>CALYLW010001301.1:14733-171563 GCA_944989445.1 Ampullaceana balthica | reverse complement strand
TTTCCTTACTTTAGTGAGACCTGTGCTAGAATATGCATCTGGGAATTGGCATTCACCAAAGAAAAACAATTTTAAAAAAGAGCTGCCAGATTCATTACTGGAGAATATTCAAAACTGAAAAGAAAAACACCATTAGTTAAATCATAAAATCTTGAAATACTAGAGGATAGAAGAACAAAGAGCAAAGTAGTAATAATACATAAGACAATTAATTTTAACTTGGAAATAAAACACAAATATAATCCACATCCCTCATATAGACATAGTGATAAAAAAAATTTCTTATTCCGTATTCAAGAACAAACACATACAAATTCTCGTTCTTCCCGTCCGGAATTTCGACGTGAAGTGGGTTGCCTGAGGAAACCAGGAAAACCAACACTATCAAATTTAAAAATGTAATAAAAATGCAAGACTAGACATAACCTATGAATAAGCGTAGGACGCTATAATCTTCTGTAGAAGGAGCTTCTGTAAAAGAGAAGTAGATATATCTCAACATTTCATTAGCGAAGTCCTTGTCAATGTCAAATATCTATCTCGAGGGCCCTACACTATATCTCAAAATTTCTTTAGCGAAGTCCTTGTTAATGTCAAATATCTATCTCGAGGCCCTACAATTTCTCGTGCCTAAACTATTTTACCAACATTTATTCTTCCCCGTTCATTCTTCCTTATTTCTGTGGCTGTCACGCTTGATTCCCTAAATAAAAAAATTTTTAAAAAGAAAGAAAAATACATGCCATACATTTTGCACCAGAAAAGCTAAGAACTGCTTCTACAAATTGATCAGCTCTTCGCATTTCCTTTGTCTTCTACTTCGAATTTAATACTTTATTGCTAGATTTAATCTTCAAAATGAAAAAAGACTTAATTGATCATGGAATGACAATTCAACTTTTAAAAAATAAGAATTCAAAGTCTTTGTCAGATGCGTCGTGCAAACTTTTCTCTTAATTCATGCAATTACATTTTTAAAAAACTTGATATTGGATCACGCATCTTGACTTTAGACTTAATTTGACTTTGAATCAGGAGTCAGCTTTATGTTACCCGCACGGCTGACAAGTGTCTTACGTAAAACATTACCGGTATTTAGTCACGGTTGTGTAAACTCACTCTATCCGCGGTGATTCTCAAACAACTTCATTTAGATGCTTTGCAACATTGAGCTAATTCCGTTGCGAATGAAAGTTTCACAAAGAGGCTTGGCGTAGGCACTTCGGGATAAAATTAAAAAAAAACACTCAAAGGTAGAGTTATAAACTATAATTTGATTTCAATCACAATCTGCCATCAACCCCGCTTGGCTACATGTTGAGATCCACAGATCTCAACATAAAAAAAACAACAATTGTTATGGCTCTTATGACGTCTATTATTGTTTATTTAAATTCCTGGCATTATGACGCTGAAAAAAAGGCAACCTCGCATTTCTGTCCAACTTGTCGAATCAGCGGTGTGAGAACACGAAGTGGGGGGTCTGTGTTTAAACACAGGTTGTGTCAGGTTGCAGGCTGTGCTCCCCACTGAAGCAGCAAAAAGGGCCGTTGCATAATTGAATGTATAATGAAGAGGCTAATTGATACAGTTTTTTTTAAAAAATATAAATTCATACATGGTTCATTTATTTTCAAATATTTTTCTCCCGAAATTTCTGTTAGGTGTAAAATGGTTCTCATCTTGAAATTGTATTTCAGCTTTGCAAGAGCCGGGTGGATACTAAAACTAAAGTAAATAAATTGGATATAAACATTTTTCTCAGATTATTTTCCATAAGTTTTGGACCCGTGGCTAAAGTTATTAACCATTTTTAAATAGAAATCAGCGTTTAATGTTGTTACTGTTTATTAAAAATAGTTTTAGAACCGATGATATTGTGAGCGTCGTATGTCATGGATAACTGTGACGCTATTTAGAGGTCATTGAAGATTTGGATATTGATGATTTAATCTTTGCTCTACTTCTGACCCCCTCCCCCCTTTCCCCCTCCCCCCTTACCCCGACCCACAGCTCCAAGACTAAATGTTTTTAACAGGCCTCAAAAGAGGACGTTACAGTTGTCACATGCCAAGGAGAACAGCTCAAAGGTCAGGCTCGAAAGTTGGAAGCTATGGATGGAAGCTATGGATGGAAGCTATGGATGGAATCTATGTGTGAAAGCTATGGGTGGACGTTTTGGATGGTAGCTATGCTTGGAATATATTTGTGGAGTGTGGAAGCTATGGGTGGAAGTTATGGATGGGAGCTATGCTTGGAATATATGTGTGGAAGCTATGGATGGAAGCTATGGATGGAAGCTATGAATGGAAGCTATGTGTGGAAGCTATGGGTGGATGTTATGGATGGGAGCTATGCTTGGACTATATGTGTGGAAGCTATGGATGGAAGTTATGGATGGAAGCTATAGATGGAAGCTATGGATGGAAGCTATGGATGGAATTTATGTACGGGAGCAATGGATGTAAGATATACAGGGTAGCTGTGGGAAAAAAATACATATGCATTGAAGCTAGCTGTGTGCGAAAGCTTTGGATGTAACAAATAGTTGAAAGTAATAGGTGGAAGATTTCAAAGTATAATTAAGTAATGGATGGAAGTTATGAATTGAAATTATGGATGGGATTTATGGATGGAATCTGTGGATGGAAGATTTTATGACAGCTATTGATGTAAGATATGGATGGAAGCTAGGGATCGAATTGATAGATTATAGCTTAAAAAGGAATCCCAGAAGGTTTAGAATTTTAAGAATAAATTAATTCACCAAATTTAATTTTTCACAATGGGTTAATTATCATCACATATTTTGGCATACGATTCAATACAATATGTATAGCCTTACTGTGGAACTTTAATTCATGTGAAGTTATCCATTACGGATTTTTTTATTTTTACGTTAAATATCATTTTGATAAATTAATGCAAGGAAATGATAAACTGGTATAATTTTCTATTTATTAACTTAGAATTGTATGTAACTTACTAAATCAACATCACAAGCAAAATCTAGATATTAAAATTAACATTACAGGTAAATCTAGATATCAAATTAACATTACAGATAAATCTAGATATCAAATCGACATTATTAACACCTAATCTGTTACAGTCATTCCTTCTGTACACAAGATGTCATATTAAAATTATAAGCAACATCTAGATATTATATATTAATATCATAGATAACATTTCGTTATTCAATGAACAATATAGGTTACATCTAGATATTATATATTAATATCATAGATAACATTTCGTTATTCAATGAACAATATAGGTTACATCTAGATATTATATATTAATATCATAGATAACATTTCGTTATTCAATGAACAATATAGGTTACATCTAGATATTATATATTAATATCATAGATAACATTTCGTTATTCAATGAACAATATAGGTTACATCTAGATATTATATATTAATATCATAGATAACATTTCGTTATTCAATGAACAATATAGGTAACATCTAGATAATATATATTAATATCATAGATAACATTTCGTTATTCAATGAACAATATAGGCAACATCTAGATATAATATATTAATATCATAGATAACATTTCGTTATTCAATGAACAATATAGGCAACATCTAGATATTATATATTAATATCATAGATAACATTTCGTTATTCAATGAACAATATAGGCAACATCTAGATATTATATATTAATATCATAGATAACATTTCGTTATTCAATGAACAATATAGGCAACATCTAGATATTATATATTAATATCATAGATAACATTTCGTTATTCAATGAACAATATAGGCAACATCTAGATATTATATATTAATATCATAGATAACATTTCGTTATTCAATGAACAATATAGGTAACATCTAGATATCTAATTAACATAATTAACATTTAAACAGCAAATTAGCATTATGAGTAACATTTAGAAAGCAAATTGACATTTTAGGGAACATCTAGATATCAAATCAACATAACACTATACGTATAATCTAGTTTTTAAATTAAAAGCTATACGTAGCATCTAGCTAACACAGGGGTCTCCAAACTACGGGCCATCGAGGCCCTGTTATCTGGCCCCAGGAGACCTTTTAATCTCACAAAGATACTATTTTTATCTGTAGTGGACATTAGCAGTGTACTGAATCCTGTGGTGTAGATGGTGAGTTTAATAAGGTCACATGGGCTCAACTATAGACAGTTCAGAGACATGTTGAAAGATACAGATACGGAATCGCAAGATTGACTATATTACACATCAGTAAGATGGCTAAGTTGTGAGAAAGTTCTGAGTAGAGTATTTGAATTAAGAAAGGAAATACATGGCTTCATAGAAAGTAAAGGAAAGTCACAGCCATTGCTGTCTGATGAAGACATTACTGGTCATTTAAAATTTCTGAACCTAAAACTACAAGGAGAGAAAAATCTAGTTTCTGATCTATACAATCACCTAAAGGCCTTCAGATCTAAACTTGTCATGTTTTTGGAACAAATACAGGCCAACAACTTGACACCCTTTCAGCAGTGCAAGGTCGTTATGGCTGAAACAACAGCTGAGTTCCCCACATAACTCTCATGCGAGATCATCAAAGACCTCCAGCTGCAGTTTCGGGAACGGTTTTCTGACTTGGATTCAAAGGCAGAAGAAGTGAGGCTATTTCAAAATAATTTAAAGACTTTTTAAAAAAAATTTAATGTATGTTTGTATCACAGGACGATAGACGATGAAAAAAGATTGACTATCAATACATGTGGCTGATCCATCTGAAGCAGATGTGGCCAGTTGCTCAGATGAACTGCAACTGGAGGTAATTGATTTGCAAGCAAATGACCTCCTTAGGGTCAAGTTCAAAGAAGGACTTTTGAGTTTTTACCAGTTTTTTCCCAAGCAATACTTTCCTAATATCAAAGTTTTTGTATCAAGGTACCTTTCAATCTTTGGAACAACATACTTGTGCGAACAGACATTTTTGAGGATGACATACGTGAAGAACAATTTGAGAACTAACTTGTCAGATGATAATCTCAGGTCACTGTTGTTAGGGACATCAAATCTAAAGCCAGAAATATCTACAATTTTGGCATCCAGGAAACAATTTCACCATTCCCACTAATACAAGTGTTCATGTGCAGTGTATCAATGTATTATTAAATAATATTAAATATAATATAAAATAATTAAAAACAACATATATGTTTTGAAATTGTTCTTATTTGGACCTCTAGGGTGTAGTCGGCCAACAAACTGCTGTTTGACAGTTAATGCAGCCCTCCGGCAGAAACGTTTGGAGACCCCTGAGCTAGCGTATTAACATTACGAGTAACATACAACTCCGCAATGAATAATTTATCACGCTTTCCTCAATAATAAAACACAATTTATTTGGCATTTGAAATTATGAATATCTAATTTTCATTTTGTTAAAATTAAAGTTTAGCTGTCACTGACTTATTGTTCCTTAAACCAGCCAGTCATTATTTAACTTATTGCTATGAACTTTTTCCCGCCACAGCTGAAATCCGGAATCAACAAAGCACTGAACAGTAAAGGGCAAGCACCAGAATAATAAAGTTGATTAGTAGAATGTGTTTGAGTAGCCACCCTTTTTCTTGTATACTCATTTAGCGCACACGGAATATCAAAATAACACGAAACAGCTAAATATTACATAAAGGTATTTAAAACTCAATTATAAATTAATAAGAGAAAAACATTTTCAAAAAAAAATAATATCTGTCTTACTTATTTTGGCTCTGGTGCAACTTGTAACTATTGGATATTTAAAATACTTTATTGGCTTTGAGGTCGTTTGTTTCGGGTGTAATGTTCATTGTCATTGAAAGTCCTATGATGTTTTGCATGTTTTTATTAGGGCATAACCGAGTAGACAATTTCCACCGAGTACCGAGTGCGAGTATTTGGATGTACTATTTGCCGGATCCGGATACGAACCGAGTAGTAGCTGCGACTTAGGAGAGTACCATTGTTATTTTTTAAATTTTGACGCAATGTAAATTTATTATGTTGTCGTAAATCTACATAGATTAGTATATATAAAATAGAAAACAGTAATTTTAACACCAGTACTGCAATGGAAAATTACCAGGCACCGTTACAAACTTACAATTATTTTAATAATAAAATTATTATTTATTTTTTTTTACCATGTTTATACTATGGCGTCTATATTTTCAAATATTGGCCGGAAACACAAACGTTACGCCACCTGTGGAATGCTGATAACGTTAATGTTTTCCGCCAGTAAGTGGCATATATCTCTAAAACCATTGCAGTCGGACGGAAGTATATTAGTATAATGGCCATCTTTTGAAAGAAAGTTAGACTATGCTTGACCCAGTAACAACTGGTTACGCCACCTGCGGAATGCAACTGAAATTATCGTGTCTTCTTTGCCAGCTGTTCAGTATTTATTGAATTCCATTTTCTTAATTTTTTTTTATTTTTTTTTATTTTTTAGCTATTTGCGTGTGTAATATTTTCCGAGGCGAATACTTCCGGATATTACCGAAAATCGTAATATTCGGCCGAGGCGAATGTCCGAGGCAATTTCCGGTTATGCCCTAGTTTTTATCAGCTAGACGACTTCTGGGTGATGTTTTAAAAAGAATAAATGTTGATCAGATAAAACACTTTCTTACACAAATATATGCAGCAAACATGCACAATGTTTGAGACGTACAGATGCAGTTTGTCCTTTCTTTAGAAATGAAACAAATATATTGTGCAGACAACATGTTGTGATACTTTTGTATTATGGCCCCACAGCACTGCAGCTCAATTAGCGCTCCATCTGAAATTTCTCAAGGGCAGTTCAAAACTGTTTTTATTCAAAATAAATAAAGCAAGGGAGAGAACTCGCCGCGGCGTAAGCTACGGTAAGTTTTTTCCAGCAAAGTGTGCATTGAGGAGACACTATAAATTTTGAATTGTTACAATATTGAATGGAAACAAAAAGGTAAGAAAGTTATACTGGTGCTTTTGTATCTTCCATAAGCGCATCTTGAAAACTCAGGGGGGGGGGATAATTTATGGCTAGCATGGATTGTGTTAACGCTAAAGAAGAAAGCCAACATAAACAAAATAAATGCAAAATATTCCATTCAGGGAAAACAACTACCAATCTAAATTTAAGATGTTACGTACTTAGGAGTAATAATAAATGATAAAATTATCATGGAATCTCCATATCGATAAGGTAATTAAAATCAACAAAACTTTAGGCTTATAAAAGAAACGTTTACAAAATGTAATGAGCATATACAACTAAATTGCTAACGTGCTTTGGTAAAATGCATGTATACTAGAATATGCATCTTCTGTAAGGGTCTCATAACCAAAGTAAACTAGAGTAAAGTAAAAAATGAGAGCAAAATTCGTTACAGAAGAATATTCATACATGTTTGCTGACAATCTGGCTATATGGAGTTCAGGAAAAGACGTCGCAACACTGCAGAACCGACTGCAGGAAGATCTGAATCGAATCGAAGACTGTGCCAGCCGATGGCGCCTAGTAGTCAATAAGGAGAAAACGGTCCACTCCATTTTTACAAATGGACGGAATGCCCTGAAGCATGAGGTGGTGCTTCAGATATGTGGGAAAAGATTGAATTGAGATCGGACACCAACGTACTTGGGAATCAAGTTGGACCAGAACGTGAATTGTGCGCCACAGCCACAGCTAAACTGTCCCTGGTGAAGAAACTGGCTAGCACTAGTTGGGGTGTGGACGCAAGATTACTGAGAGCGCTCTATCTCGGTAGTGTGAGAAGCGCCATTGACTACAGCCTCCTGGTCCAGGCCTTTGCGAGCCGTACGGCTCTAGAGGGACTGGATCGAATACAAAACCAAGCTCTACGGTTTGTATGCGGGGCGTTGCGTACGACACCCACAGCCGCTGTAGAAATTATGTCAAACGTAGAACCCCTGGCGATAAGGCGAGAAAAGGCAATCATGACCACGGTAGAGCGATACCGTAGGTTGGAGCATGACGAACCCTGCTTCCAACTACAAGACCGATGGGTAAAGAGGACCTGACTGAAAAGACCATCCTTCATGGATACGGTCTACGAACTAGAAGACTCAGTCCCGGCCCATACCCAAGCACAGGGAACGAATGCGACTGGTCCCTGCTCGAGGACCACATGAAAGCTTTGACTTGCCTGAACTACGTTTGACACTGGCAAATACAGCGGTGGCGAAAGCCAGTCCCGTCGAGCTCCAGCGAGACGAGACTCTGAAGACAATCGAGGCTTATGGCGACAGCGTGGTAAACGTCTTCAAGGACGGCTCACGTTTCAAGGATGGCAGAAGTGGATACAGAGTACTGATTCAATACCTCCAACCTGGACCTGACAGTATTGAACTGTCAGGTCCGTGCCGAACCCCATACAGTAGTCACGACGCCAAACTGGAGGCGATCTGTAAGGGTTTGAAAGAAGTGCGCCGACGTCTAGCAAGAAGAAAGGTTTTCCCGACAGTCGTAGTCTTCACCGACTCACGGTTTTCGCTCGAGACTGTGGGTCGATCCTCTCTGGAGACGAAAACAGTCAGTGTCATTTTGGAAACAGTAGGTGAAATCCTAGCACGAGGCGGAAAAGTAGTCCTTCAGTACATCACTGGGCACAGTGGCGAGCCTCATTCAGACAGGGTCGATAAGTTGGCGAGAGAAGGTTCAGCTCAGCCCCAACCTGATCGCCCGATGACCCAGCTGGGGGTCAGATCGTGGCTTAAGGACCATTTCCGAGAGAAATGGCTTCAGGCCTGGGCGTCTGGAAGCACGGCCAGAAAAGTATTCCAGTACATGCCGCGACCGAGCAAAAGCGACTCCTGGTGGGAAATTCGACGTAGAAATCAGACGCTCATAACTAGAATGAGAACTGAACATTGTCCCATACGAAGCTACTTGTACAAGTTTAACACTAGATGGGAACTGGCCTGTCGGCTGTGTGGCCACCCGGAGGAGACGGTGGCCCACGTACTCGAAGAGTGCCCGAGCTGTGCGGGGATTTGGAAGAAGAAGTCACGGTACCTGCAGAGCAGTACCTTTATGGCGATGCCCGCTTGATGAGGCTCGCATGCGATAAAATGAACCGGGTCCTAAGAGCCTAACGGCTCGACCCAAAAGAGAATGAACATTCACATAATTGACAAGTGTAACACCATTAGTTAAATCATTAAACCTGAGAAACACTAGAAGTAGAAAAACAAAATGCAATGAAGTTATCCTTGATAAGACATTTAATTTCATTTTAGAAATACAACATAATTTAATCTAATTCAATTTTAGAATATACTTGAATGAAGTGAATAATAAGACTAATTTTAAATTCATAGTCTGACAAATATATGTGATTAAAACTTTAATACTTATCCCATTTAAAATAGGCTAAAAATTACGGAGACCTTGCAAAATATAAAATACATTTTAAACAAAAATTAAAAGTTTAGAATTTTATAGAATATTTTCTCTAGGCCCTAAATGAATTGAATAATAAAAAATAATATTAAATTCATCTTGTTACAAACAGTGAGGTAAAACTTTCAAAAGGCAACCCAGTCAAATCGGTTTAAATAATATAAAATGTACAATCATTCTATTTCAAAGAATGAGGCCCAGATGCAGTGAGGAATGCAGAACCTCGCATGAAAAATCAGAAAGTAATTTTTTAGTCACAAACTAAGTAGTCACACTGGTGGACTCAGAACTCTAAGATTTATTGATATTTATTGTGATCGATTGTGGGATTTAATGTGAGATATAAAATTTGATCAACTAACACAAAAGTGTCCTCATTCTTTTAAAAAATGTTTTTTTGTTCATTTTATTTTCTACTTTTACGCGTTAACAAAATTTTTTGTAAAACTTAATTTCATTCATGAAGTCCTGTTAAATGTCCTGTTAGCAAAGTTCATCTAAAATTTGTGAGCAAAATTTGACATTTTCTATAAATATAAACTTACACATTCTTAACTCCTTTCCATATGTGCGCAGAAAAATATTTTTTTCACATGGATTTTCTATATAAGACATTCTATGATTTTGCTTGTTCTATCTGGAATGATTTTCTATACACACTACACATATCATATACACAACACGACTATGCATCACGGGAAGTGTATCATTATTACTTTTGCTTTTCCGCCCGACTGACCGCCTGCGAACCCAAGAGACGACGGCGAAGTTAATATAAGGGATTGAATTAAACAACCCCGTAAAAACAAAGTTTTGGACTATAAATCCCTTATATATGAGACATAACTAAAAAGTATTTATCATGCTTAAACGCGACAAACATTTACAGACTGAGATTGCCTTAAATACCCTTTGTTGTAAAACTGAAAAAGTGTTGGTCACGGATGGTTGAACTTAACTCAGCGCGACGCGTAAAATGTCAACAAAAGCTTGCCGCTACATATAGAGATAAACTTAAAATGCATTAATTTAATTACGGTACATTTGATCGATCTGAAAATTTAATAACTTTATCCTCCCCACAAGCCAAACCTACTGTGAAAATTACAGCTCTCTAGCAAGTCAGAAAACGTGTTTACGACAAAGTTGAAAAAGTTGACGACAGAACCGGATGCGTTGAATCCGGAATCCTTCACGAGTTAATAGGATAGGGGCCTCAAAAAGAGTTCTAGCACAAAATAAATTATAGAATTTTCCAGAACATCACACAATAAATTGAAAAATGAGATCATAATACTTTTAAATCAATGTATGTACAGTTACCTGCAAAGCACCATTAAGAGCGTAGCTACCAACCTTGAATTAATTTCAATTCATTTGTAACCGAATAGTGTTGTTTCACTCTATTCTAAGGTATTTTGCTTAGCTTATACAGGGGAAATGAAAAAGGGACCCGCACACAAAATACGTTTAGATTTAGGAGTTCAATTCTATGTTGTATATTAATTTTGATCATCAAAGTTATGTTTATAACCAACCAGCCACCCGGTAACCCATGTTTAAAATGGTCGCAAGACATTTCGACCCCGGACGTTTCGACCCTGCCAATTCAACCACAGGATGTTAAGACCCAACGACGTTTCGACCCCGTCTAACTGCCCGGGGTCGAGACGTAATGGAGGCAATTAAAATAATGTTTATAAAAACTTTTATTATAGAAAAAAATTATTATTAACGGCCCACGGGCCAAAACATGGCCTTTTGTAAAGTTTTAAAAAACTCTATCTTTTAATCTGATTCATGGTGGAAATATGTGCTAAGATTTGTCATCATCATTAGTCCCAAGACCGTTGCGGTCGTTGGGGGGGGGGAGCGCATGGACACATCAACAGATAACGATCTCCACATTTGCCTATTTTGAGCGGCGGCCAATAATTCATGCAATTTCATCCCTGCCCATTCCTTTATGTTGTCCAGCCAGCTTTTCCGCTGTCGACCTTTTTGCCGTCTTCCTTCTACAGTGCCTTGAACGATAATTTTTGTCAGGGTATCATGTCGCAGTACATGACCGAACCATGGCATCTTTGTCTCTTAATTGTTGTTTTAATGGTTTCTTGATGACCCGCAATAGAGTTTATTCTGTTCTAGTATCGTGTAAAATCTAATGGGTAAAAAAAGTCTTGAAATTGTGCGAAAATATTGGAATTTGGGCCCCATGGTTCTGAAGGAGTGGATATCAGGCGTATATTGGCCTGTAGTGTTTTCTATGGGGAATGTACCAAGTTTGGTCTATACCCATCCATTCAAATTGAAGCCGTGTTGAAAATAATACTTTATAACTCATATAAGAAGGAAAAATAACATTTTGGGCCCCAGTCCAGAACAAGTAAATATTAAGCGTGTATTTCCATATACAATTCACGCATACCTTTTTATTTTAAATTAATTCCATATCGTATTTTAATATGCGCCATCAAGTTGTAAAATTAATTCTCACTTTTATGAACTATACTAGTGTTTTACCCGTCAAAAATGACGGAAGTTTTCAAAATAAATACATTTCAGCTGAAATCTATTTATTTTAAAAAATATACATCAGAATAAAAAGTAATGTAATACAGAACTTTTATTTATTTTTAATTTATTCATTTATTTTCATATTGCACAATTTTATGTGGAACGTTTGAAAAGAGTTATTTTTGGTGCAGTAATTTGGTGCGCTGCTTTCTAAAATTAGGAGCGTCACGGACAGACAGACGTGACATACATTGCAAATTATGTATGTTGATACGAACCAAATTAAATGCCGCCCCCACCCCGCGCTAAACTGTGCATGATGTAAAGCTGAAAACCCCACTAGGGTTCAATCTGGATCAAGCTGGATATATTTGCAGCTTGTGGCCAAGCCCCATCAATTCGTGTAGTAACATTTGCGATACAAAGCACTAACTGGCCAAAAACAAACTTTGTCTTACATATGCAGATATATGATTAATGTCGAAAATGCCTTGCATCACTGTTGTATTTTCCCGTTGATTGCTCGATTCAAACAAGGGTTGCCAATAAGACTGAGTTCAAGGTAACCCCGATCTCTTTTGGTGCTATATCACAAAACAGGTCGACAAATTCGGAGGGACATTCAATTGTATTGTTTCTGGAGAAGTTTTAATATATATAATATTTTTTTTTAAATAAATGTGTATTTTGTAAGCGGGAAACAACTAAAAACGATGTATGTCTTTATCTTTAAGTTATCATGGTATTAATAAATGGTAACCTTGGTTATTGTTCTAATTAAGAAATTTAAAATAAATAATAATTTTTATTGTAAAAATGAGTCATTATGTAGTCATTAGTCATTGGTATCCCTAAGGTTGATTTAAATGTTATAGTTGTTATAGTCTTATAGTCTTATACCCTTCAACCATAGACGTTCCCACAAGGACCGTCTCCGACTCTGCCTGCTCTTGAGGACACGCCACTGCTTAAGTCGCTTGCTCGGCGATGACTACTATATTATTTATAACAACTATTCTGGGGCCTATCTTTCTCGTGGCACCAGTCTTCATTAAAGATTAGTTTGGTGTGACTTAGCTTTAGTGTCGTTAACCCAATTATTGGAGGCTTCCCTATCTTGTGACACCTTGTTCTGGTGGCTACCTTATCTAATGACGCACTGTTCTGGTGGCTACCTTATCTGATGACACCCTTTTATGGTGGCTACCTTATCTAATGACGCACTGTTATGGTGGCTACCTTATCTAATGACGCACTGTTATGGTGGCTACCTTATCTAATGACGCACTGTTATGGTGGCTACCTTATCTAATGACGCACTGTTATGGTGGCTACCTTATCTAATGACGCACTGTTCTGGTGGCTACCTTATCTGATGACACCCTTTTATGGTGGCTACCTTATCTAATGACGCACTGTTATGGTGGCTACCTTATCTAATGACGCACTGTTATGGTGGCTACCTTATCTAATGACGCACTGTTCTGGTGGCTACCTTATCTGATGACACCCTTTTATGGTGGCTACCTTATCTAATGACGCACTGTTATGGTGGCTACCTTATCTAATGACGCACTGTTATGGTGGCTACCTTATCTAATGACGCACTGTTCTGGTGGCTACCTTATCTGATGACACCCTTTTATGGTGGCTACCTTATCTAATGACGCACTGTTATGGTGGCTACCTTATCTAATGACGCACTGTTATGGTGGCTACCTTATCTAATGACGCACTGTTCTGGTGGCTACCTTATCTGATGACACCCTTTTATGGTGGCTACCTTATCTAATGACGCACTGTTATGGTGGCTACCTTATCTAATGACGCACTGTTATGGTGGCTACCTTATCTAATGACGCACTGTTCTTGTGGCTACCTTATCTAATGACGCACTGTTATGGTGGCTACCTTATCTAATGACGCACTGTTATGGTGGCTAACTTATCTAATGACGCACTGTTATGGTGGCTACCTTATCTAATGACGCACTGTTCTGGTGGCTACCTTATCTGATGACACCCTTTTATGATGGCTACCTTATCTAATGACGCACTGTTCTGGTGGCTACCTTATCTGATGACACCCTTTTATGGTGGCTCACTTTCTAATGACGCACTGTTCTGGTGGCTACCTTATATATCTGATGACACCCTTTTATGGTGGCTACCTTATCTAGTGACACCTTGTTCTGGTGGCTACCTTATCTGGCGGCACCCTGTTCTTGTGCCTACCTTATCTAGTGACATCATGTTATGGTGGCTACCTTATCTAGTGACACACTGCTCTGCTCAGGAACTTAATCTAACGACACACTATTCTTGAGGCTACCTTATACAGCGGCACGCCGTTCTAATGGCTATCGTAGCTCACCGCATTCTTTTCTGTAAACCGTTGTGTTTAAGTTTTTTTTTACTACTTCGAAACCAACTTGTTTGAACTTTGTCATTCATGTAAATTTCCTTTTTGTGTCAACACCCATTTTGTGAGTCACCTTGTTGCGGCCACATCTAAACCCCACTCCTTAGTGATGCTGGTATATACAGGTATTGCATGTCATGTGCTGCCCTTACCACATACAGAACAATAGATTACGCTTTGCTTGTATCTGTTGCTTACGAACATCGGGGTTAATTGTTGAGACATTTCTTATCATTGGACCCAGCGATCGTTATCGTGGTGTACCGTGGTCTGTTTTACTGTTTGCCGACCAAAGGAAACTGCACACACATTTGATTGTTGGACAATATTGACTAAAATATAACATAGTTTTCCAGTTTCCAGCTAGTTTGGCGAGAAACATTGAAAGCAGTGGTTCTAGTCCTGAGGTTTCTAGCAAGCTCTCCGCTTACGGAAGACGAAATAAGACGATATATCTCAATACTGCTCAACAAATCAACTCTTACACTGATTACTTTCGCTATTGCTTCTAACCCTGTACTATCAATTCTATATTAAAGGATTTAGTCCGAATTCTTTAAATTATGTTTATTAATGAAACTCATGAGGTCAGTTAACAACAACAGATGGTTGTATTAAAGTTTTAAGACACCCCAACGTCTCATTGAAAGATGTACACATCCTCCCTTTTAGCAGCAACCAACCACCTTAACTATCACCATAACTCTAACGAGCCAGTGGCACGTACCGTATACGGAAGTGTGAGTTTGTAAAATGATTGTGACTAAAAAGGGAACACTGAATAAGGGAACACTGAATAAGGCTAAGTGTTTGTGTTGATGTGGTAGACGCGGAGTATCGCAAATTATTTCATAGTCGTGTTTATCGTTGCAAATTAAAAGTGACTTAACAGCATAACTGCTAATTTTTTAATACGATTTTAACATCTAGTTTAAAAAAAATGGTAGGTAATTGAAATTAATTAAGAACTGGATTACTACGGTTTCTACAAAACTTAATAAATTCAGTTCTCATCAGCACATGTGTCAATTAAATTATGACCACTAGAATTTCTTCTTTATTTTTACCCCGGTGCTAAACTAAAGATTTTTTTTTAATTAGCACTCACCCCCCCCCCACAACTACAGCCTCAAATGTCCAAAAATTAGACAATGACATTTAAAACTTTTTTATGAAACATAATAATGTCGTTGTCCGCCCAGTTTCGCCTCAAAATAAATAAATATAGTTGAATTAACTGAAAATGTAAAAATATTTTAAAATCCAAATTGTTTTAAGGAATCTCTTTTACATATCTTTAAATCAAATATTTGGGGGGGGGGAATATGTGTGAACATATGCTCGCAGGCCATAGAGATGGAAAAAGTATTGGAAAAAAACTGATGAAAAAACAAAGTTTTGTGTGCGGAAATTCCATGATGATTTAAAGCAACACAATTTTATCGTAGGTTATCCCGCGCAACTTTTAGCGTATTCAATTTCATGGGCACGAAAAATAATTATGTAGTAAATGAATGTTCGCACAGTTAACGTGGCCAGAGAGTAGAGATAATGGTCAGGCCACCGTTATATGTCAAAATAATCGAGAGCGTGGCCAGTTTGCCTTGAACATGGCAAAGGCGTTTTACAGTCAGTTGATAATGACATGGGCGTTTTCGCCAACTAACTTATACTTATTAAGAGTATCACCAAGAGTTTATCCCATTCCTAAGCTCCCGATATGACACACCAACCACACAGGTCACACAGTGATGCCAGATGATAACAACAGTGATGTCCTGTAATGCGTGAGCAATAACACCTCCACAACTGTGAGACCGCGATTTCCCTCTTGCATTAGCGCATGCGTGCAGCAAGCAAACCCCCTGTCACTAGAACAAGGAAGAATTCAGTTCCATCCAAGCATTCTTGTAAAAACTATTTATACATGAGATGTACGATTATGTCTGCTAACGGATTACATATTTTATACATTTTTTTTCCTTTAAATTTTTTAAAATAATTTCACTGAATTAATTATTAACTGTTGAGAGAAAATAAGCGACACTGCAGTTCTACATGGAGCTCTACCATTACGCAAGTCACAATTACAGGACAATTATGTTTTGAGGCCCCTTATTCAGATCGTGACTCGTGACGTTTGGCTAGTACAAGTGTGCCATATCTTAAAATACCATGTCCACAAGAGTGTGTATGTGTGGCAGACGACACACAGGGTTGCATACTGCGATCATTGGGCCAGTTTCGTGAATGCCGTCACAGTTTAGTACGTGAACTCTCAAGTCGTGTGTGTGTTGTGGGTGATTCGATGGATGCGTGATGTGTACAAACTCCGGAGTTCCTCCACACACAGCAGCTCAATAAAAACAGGTATCAGTTGTCAAGTGATCGGGTGTGTGCTCATCTTCCGAATGTTTGGTTTCTGGTTGGTCTTAGGATCAATACGGCGTCACGTCATGTCAGACTGACGTCATTGTGTGGTTTTAACGTATTTCAGAGTTCCGTTACTGAGTTACTGGTCAGAGCAAAGTCATGTGCCTTAAAACGTAAAGGGTGAGAGTAGCGTGAATGAGGTCAGGCATGTGTAACGGGATAACATTCTAGTCTACGTTTACTACAAAAACATTCATTATATGATACATATTATGTGTATAATGGTTTGATATGAGTGGATGATTAAACACACACGAAATTAAGAAAAAGATGACAGGCAAGAATAGGAACAAATTTCAATCTATAAGTAAATCACCAATGTCGGGTAGAGATATCCCCTAAACCCCCTCCCTTTTATGTTGACAAAGGGGCAGTAATGCCTACAGATATCTATCTACGAAAGATTTACATGAAAGTGAAAGCCATACAAGTTATGCACAGTATTTTCACGAGAATAGCAATTAGCGCTTTGCCCCTCCCCGCTCCCGATCAATCCTGCCTTTCTTAAAAGTGATACAGCTTTTTATTCACGTCACTGAACTTTATTAATATTTTAAAACCCCAATAATTACCACTAATGTAAAATCAACATTTAAATTTCCGTAGAATAAAAGGAAAGGTTTGGCACAAAATGAGTTTTAAGTGTTTTTGAGAGCTTCGGTTAGCACATATATCGGGACTTTCTTTTGTTTTATTTATAGTAACGCTACTTTGACTGACTGACCGATTTGTTGCCCCAAAATTTATAAATATTATCATCGCCCTTGTCGAATCTTCGGATGGTTATGTGTTAGGGCAGGGGTCGGGCAAACATGGTTCGCCATGTATGGCTCTTTTGATGGCTGCATCTGGCTCGCAGAAAAATTTTCATTATAAAGAAAAAATGATTCTTCAGACCCCTTTGATCTAAATAATTATTGAGAAAAAATCCTTTTTTTTATTTTAGAACAAAAAAACCCTCCTCATAAGTCATTAATTTATTAATTATTTTCTATTTTTATGGCTTGAACATTCTTGGAAGTTTCGAAGCGGTAAAATTTTTTGAGGTCGCATGTTGGTTGACCAATCAATTCTATCCGAATAGTAATGCTGAGAGCCATACGTGATAGAATACATGAACTAATCAATGTTTGGGGTTAGTAACATTAGGAGTTCGATTGTTATTTAAAGGAGAGAGATTTTAGAATTCGGGATCAAAGTGATCGCAGTGATTTCTTGTGGAAAAGGGGCAAAAATACATTGTCTAAGTGGGGTTGGTGTATATTGCTTTCGAAAATAGCGGGCGATGTGTGCATGTGTAAAAAGGTCCGCACAACAGATTGTCGTCGGATCAGAAAATAAACTTTCGTTTTAATCGCGATCTAAGCTAAATAATTTTAGAAACCTTTTTGACAAGATGGCTAAAAGAAAGAAAGAGGATGAGTATCGTACTTTCCAGCAGGAATGGCCGGAGGAATTTGCCTTTATGGAGAGAACGGCTTCTGCGGTTTGTTTTATATGCAGAGATAAAATTACGTCTATGAAACGGTCAAATGTAAAGCGACACTTCGAGTCACGCCATTCTACATTTGCATTGGAATATCCTGCAGGAGACAGCAGGAAGAAAGCATGATTAAGAATTGCTATCAAGAGTGCAAGCTGGTCAGCAGCAAATCCGTGTTTGGACCCAAAAAGGTGCCTTGAATTCGACTAGCTTTGCTGGCGCTTTAGCTATTGTAAGAAGCGGAAAGCCATTCACAGATGGGGATTATGACAAAGAATTCATGCTTGATATTGCCAATGAAATTTTTTTTTGACTTTTCCAATAAGGACAAAATAATTAAACGGATAAAAGAAATGCCTCTGTCAGCAAGAACTGTTCACGATCGTAGCATCATGATGTCAAATCAAATTGAGGAAATGCAAGTGAAGGACATAAATGTGGCACCGTTTTTCTCTCTCGCTTTGGATGAGTCAACAGACGTCAGTAATTTATCCCAGTTCAGAGTGGTTACAAGTTATGTTGTCTGTGAAACATTACATGAGGAAAGTCTTGCTGTGTGAAGGGCACAACAAGAGAGCAGGATTTATTCGAGTCCTTCACTGAGTTCGCTAAAGAAAAAAAATCTACCGATGGATTAACTTGTTTCGGTGTGCACTGATGGTGCTCCGTGCATGGTGGGGAAAAATAGAGGATTTGTCGCTCTTCTTTGTGAGCATGAAAACAGACGCATCATAAGCTTCCATTGCACCCTACATCAGGAGGCGCTTTGTGCTCAGATGTTTGGCGAGCAGCTTGATGAAGTGATGTCGCTGGTTGTTCGGGTAGTCAACTTTATTGTTGCTCGAGCATTAAATGATCGCCAGTTTAAAACACTGCTTGGTGGGGTTGGGAATAATTATCCTGGTCTGCTTCTGCACAGCAACGTGCTTTGGTTGTCTAAGCGAAATCAGGACTTTTCTGGAAATGAAGAATGTCGAGCATCCCGAGTTAGCTGACACTGAATGGCTCCTGAAGTTTTATTATCTCGTAGACATGACTGAACATCTAAATCAGCTCAATGTGAAAGTGCAAGGCGTTGGACATACAATCTTATCCCTGCAACAAGCGGTGTTTGCATTTGAAAACAAGCTAGAACTCTTCATCGCTGACATTGAAACAGGTTGTTTATTACACTTTTAAAAACTGGGAGAGTTCAAAGATATGTGCACATCAAGTGACCCTGCTCAACATCTTAATATTCAGCAGCTAGCAGGCTTCACGTCCAATCTCCTGCAGTCATTTAAAGCGCGCTTTGAAAAATTTCACGAGCACAAACGTCTTGTTAAGTTCATCACCCATCCACACGAGTGTGCAGTGGACAGCACTGACCTGAGTTGCATCCCCGGAGTCTCCGTCAGAGATTTTGAGCTCCAAGCTGCTGACTTGAAGGCCTCAGACATGTGGATAAATAAGTTCAAATCACTGAATGAAGATTTAGAAAGACTTGCACGACAGCAAGCAGAGTTGGCGAGCCAACACAAATGGGCAGAAATGAAAAAAAAATACTTCAACACGCAGACCAGCTGATTGTTAAAACGTGGAACGCGCTACCCGTCACATACCCCACACTGCAGCGTGTGAGTATTGCTGTACTGACAATGTTTAGCTCTACGTATGCATGCAAGCAGTCTTTCTCACATCTAAAGAACATCAAGACCAACCACCGATCACGTTTAACGGATGGAAGCCTCAACCCTTCGTGAAGCTTAACCTCACTACGCATCAACCAGACTACAAAGCCATTAGCAAATCTATGCAGCACCATAAGTCGCATTAATGGTAAGTAATACTCATTATTGATTAGTTTAGCAACAGCATGAAAGTGTTAATAAAAAGATTTCAGAGCCATAATTATTGTGCTTTTAGTGTTGAAATTACACAAAATGCACACATTTACTTGAATTTTTAGTTTTAAGAAATATGTATGGCTCTCACAGAATTACTTTTCGAAATATGTGATGTTTATGGCTCTCTCAGACAAAAAGTTTCCCGACCCCTTTGTTAGGGATTCGAAAAGGAAAGACGCAAAAATTAGTTTTTACCTTGAAGAACAATAGCTTATTTATTTTAACACCTTTTTAAAAAATACTACTGTTTGACCAGTCACTTAACCACGTTAATTGAAACTTTCTCTACCTTCAAATGTAACATTGTCGAAAGTGTCATTGTAATTGAAAATAAAACATTCATAAAACAAAATCTTTATCGAAAATCGATCCTTTGCACACATATTTTTTCTTTAAAATCGTATAGCATAGTTTAGTCCGAATCGGCAAATAAGGTTTGTTTTGAAACTATGGAAACCAATCGATGACGCCAATACAAATGTTTGAGGTGCTATTGCTGTTTAAAGATGGTAGTAGAAGGAACAGTCAACGGTTCATTCTATGACATGGACTCATCAGTGAACTGTAGCGGTAGTAAACACAGAGTTTACTAAACGATGAAATGATAGGGGTGATATGATTGATGCGTTGTGTATCACAGTCAACTATTTATGTTATCTTCAAGAGAGTCGAAAAAAGTGCACATGAAAAGTTATCCATCGCTTTCTCATGTCCCACATACATCCCACCAACATGTTTTGTTGCTGGTTTTAAAATACTTGAGTATAGAAGAAAAATCTGTGATGTATAATTAAGACATCGTGATAATAATCATCCGATGTATATTTTCCGGATACGCGTTTAAATATAAATAATCATTAGGGATTAAGAGGGCTGTGGGAATGGTGGAGAGGTAGCTGTTGGCGGTAAATATTTATCTTTAGACTCGGTTCTAAATCCATGTTTAGTTTAAAAAGAAAAAAAGTGACGTATACATCTATTAATTACTATCAATTATATTTTGAGATTTTATAGCAATTTTTTAAAGATGCATTCTCCAAATTTTATTCAGCCTACATTTTTTGACCCAGTTAAATGGAAATATTTTCAAGTAAAGTCTGGCCTTGAACAAGAGCTGTGGTTAATCTAATTAGTTGTTTTTTCCTCCTTCGACTCCACGGCGCTAACAAAAGTCAACACTAGAACTCAACGGAGGGGGGTGTAAAGAAAAGGGGGGTATTTAAAGTGTACACACAGTTGTTTTTTTTTGTTGTTTTTTTTTGTTGTGGCGGAATGGGAATGATGATACGGGCATAAGGGCGTGGAATGGGTTGCCTGAAGAAACCAGGCAAATCAAAACTTTATCAACATTTAAATCTCTAATAAAAATGCAGGACTAACTAAACACAAACAGTAGATAAGCGTAGGACGCATTAATCTTCTGTATAGAAGGAGCGTCTGTAAACAGATAAGATAAGATAAGAGTCATATGAAGTTTGTTACTGATTTTGATACCATTACTACAATACAGTGCGACTTATTTTACTTATAACTACGAGCAGCCATAAGAACATACCATGTGGGGTGGAGGTGCTTAGGGTGGATAACCCGATGAAAGTATCAGATCAATTAGATATGTGTATTGATTACAAAGTAATAAATGTAAAAGACCTTAAATAGGAATAGAGATGTATGGCTCTGATCCAATATAAACAATTAATATTACTGTTCTGTCATTTTTTTAAAAAAAGATCTAGCTGCTGTGCAGTCATCCCATGGGAAAAAATGAAAAATAAAAAAATACTGAAGTATCTACACAAGCGTAATTATCTACACATAGAAATAGGAGAAGAGTAAATGGAATAGGCGTAACTTCGTGCGTAATCTTAGACGCCCTCTGTTTTAAAAAAATGTTTAAAAATGTGATGTAAATCTTAGCCAAAAAGAAAAGTCGACAGCGGCAGTGATTCTCGCAATGGGAATGATGGTACAGGCAAAAGTGCGTGGAGCAAGGCACGGGCCGCAAAGTTAATTAATTTTAAAGGAATAAATAATGGGTGCATTTATTAAAAATGACTGGATTTTGATTTATTAGGGTTTAAATTCCCCTGAGTTAGAGATTAGGTGAAATTTACAAGTTGGTTCAGTACAAACATAATAGACTGAATATACAATTTTTCCCTTTAAAGTGCTAATTTGAACTGAAAACTTTCCAAAAAATCGATAAAATATTTTTTTTAAAATTGAGCGACTATTATTAATCATTTTTTTAAAAAAACATTTAAATGATATTCTTTGAATCATTAACGCAATACGACGACAATACACACGGTTCCAGAAGATTGAGAGAAGACGAATTTTTTTTTAAATATCATGTATAATTTTTTTTTAAATTGCTTTTATTCATATTATAGCCAAATTTACGATATCCGAAATTTAAAACTGAAGCCTATATATTTCAATCAAATATCCGCAATGTGACTCTATTGGATAGTCGGAATTTCAACAGACCGATGAAACCCATTCAACACAAAACGTCTGAATAACTTTGATTATCCCTGATGCAACAAATAACTCATCATATAGTTGAGGTGTTTTAATTTACCAAATGTGCCCTTAATGTCTCTCCGGCAAATTTTCTTCAGTTTCCCCGCTAGACTTGCCAAATTTTCCTGACTAAATGCTTAATCAAATCGTTTGTGTTTTGTGATGACTTTATAAGTCTACTCCAAGTGAGATGATTATGTGTATGTAAAAGTCTGTCTACTGTGTGAATGGAATACAAACTGATTACATTGCAGTATCGGAAACCCTTGTGTTATTCTTTTTCTAGCTCAAGCCTTTGACGATTTAAAACTGCATTGACGAAGAGTTTCATATTTCACTCGAGGTCTTGACTGCGCTGTTGGTTTCATTGTTTTTATTCACATGTATTTCCCAACCCTTAAAAGTTGTCGCTCTATGCTCGTGATTTAAATGGGACTGAATCGGTTTCGTTTTTAAAAACAACCCGCCTATTTTACATAAAGGGATCGAAAAGTTAGCTTCAAATCTCGTGTTCTATGATCATCCTTACTAAATAAATTTGAAAAGGTGTGGGGGTTTGGGGGGGGATCGGTGGGGGAGGGACGCAAAATGCATTAAGGTTTATTGTAAAGAAATGAGTCCAACAAGAAATGAATCCAACAAGAAATGAGTCCAACAAGAAATCAGTCCAACAAGAAATGAGTCCAACAAGATATGAGTCCAACAAGATATGAGTCAAACAAGATATGAGTCCAACAAGATATGAGTCAAACAAGAAATGAGTCCAACAAGATATGAGTCCAACAAGAAATGAGTCCAACAAGATATGAGTCCAACAAGATATGAGTCCAACAAGATATGAGTCCAACAAGAAATGAGTCCAACAAGATATGAGTCCAACAAGATATGAGTCCAACAAGATATGAGTCCAACAAGAAATGAGACCAACAAGATATGAGACCAACAAGATATGAGTCCAACAAGAAATGATTCCAACAAGAAATGACTCCAACAAGATATGAGACCAACAAGAAATGAGTCCAACAAGAAATGAGACCAACAAGATATGATTCCAACAAGAAATGAGTCCAACAAGAAATGAGTCCAACAAGATATGAGTCCAACAAGATATGAGTCCAACAAGATATGAGTCCAACAAGATATGACACAACCTTGTAACTAGGATCAAATAAAAAAACTTAGTTTTGATTTGAGTCTATTACTTGGATGTCCCATTTCTTTTTTATTATTTCTTTCTATCTAAATTACGGGAAATGTGCCATCTCGGTGGACCCAAATGAACAGTTACACATATAAAATATTCTAAGACTTGCGTATAACTTTGTCTGATGGTTTTCATTTTTCATAAGTCATTATTGAATAGCAACTTACCCTAAATCCAGGGGTTTATAAATATGTTACCGGATTTAGTCGCGTTGATCATTAAAAAAAAATTAGTGGATCGTAGAGATGAAGATTTATCTTATCCTCGTATATTATATATTACATATAATACCTTTATACATAAGATTTACGTCAAGCCTTGCATTTTCATTTGCGTTTTGAATGTTGATAGCGTGTTGGTTTTCCTGGTTAGTTCAGGCAAATTATTCCACACCCGTATGGAAGTGGAAAGAAGGAGGATTTGTAAGTGTTTTTTTAATTCAAGCTAGAATTTAGTTCTTATATATTATTACCACTTTGCTTTTTGTTTATCATTCATCAAGTTTTTGTGATTTAACAAACGGTTTTACTCTTGTCATTCTTGAAATTTCACTAGTTATGAATCCTGCAGTTCTTTTTTTAATAAGTACTTTATTAAATCTATATTTTCGTTGGTAGATTGGCTCCATACAGAAAATATATATTTTAGCACATTTGTAAACAATGAAAGTAGCATTTGGATTGAGAAGGCATCTAGAATTCTAAAGTTAATCCACTGAAAGAATTTGTGAAGGCGGATAAACCAATAAAGTATCGTTTAAAGGGGTTTAACAGTAATACATTTCATTAATCTTCGGGATCAATGTTTTCTTTGTTGCATTGATGTAAACTTAAAACAAATGGTATAATTTAAACGCTGTCTTTTTCCTTTCACTTCTGTGAACTTCTTGTTGACTAATAAAGTGATAAATCATACCTAAAATTTACTTGTTACGCAATGGCAAGATTTTAAAACAGTTAAATTTTGTTAACACTTTATGAAAGGAAAGATTATCTAAACATCAAAAAAAAACAGTTAGCCTACGTACTAATACAGAATATATTTCATTCAAACCATGTAGGTCTACTTTGGCAAAATATTTAATTATATTAAGTTTTTTAATTAAACACTAAAATACATGTACAAATATAATAAAAGTTATAAATGATTTAATTATTCCCCTTTATTTTTATTGCAGCGAGATAATTGACGACTGATAATTAACTAACAACTGTTCGAAACCTGACCAAACACTACATGCAATAAGAGATAACGCCTCCAAGATGGAGGCCGAAACGTATATGACGTTACTTCCGCCTTGTCGCATATGTGGAGACACGAGTTCTGGCTTTCATTATGGCGTAAACACATGTGAGGCCTGCAAGGTATTTCTTTAGAAAAGTGCGCTGAACGCCATTTTTTTCTTTTAAATATTTTTAAATGATACGAAAAGGATATTTTATTTGAGGAAAGTAGGAGCTGGTGTTCAAGTTGAAGAATTCTAATGCCTTTGTTAACAATTTATTAGCGTTTTTCATAAAATTCTTTCACCGTATTTCAGTTAAAGTTTCGTATGGCATGTTAGAATTTCTTTGAATTAATTTTGAAGGTGGTGTCTATATTCTCAAAAATGTATTTCGTCCTCCGTTTTGAGCTGTTTACTTAGCCCTTAGCGGTGTTGGCATTACAATACTGAAAGAATGCTTTAAAATCTGTTTACTTGGCCTAGATTAATTGAAATCAGTTACTAGACTTAAATAAGACTTTAACCTTTAGAAAGTTCAAGACTTTACCATCTGGAAATAGTAAACCTTCATTATTTGTAACTTAAAGTGTAGCCCAATATTTAAAAAAAAATATTTCTGTTATTACGCCCTTATTGTCAAGCAGATCAGAGGCTTAATAAGAGCGTTTTTTAAAAATAAAAAACAATAAAATTATTTTAAAAAAGATAATTAAACCGCTTGAAGTGAAGAGAAGAATTGATATTTAATTGTCCCCACAAAATAAGTTTTTCCATTAGTAACAAATATTTCTTTTTAAAAATAATAATCCTAGGGATTCTTTCGGCGAGCTTTAAAACGGGAAACATGCTACACGTGCCCTCACAACAAAAACTGTGACGTCACCGGAAACAATCGAAATGTTTGCGGTTATTGCCGATACCAGAAATGCATAAAGGAAGGCATGTCCAAGAAAGGTAACTCTGATGTATGATTTTATTCCCGTATTACCACGCTGTTTCCATTACGCTAGAACTTAAACATTAATGGGCGGACATTACGAGCGCTGGTAAGAATATCTCAGGGCCGGATTAGTTAGGATCAGTTTAAGGTCATCTGCATGTATCTTTAACATAATTATTTTATATTTAATGAAAACCACATATTTAAACACGATTGTCCATGTCAAATAGAAAGTCGAGACCACAAGAGTCTACGCTGCTAACCTCTAATACATGTGCCATCTAAATGTAAAAATAAAGATTATGACATGACGAAAAAATGGAAAATCACTGTTGGTTAGTCCACATCATTCAGTGACAAGCATGAAATGTGACATTCGCTATAACAATGAATGAAGTATTATTAATTTTTTTTTAGTTTCTGGTAAGAGATGGATTACTTATAGTTTATAAGAACTAGTTTAATTTTTTTTTAAATAATATATATCCTCGCAAATAGGTAATAATAAGGCATGAAATGAATTCTCAAACAAAGTCAATGCAATTTTATTTTTAATTTATAGATTTTGTATTTGTATATCTCAGTATCTTCGTTGTTTAATAATTCATTGCAGCTCATATAAATCATTTGGTTTTGAATTTCAATTAGAGTCTAGATGCAAATTAACTATACAATTATATAAATTTTTAAAGATTCTAACTAGCATCGCAATCGTTATCGTAAAAGTGCAGTCTCAATTCAATATACACTTCACCCACAAGGGGTTGCTTAATAAATGTATTTACTTTCATATTTTAAAAATTGATTAAAGCAAAGATATTAATAATTCTTGTCCACATTGTAAAAGAAAAAATGGACTAAATGTTCATAAAATGGGAGATAACTTCAATGACTCGTTAAATCAAGAACGTTAAGTCATCTCTGTGGGCACAAAAGCATCAAAACTGTTATTTGATGGAAAAGTGGGGGACTTTCTTGTTCATTCCCATCTTTTGCCTCCATGTTAAAGACATGTGGTCGTAACCCATGTGATACCTGGCTAATACTTAGCAAATACATCCAACTGTCTCCCTTGCGAGTAGTCCTTATTAAATAGTGAATTATGATTCTTCATCTTTCGTTATGACGATACAACAGTTGGTAAAAGTTACCAAGTAATTTACGTGGGAGCGATTTGGGCAATAAATTGTTGATACGCTCCATGAACACTTAAGAGTTTCATTGTAAATACACGCAGTATGCTTAATTTTCCAACTTTAAAAATAGTGACCAGATTGGCTCGACAGTTCCGTCCATTGCGGCTGTTGTTTTCTGTATCGCCTCCCAAGCAAAAGTGGGTTTGTAAACTTTATGGCAACTTATCTGAATGTTTTATTCGCTTTTTTCGTTGCTTTTCTAAATAAAAATATTAATACATCTTATTAATTTTTCTAAGCAATTAACTATACATGAAATTTGAACTATTTTATAATCACTTGTTATTGATCATCAATCACCATCTACTAGTCTACACAAAAGTAAAAGAAAAAAAAACTATTGTCCTGATTATGTTGTTTTTTTCTCCGTCCGTTTTCCTATGTATACAAATATGTGTATACTAGCGTATCATCCGTCAAAAATGACGGAAGTTTTCAAAATAAATACACATCAGATTAAAAAAATAACGTAATACAGAACTTTCATTTATTTTTATTTGATTCATTTATTATCATATTGAACAATTTTATGCGGAATGTTCGAAAAGAGTTATATTTGGTGCAGTAATTTTTGGTGCGCACTATTGAACAAATCAACATTACATCCAAAAAGCATTTCATCCATTACGTGAACTATGTATGTTGATGATTATGGTATAGCTTTTTAATTATTTGTGCTCTTAAAATATGTTTGACATATCCTTGTTTTCTTGGCAAATCTTCCATAAAACGTTATCACTTTTTCAAAGCAATCCTTGATTAGAGGCCGTCCATAAAGAACGTCACGCTATTTTTGACAATTTTAACCCCCTGCCCCTACCCCCTCTCACAAACTGTCACAAATCTCGGCGCCACCCCCGATCCCTAAAGCATGTCACACTTTCGAACAATTTTTTTAATTAACAAATAATTTAAATTGTATCTAAAACCCACGTGACGTAACACATGGCCTGACCACACCTCTCCCCTGTCACAAAATGTCACACTTTCTTACACGACCTCCCCCCCCCTTTCCGGAGCGTGACGTACCTTATGGACAACCCCTTTTACCGAATTAGCTGTGAAAAGTTATCGACAAATAAATTAATTAATTTATTGATTAAATCTCGTAAGCTTATTCCTCTTAAGACTTTCCGTATTACACCATGGTTACCAATGTCTTTCATACAAACTAAAAAATAAAAATCTTTACACGTTAAGGTTAAGATCGTCTGTCTGTATTATTATAGTTAAAATGTTGTGTTTTTTTTGTTATTGTTTTTTTGTTTGTCAAAACTGTCAGTTTCTCTGTGTCATCATTCTCCGTGTTGTCCTCTATTGTCTATGGCTTACGTCACACAAAGTTAATTTTAAAATCACTAGTTCATCAGTGGCGCCAAAAGCCATGTTGTGCTTGAATACTGCGGAAATTTTTTTGAGAATAAGCATCAAGTGATTTTGATTCATTTTTGATGAGAAGTCATTCCTTTGACCGTCCGTAAAATTAAAGTTTTCCAGAAGGTTAGTTTTTCATTATTCTATATGTTTTCTAGGATTTATAAAATTTAAAGAACAAATTAAAATGTGAGGTAAACGTTCAAATGTCGTCATTGCCCTTGATGACATATTTATAAGCGTTATTTAGAATGACATTATTTAAATTTTATGCTTTTATAATATGTGAATAATGTAACACATAAAATAATGGTGACATCTTTATTATTATTAACTGCGATTAAGCAATGAAAATAAGGCAGATGGAGCTACTAATGATAATATGTTTCACGCAAAAAATGTAGTTTATGTTTGACAAGAGTGTGTATTATCATTTAAGTTTTTTAATGATCGCATATTATAAAGTATAGTAGTATTTTTATTTATAATAAATAATTTAATTTAAAACTTGAAATGCAATTATTATTAGGTATCATAAAATTGCGTTTTTTTCCTTCCTCAAGGAAGCATAAGTAGCAATCGATGTTCTTCTTCATTTACATGTGGAAATCATGACAATTGCATTCATGGTCAAACAGTTCTCATGGATCTGACACCAAATCACTTCAGTTAGAAGAGATTATATGACACAATTTCTTAATCTTTTACCTTTCAAGTAATTTCATCCCATTTCATTTGGTTGGGATGAAATAAAGCCCAACACCAATTGTGGTTCAATTATAATAAATTACTCCAACCAAGTTTACATATTTTCAGGCATCATTAGAATATGTTTTTAATGTAAAGCCTTTCAGGTTATAAGACTTCAACAACATTCAACCATGGTCTTGGATCTGCAAGAAAAACAGTGAAAAGGGAAGTCACTTTTTGACTTTGTCACTAGAATTTTTAAAGAAAGAGATATGTGATGGATAAGCGATGCAATTTAATGTTTGTTCGATGGAGTGAATAAAAACGTTTCAGCTGTTTAAAATAATAATTATATAAGAGAAACTTAAATTTCATTTTTAGAACAGAACAAAAACTGACAATTTGTTGTACTTATTCCAGAAGCAGACAATGCATATAATGTTGATGATGTCGTTCAAGAACCTATTTTAGCACTCTGTGGATCACTAAATCTAAACGTTTCTCCAATATATTTATATATATATATATGCAGAAATTAACGATTAATTTTTCTATTCATCGTTAAAAAATTAAAGATTATTTTTTTTAAACGATTAAACGACCCACCACTTACAAATGTACTGAAAGTCAAACCATACACTACAGTATCGGAAACTTCAGCTGAGACAGTGTAAAGCTATGTGAACGATTGTTCAGCTCGGCTGGTTATATTGTCAATAAGACCCGCTCATCACTTGAACCAAATAATGTCAATATACTTGTCTGTTTGCGTTGTTGGTTTAAAATGTCATATATAAAGAAGACATTCCAGTGTTATTTCGATTATTGACAAATATTTTAATAAATGTTACTTATGACACCTTAAATTTCAATTTTTAGCTTTATTCGAAATTAACTATTAATTAATCGTTATTTTTCAAAGGTTAATGATTAAATTTAAATTAATCGTTAACAGCACTAATATATATATATATATTTATATATATATATATATATATATATATATATATATATATATATATATTAGGGCTGTTATCGATTAATTTAAATTTAATCGTTAACTTTTGAAAAATTATCGATTAATTAATCGATAATTTCGATTAAAACCAAAAATAGAAATTTATGACGTCATTAAAGTGAACATTTCTCACGGACATTGAAAATTAAGAATATTTTGAACTAAATTTCATGACAATGTGTTGATACTTGATTTGTGCTGAAGGTGGTACGTCAGCGATGTATTTGATCCTTTAAAAGAGAATTGTTTATGGCAGTGGACACAGTAAATGCATCTTCGACTTTGCCATCCGCAGTTAGCTTAAAAACAACATATTTGCTCAACTTTCTAGTTATATGTTTAAATTTAACTGCGCTGATGCTGTCAGCAGTGCCGTCTTAACGCATAGGCCCGTTGGGCATTTGCCCGGGGGCCCACGAGCATATGGGCCCCATGGGAATATGTTTATTTATATATATTATGTATATTCATTTTTTATTCCTGCGGGGGAAGGGCCCAACACTATTTTTTTGCCCGTGGGCCAAAAATGGTGTAAAGACGGCTATGGCTGTCAGACATTTTATAATTGAAGTCTGCCGGTCAACATAAATTAATAAAATAAATTTTAATATTACGCGGGAGATGTTTGTACGTAAAAAAATATATATAAATTATTATTAATTATTAATAATTTATTATTTATTACTAAAAATTTTAAAAAATATTATAAATATTTTCTTAAATTTTAATCGAATTTTTATCGATTAAAATTATTTTAATCGATATTTAATCGATAAAATTTTTAACGATTAATCCAGAGATTAATCGATAATTTCCGCAGCCCTAATATATATATATATATATATATATATATATATATATATATATATATATTTAAAACAAGAAACTTTTAAAACTCAGTATCATAATGTTGGAATTATCTTCCTATTTTTATAACTTTTGAGCATGTTAAATGAAAAACATTAAAGGCGTGTTACATTTTTTTTCCCTACTTACAATATTTTGTTGATTTCTTCAAATCAATTTTAAAAATAAATTGCATCCATGAAAAAACGGGTTTTCTTCATTTTTTGCATGTAATCACTAGGGGTGTACCGGATTCCGGCTCTGGAAAATCCGGAATCCGGTCATTTTTACAAATCTGGCTCCAGCAGAATTTCACTTCATAAATCGGGCCAAATCAGGCTCTTACCGGATTTCAAAATTTTGAATCCAGTACACCCCTAGTAATCACAAAGGTAACTTACCACAAATAGACTAAATAAATGCATTCTTTTACTGCAGACTGTAAAGTATTTAGTTTAAATGTTTAAAAGCAAACATTTAAAGCAGCCTCACGGATTTTTTACCCTTTAATTTATCACATTTATGCAATTTAAAACATGATTTCTAAATTTTGGTGCCACTAAAAATAAAATGTGAACAATTCAAAGAATTTATAGAGTTTATGAACTCCTGGCAAGCAGGGCAAGTCAAGCCCCACGAGCAATAGTTTACCTGGCCTTTCAAGTACAAAAGAAAAATGGAGATATTTTATTTTAAAACAACTTTTGGTATCTTTATTATGAGGAGCATTTTTAATATTTTCTGTATTAACAAATAACTGATTTTTATAAAATGGATTGGTGTGGACAAGGGAAGAGATAAGACTTTAGTAATTTGGGTTTGTTTGTTTTTTCGTCAACTGATTTTGAGTTTTGTAGAACCAATGGCACGATCTGACTTAGAGGCTTGGATTATCATTTATAGTTTTAAAAGTCCCGGCCTTCATATTGTTAAACCTTCGGCTTGTTAGAATATTCTAATTTCAAATTATAATTATTTAATTCTCCTGCTAATTAAGATGCTTGAATCCTCCTTCATAGAGTTTAATATATTTTTTTTTCAAACATTTTAGCTATAAAAACTGGACGGTACACTCATGAAAAGCGAACTCAAAATATACTGGAGGTCAAAAGACTTCAAGAGACACAGAATTTGAGAAAGAAAGTCAAATTACGCAATGAACGGCATAGGAATGTTGAGAAGAGTAACTCTACTGAATCAGGGCTTGTTTCACAGGTAAAATTCTGGCTCTGAAACAAATAAAACACTTAATAGAACATTAATTTTTCAGAAATCAATATAATGAAATTTAGAAATAAGCGTTTGTTTTAATTTTCTTATTAGGAAATTCAATGACAACAGACATAAATCTGTAATGGATAATGTTGTTGTTTTTCTTCGAAAATGTTGCGTAATATGGAAAAAAAGGGATTATTTGACAAGAAAAACCAGCACTAGCGGACATGGGTATTCAATTTATTGTATGATTGCTATATAAAAATGATGACGCGGTTGTTTGCAATAGTTTGCTGGATCAACCCAATAATTCCTATATGTGCAATCTGAATTGAAAAATTGACAGGAAACAATATTTTTTAACAATTATTCCTGCTTACCCTTTCACTAGCAGGAGATAATCTTGCAAAAGACACCTATTTCTAACTCTCCATTCTATATTTAATAGATTTCATACAATTTTCTGCCCATTTCAGACTGCTTATTCTATTCTAACTATTGCTACAGACTATTCTTTTTGCGCTTTTTTTTTACTAATAGCAGATAGTCAGTTTGTAATTCTATTTCAGGCTGGGCCAAACGGGGAAGACCTCAATGAGCTTATTAGAATGTTGGTGGAGACACACGACAAAATGATCTTAGTCACCACCAGAATAGCAGCCAGTTACATTGAGGAGAGAACACAGCTTCACAGTGTTAGTTAAATGTTTAAAATAATTTATAATATGGGAAATATATGTGATACACACTATTTGTTCAATTGATATATAATAATAATAATAATATGCCAAGACATGAAGAATTTTACTCTAATTAGGATAACACCAGGGATGACAAGTTATTGAGATAAAAATGGCAAAAAATTATTGTCTTTATAGGGCGATCTGGCATTATGCAGTTGAAATAAAGAACACTTAGATAATTTTAATGTTAGTTGCTTTTAGTATGATAATTTATATATGGAACAATGCTCCTTCCATCTTGAAGAATTCTTTTACAGTATTCCAGATTACTTTAAGTTGTTAAAATAAATCTCTTTCACTTTAAAGGACAATTCTATGTAAAGAAAATTTGAATGTTCAATTTTTTTTTCAAATTTGCACGTAGTTATTATTGTTATTATTATTTTGTTGTTGTAGGATCTGATAAAGCTCAAACAGGACATGTTTGGCAAACTGAAAACACTTCCACCTGATCAATATGAGGAGATTTTGAGGTCAGTAAGTCTTAAAAAGTCTCCAATTATACAACTCATCAATCAAGTTGGCCTAATAATTGATGTCCTAATTTGTCAAATATTTTTACAATAATTTATAATTATTTATTTCTGTCTGAGAAATATATAAATTATTTTTATTTTAATAGGATGTTTCCAGAGCTTGTCTTAAAGTATAGTTTTCAAAAGTAAACAATATCTCTGAGCAGTAAATGCTGAAAACTTCGTTTTGATTAGTTTATTATGTCATATCTTTGTTTTAATCAAAGTCAATTAAAAGTTTGATAATTATATTCATGGTTATATTTGTCTAGTCCTGTTCATAACAATTTTTTAATCATCTCCACACTTTAGGAGTACCGGAATAGACATAGATAACAGGCGGCTACTTTCACTGTCCCATTGTGCTCATGTTGAAAGATGGGTTAAAAACTGGGTCAAATTTGCAAAGACAATTCCAGGTTTTACAGATTTAAATATGGAAGATCAGACATTACTTTTAACAAGTAGGTTTCATTTGATTGACCATAATTTGGGTTGTATTTTATATCACGATGGAAAGCTGGACAAAAATGTATTGGATTTTATTAATGTATTCAGATTCCAGAACAGAGTTTTGGTTACTGGGTGCATACCAGGGCTACAACTCCAAGCTGGACACAACCATGATGCCCAATGGCACATGCTACCACAAGGAAGAACTTAAGATGGTAAATGTCTAAACCATAAGTTTACCACTTCTTTATCCAGAATTTTTTTTTATAAAGATTTGTTATCTATCTCTAAATGTGAACATGGTTTATTTTGAGTTAAGAAAAGTACGGCAAAATGAAATACCATCTTTTTCTTTCCAAGAAAATAATATGGTCTACATTTAATGTTTTAAAAACTGACAACATGCTAATACCAACTATAGTTTTCAAGCAACTGAACTGTTAACAGCTCTGTTGGAAAATAATTTTTAATTGATTAAACAAATCTTCCTACATTTCCCTATTTGACCATATTCTGGTGATATTAAAGATTATAATTTCTTGTAATTTAAATTTTTTATCTGCAGTTGTATACCGAAGAATATATTGAACTTATATTTCATATTTCAAGCATTTTACAAAAAAGCAATCTACTTCCAGAGGAAATAGTCATTCTCAAAACCATTTGTTTAACTTACACTGGTAAATACTTTTTTTAATGCTTAAATTGTTTAAAACATTGAAATTACTAAATGCAGCCTTTAAATAAAAGTTGTAGAGAATCTTCAACACATTGTAAAATATTTTTTTCTATAGAACATCTCAATTATTATAGAAATTCAAAATAATTATAAGTTATATGAAAAAATGCAATATTTCAAATTTACATTTATGATCAGTAATGATTTCTATAGTCAATAAAAGAAATTAAATGGAACTATGTGTAGGTACTAGTCATTTAGATATAATTTTTTATTCACATTAATTTCTTTATACTTTTTCAGATCGAGGTCCTCTAAATGACCGCCAAGCTGTAGAAAAGATCCAGGATTTAATGTTGTCTTGTCTAGAATACCTCATTAGAAAAAACCACCCACCTGACCGCTGGGCAGCTCTAATAGGCTGCTCATTTCATATGCTGACCATTGTGAGAGAGATCGGCCATGCTTATGTCATGCATGTTGGACAAAATGGTCTCCGAAAGATCCATATGTACAAAGAAAATATCATCAGAGACATTGTGCAGAGTGGGACTATATCAGCTAATAAACTAGAGAATTTGTTATGACAAGAAACAGTGCTGGCATAAGGAATATGTTCATTTTATTGAAACCAATAATTATAAAAATTATTTTTATCCGCTTTAAGCTTAATTTTTAAAAATGGAGAATACCTTTTTTAAGTGTCTTGGAAAATAGGAAAATGTTTTGCGGCATTTTGACTTTATGTAATAAAAAATAAATTTGAACATCAGAGAAAAACATTGCCTTCCAAAACATAGAATTGTCATTTTTTCAAATACATGTATTATTATTTCAATAAAGAAATAGGCTAAAAACTATCAAAAGCAATGAGTACTGCACATGTGATTTTAGCACTTATGTATTCAATTTTAGGCATAACTTACAAAACTACATATTCTTCTTGATCATCATTACAAAAAGTGAGAATTTTGTTTGATAAAAGTGAAATTACGAATTTTATTTTCAACAACTTTTGTATTCACTAAATATATTTTAAGATAATTATTTGAACTCAGATATAGCCATTTTCAATAAATTTTCACTACATTATGCAGGCCAAAAGGTTTTCAGAAAATAGCTAATTTTATAAAAGGTTACCTATTCTTGATACTTATTTTGTAATTTCATGTTACCAAACCATTACCATTTATTATTTTTTTCCAACAATAACTTCATGTTATCAATAATGTCTTTCATTCATTCTAATTTTATTGATCCATTCATTTGTTTTCTTGTAGTGCATTCATTTGATACCTTTATTTAATCTGATTTTTTACATGGATTAGTGATTCCTGTAACTACAAGTGTAACTTTTAAATCTTGTTATTTGATAATGACTTTACAATCTTTTATTAACCTATTTCAATAAATTTTGCCTTTTTTTAATAAAAATAATTCAAGACAATGGATGGGATCTAATAAGCAGAATTACTTTATGGCGCTTTTAAACTATTGGATGAGTTGTGTTAACAATTTGTTAAAAACAAACTTAAGGAAAATCTTGAAGGAAAAAAAGCCTACTAGTAATAAATAGGCCTACCAGTACTAGCACTACCAGGGTATCTCCTTTTTGTCTCTAAGAAATTTGAAAAAAGATGAGTTGGTCAATGTACAGTTAAAATGTGTAAATAATATACAAAGGAAAATGTGTGTACATGGACTGAATCAGTAATTATTTATAATACAACTACAACAAAATCAGAAATCAAAGAAATGTTTAAATATTTGAGGAGATAATCCGCGAAAAATTAGATAATCCGCGAAGCTAGAGTGACTTTCAAAATTATCCGCGAAGCTATAGCCCAAGCAATATGTGAACTTGCTCATGTCCCATGCATATACAAACTATTTATAGCCAAATTAAAGGCATTTCTGTAAAGGCATTTCTTATTCCGTATGCAAGAACAAACACATACAAGTTTTCCTTCTTCCCGTCCGCAATTCGGGCGTGGAATGGGTTGCCTGAAGAATCCAGGAAAACCAACACTTTATCAACATTTTAATCTCTAATAAAAATGCAGGACTAAACACAAACCATAGATAAGCGTAGGACGCAATAATCTTCTGTATAGAAGGAGTGTCTGTAAACAGTTAAGATAAGATAAGATTTTATCTTTATAAAAATCCCAAATAGCGATATCCACTTCCCTTAAAAACTATCTGCGTACAGGTCTTTGTATGCATCTGAACTATATTAATATTATTTTATGTCCCGCCCCTTTGACACCGAAGATACGTATTCAATATTGAAATTTACGTTTAAAAAAATAGAATATTACGCACCAAACGTGCAAGTAATTAAATTTTTTTACTTAAACTAAGAAAAATTAAAAGAAAGAAAAAGGAATCTCATTTAGCGCAAATATCTGGGGAAAAAATATGTTTTTAATTTAAAAGAGTAATTCTTACATTGGTAACATACAGGGTTGGTCATAATATGGCGGAGAGCTATTAATAGAAATATTGGGGCTATATTTATCTTTTTTAAGGTCAGATTTCATCAAAATTTAATAAAAGAAACGAGTCAATATGTAAATGTAGGTATATTGAGAAGGATGTATTTTGTCGGCTATTTGTTAATTCTTCGTTAATTTAAGACAGCAAATTGGACTTGAAAAAGGAAAAAAAGTTTCGTAATTTTACTATGCTAACAATTTTGAGAACATTGTGATTCGACTGTATTTATGCTTCAAAACATTGTTCCGCTAAAATGTAATCTAAAAATAGAACATTACTCATTGAGCTATGACGTTTTTCGGCTTTAGAAATGATCAACCCTCATAGTCATAGGATTAGCTGAAGAACTGCATAAAAATTTAGTGAACCTCTTTAATGACGATAGTTGTATAAGTCTAAAGTCTATTTTATATATTACTTCTGAAATTGTTCACTTTATTATGCACATTTTAAAAGAAGGATTTTTGTTTCGTTGATGTGCTTATTTTTTGCTCAAACGGTCATCTTCGCGGATGTTCCTGAAATGTCCAACGAAATTACGAAGATTTTCAATAAAAAGTCGATTTTAAAAAAATCTCAAGTCTAATGTTGTTCACCAAAAGTAAATTTGTTGAATCAAGTTTTAATTCTCTATGTTTTTAAAATGGAATAATATGTGTATAATATATATTAATATGTCTATAAAATAAGTTTCCACCCTCGTGTGGTGGTAATTAAACGTCTTAATATCACGAGACACTAACTTTCCCACCCTTAACCTCGCATCACTGGCCCCAGGCTCGCGGCTTGTATGACTCTTCGGGTCGTCATATTTTATGTCGTCTAGCGCTCGAGTATAAATTATAAAGAGATAAGACCCTTCATTCCAACGGTCCAGCCCCATCTGTCACACCTGACATGTCACATAAGTGCGGTAAGTCCAGGTCAAGGCATGACATCAATCTTCTCCTGTCATAATTTATGTCAGCTACAACTTTGGGGGAGATTAAACCTCCTTGATGACGCGTAACTTAAAAGTAAAAGGAAGTCTACCGGATTAAGTTATGCAAATTTAAATTGGATGCTCTTTGAACAACTTGTTAAAAATATGTTTAGAGAGTACAATCATAAGTCGAACTGACATCGAGTTTCACGAATTATGTCTCAGTCAAAGGAAAGTATAAAAACGTATTTTCTGAGTCCATACGTTTTTTTTAAATTCATTGTCATGATTATATATTTCTATTCATTTGCCTCCGTCTTATATTGTCGTGAGATTTTTTTTAAAAACTTTATTAAAATTTGTCCAAGTCATTTTAAGAAACTTTCTTTTGAATTTTATCTTTAATTAGGTTTCAAAAACCATTAAACGAGTAATAAAATGATATTGTTTACAACAGTGCTTCTCAAACTTTTTAGTAATGCGGACCGGCAGGAATTATTTCCATTGCACCAGGGACCGGTGCACTATTTTCCCTGTATTGGCTTGGTAGCGAAATTAGCTCCTACATGTCCTACAGCCCTAAACTAAAACATATGGTATGAATTCGACTTGTCTTATGCTCCATGTCATCGAACAATTTGAAATGAATAACCTTAAACCTTAATTGCTTAATTGAGATTGTCTCATTTCATATTAAAATAGTTTTAAGTTGATAGTGTTTCAATAAATTTGTATTCTGACTTAGGCATAAGTTTCAATAAACGATCACTTAAAATATAATGAGCCTGCTATAATTTTTTTGCAAGTGTAGAAAGTCGAAGCTCAAATAAGAACAATGCTACACGCAATGGAGAACGATCATTCATGCTTTTCCTGTACGTTGTCTTAACAATGCTCATTGTTGAACAACCAGTCTCACATAGGTAAGATACAGGAAACAGAACAAGATCATTGAGAGCAATTTCGGCAAGTTCATGATATTCTGTACTCTTGTGGATCCAAAAGGATACATGAGAGGTCACAGTTCCGAAATGTATTTTAAAACCCTTCATACGCAGTTAACTCCAGCAATGTATCTTCCAATGTTACTGACAAATCAACCTTCGATGCAATAAATGGATTGCGCATCCATCCGCAGCATTTTTTCGAGGGAAAGTAGAATTTGAAACGGTCGATAAATTTTGTCAAATACTCAATGATGACTTTGTGTAGAGATGGAACATCAAACTCTGTTTCTGCATTGTCGATAATTTCTGCCAAATTATGAAACATATCCAAACAATCTGCTGATACTCGAGTCTTCCATGCATTTAGCTTTTTTCCTACCATTGTAAGGCATGAAGCCATCCTTCCTTGAATGGAGATATTGAGCTCATTTAAAATGGCAAAGATATCAGCCACGTAAGCCAACTTGGCTCTCCAATTCACAATCCGGTTTTTTCTACTGAAGAAATTGTTCGAGTTCTCTCTACACTTGAAAAACTATTAGTACTTTTCCCCAAGACAACAATTGCGAATCGGAATGAAGTAAAAGCTGTTTGTGTTGACATTTGCTTGGTGGCTTAACTTTGATAGTGAACAAAACAGTGAAGAGTACTTAGCCCATTTCATCTGTTATATTTGATGCGCTTCAATATTACAAGCCAAAACGTCAATGATTCGAAATATTGTGTCATTTGATAGTGTCTGGGCCTCTTTCTTTGTGGCAGTTTCACGTAACATTTTCAAACACACATCCTTAATGCACACTACTACGAGCGCTTGACCGATTGTATGTTTTTTATCCTAGGCGATTCGCAGTGCTACCTTAACGAAGTTCGCAATGCACAAGTATATATGTGTGATGAATCAAAGATAAATTTCTGACAGATTTTTTAATCAGCTCCTTATCTTTTCAAGAACTCTTTGAGCTTTGAACTTATGCCTAGTAGTGTTATATGCCTCTGGAGTTTGAGGGCTTTATTGCATTCGAAAGAACATCGCCGCAAAAAAAACAAAAAACATTGAGGTCTTGGGATATCAGAGCCATCCACACTCACAAAAACGAATCATCGAATATATGAATCGTCATATTTTACAGTGAAGCTAGTAAGAATTCGTTTCCACGAAGTAGCTTTGTTGTCATTTATGTCTCCATCACCTAATTGTGAAGAAGAGTCCGAATTTGTTTCATGCTAAGCATTCATATTTTATCTCTTGATAAGCATCCATTGGTCCTTTATTTCCATCTATAAAGTGGGTATACTAAATCTTTTCAGTATCACATATCAACTCAATTCTCTCTGTTTTTATTTTGGAAGATTTGAAAGAAAAGATAATATTTATCATTTAAGTTCTTCATTTTACAACATACACGAGTGGAAATCTATTGTTTTAGTTTAGGGACATATCTATAATTTTGAGCTATCAATGTTTGTTTCCTACTTTTTTTGGAGTGATTGAAGTGAATTAATCACCAAAATTTGTGGACATTTCCTTCACCACCCATAATTGTTTATTATGACTATATATTGAAATAGATGTAGACTTATTTTATAAAAAGGAAATGCATTTAAATTATTCGTTTTATTTTATGTGCTTGTGCTGAAAAATTAACATATTTTATAGGTTTAGTTTGTATTAATGTTTGCAAATGAAGGATTTTCATTCGATTTTTCTTTCCTTTCTGATACCTTCTGCGGACAGGCGGCTGATGGCCCACGGACCGGCACCGGTCCGCGGACAACCACTTTGAGGAGCACTGATTTACAACATCAATTAGCAGTATTTATATACAGACAAGTGTATCACCCGTCAAAAATGACGGAAGTTTTCAAAATAAATACATTTCAGCTGAAATTTCTTTATTTTTTAATAAATGCACATCAGAATAAAAAAAATAATATAATACAGAGCTTAAATATATATTATTTTATTTTATTTATTTATTTCAAAATTTAACAGTTTTATGCGGACGTTCGAAAAGAGTTATTTTTGTTACTAATCTAAAATTAGTAGCGTCACAGACGGGACGGGACATACATTGCAAATTATATATATTGATGATAACTTCGACCTCAAAAACTTCTCTGAGGTGTCAGCGTCCAGTGCCTCTTTTGTTTTATTTTAACAAGTCTTCTTGTTAAAAGGCAAAATTTGCGGGTGTAGATAGATGGTCTATTTCCACAAGTCTGTAGATGGGAGATAAACAAACATTTTACTTAAAATAAAGAATGTATTTTGTATTGTATATAATTTTAAAACAAATTATGAAATAATTGTGAAATACATTTCATCAGCCAATGTTTATTTTCACGATGTGGTAAATAATATTCTACCGCAATGCTGTAGTTTTACTATAGATCTAACATTGCAGAGGTGAAATGTTGAAAAAAAAACGTTCTATTAAATTTACGTGCTAAATCACGCCTACAATAATCCAAATTAGTGTGAACTTTGAATCTTCGCGCCTATTGAACACTGCCATTGCTATAGACTTATGTTTCATGATACACACTTCACAATAACATTCTGTTGTTAGTCAACCCTTGACATCGTGATTTTGCTCCTCCCAACACATTTTCAATTGGTTTAAACTATGTATTTCGATATTTGTTGTTGACTTGAAATAGTGGACATAAAAAAAATCTCCATTAATTATTTTATAGTAGATATATGTCTTGCATGTTGTTGTTTTTTTAGATTTCTCATTTTTGTTCAATAGTTTCTTGTTAGTTTCTTATCCTTTTTTGTCCATGAATCCAATTGAACCCCCCTCCCCTCCCACCCAACCCATTTTCCAACCATGTTGCTGATACAGTTCTGCACATCTCAAACTGGCGAGTCTTGGGGGTAACAATTTAGTTGTGAAATGAAGCGTGTGTTTCGTAACATTTCTTCCTCTTTCAAAATAAAATACTGCAATATTAATTGAAATTATTGAAAACATTGTTATGAATATGTAGAAAATGAAACTAATATGAAATTTTAAAAAAAATTTATTTTAAAAAAAAGAGAAAATAGTGGCGTATACTCTAAAAACATTTCTTTTAAAAATATGAAAACATAATAAAGAGCATTAAATGAGGTTTTATTTAACAATATGTGAAAATGACAAATGCTAAAACATGTCCTCATAGGCCAGAATACAAAATACACAAACAAATTGTGCAATGAAAACAACATATTTAAGATTTATTTTTAAACTAATACGACAGTAGACGTTTCGGCTAATGCCTTCATCAGTACAATAACATAAATTACGTACTTACAACAGTATTATTTGAATTTATAAAACATATTGTGCAATCGTGCCGCATAGGCCAGACAGACTTTTCCTCGAATGCATTAATTAGTTAGCTACCTGATTAAATAAAAGTACAGTAAAGGCAACAAGTTTTTCTAATAAAATAGACACTGCAGATATTTCGAGCTAGATAGTGTGTTCTTTCTAATGAAACCTCAAGTTTATCTTTTTTGGTCTACACTAATCGTAATACGATTTTATTATTTAAACACTTAAGATTTAATGCATTGACTTATTTCATAACGAATCTTTAAATCGTGTGTTGTCCCTTCAGATATAAGTTTAACTGCAGAAACTTGATGATTTTGAAAACTTTCATTTAGCTAAGAATTAGTTCACTTTACATTTCTTAGAGGTGAGGGTAGCCTGAATAACCAAGAGACCCTTGAATAGCGTCAGATATACAACACAATAGTTAACAATTTTGTTATAAATTCTTTTGCTTTTTGTTTAGTTAAATCCTACATTTAAAGACTTGACTTTTTTTGTCAATTCTCTTACATTATCACCTTTTAGACACCAAAATATTGTTCCAAGTTGCTGGTATTGAAGAAACATAAATATTCGTTATTCTGTTTTTAAAACTTCATTTTTTTAAAAACAATTTTTTTATATATATTTCTTTTTCTTTATTATACTATTATTGATTTGGATTTTTTAAATGTTTATTTACGCTAAAAAACGATACATTTTCCCTTCAAATAAAGACAATTTTGAATGGGCAAGAATGTATATTTGAATGCTAAAGATTATAGTGGTAACCTGTACGCGGTAATGGTAGCTAAACTGGATAATTTAAAGCTGGTCATGAAAAGATTTGGCAGACTTACCGTGGGGTGATTAATGTCTGCTGTAAGTCTGTCTGACAACTCGCTACGTCCCAACACTGTCCCTTGCCAGCGGTTTACATTTAATTACCTGGATGACCTCAATTTTCCCCCTGGTCAGGTAAACAGGAATTAAGAAAACTACAAAGGGGATACACGGTGCTTGGACTTAGGCGAGGCGAAATGGCCACATTAAGAGGCAGGGGCAGTCGGTAGTGCGTGGGGGGGGGTAGGATTAGGGACACATCATGGCTAGAATGAATCACCACCTAATAATAGCGATAGATTTGTGTCAAATTCTACTCATGTTACTGACAAAACCTGTTTTTCGGTACAGTATTTTGTGTAAGATTTCCGTTCACATAGATACTATGTCAAGGCTCAATATTATTGCTTGTAAGAAATCTAAAAAGGAAATGTGAACTGTGGAAGTTTTATGCGCATTAGAAGAAAAAAAAGATGTATCCGTAATGTATATTTACAGTAATATTATTAGTGATAAATACGTATATAACTAACTATCTTTTAATTTTTGCACAAAATACAGTATCATCGAAAAAATGGCAGGTAAATTTATTCTTAATATGATCATTTTGGAAATGTTTGCGTTTTATGTTTTCCGGGACATGTTACTTTCTATGATGTATGGCCTCACGTTTGCATGGACCATACTGAAGCCGCCCAGTGATGACGTAGGAGATCTCATTTTCACGCCTGAATTTATTTGTTTATCTACTAACACTTTTCTTCTTCTTTTTTTTCATTTCTCCTAAACTCCTGAGCCCACTTGTTGGACGCTTTTAGGCTCGGTGCGGATATGATGCTAGTTATTGCCAACAAATGCACCTGACTTATCTTATCTGTTTACAGACGCTCCTTCTATACAGAAGATTATTGCTCAGGTGACCACATTTAGCGTTGTGTCAGTCAATGTTGTAATGCGCCCAAATTTTCTGGCCATCTATCTCATTGTAGTCAATGAATTTTTAAAAGTGTGTTTTAAAATCTGCAGTAGAAAAATGTGTTCTACTTCTTAAAGAAGAATCTCGGTCTTGTTACGTTATTTCAATTAGCGCTATACAAGAAACCATGATCATCTTCAAGTTGTGCAGATACTAAATACACACAAATTGTAAAGATACTATCTACATAAGAATGTTTAGAAACTTACATACTCACATGATATATAAAGAGAAAAAAACACCTACAATCAAATATTTGTTTAGAAACTACAGCAATATGTATAAACGTCACACATGAGCTGTACAACAACACATACATTCAAATGTTTGTGCATAAACTCCAGACAAATATGTAATAGCTACTCATATACGTTGTATAGAATCTACCACACAAGCCATTCGGTGAATATCTTACCATGGACACATCAAACAATAGAAAAACAAATTCTTCTAATAAGAACCACACAAACTGGAATGACAGAACTAAGAGTAGATATCGCGAGGAAGTCTGTGCTGCTCTGGTTCAGTCAGATGACTTGGTGACGTTTATTGACATGACTGCAATCACGGATCTTGGGAAATCCACTCAGTTTAGAACGTGGGGCCCCCAAAGCCCGCGGCTACAGATGCCTAGATCGTGTGCAATTTCAAGGCTTCTTTCATCAGATACGGGCTGCCTAGATCATAGTCAACATCGTGGTTCTTTCATCAAATACGAGAGATGCCTTGTCAACTTCAGATGCTTAATTATTCTCAGATGTCTAGATTAGATATGCACGTTATAACTCTTTGCCAGCTAAACATTATTAGATCAATTACCTCCTCTCGTTAGCTGAGAAAGTAATGTCTTCATCGAGGTGTTTAAAGAGTCATTAAAATCATGGGAATATCATGGTACATGCCTTTATAATATGGAATCTGTCACAAAGATCATGTGACATGTCATAAAGATTTGGGACTTGATTAACTGCATGAGGCGCCCTCTTCAAAAAAAAATAGAGCTTAAAATAAATAAGACTCCAACTGTTATATCTCTAATAAACCAAAAACCGCAATATGGACATGCTAATTATTCTAACAAATGATATTTTTTTTTCATAATGGCGTAGGTCATTAAAAAAAAAGGGGGGGGGGAGAGAACTGAAGGCATGCGGATGAAGTCGTGCGTCACCAAGATGGCGACTGACAGCTTTTATTCATCCGCCGCGAAGAACCGTTGCTGAAAACTGTTGACAATTAATAGCTCAAGACAAGGAAGGCAACAGTTGACATGGTTTTTGATGGCCAGCGCTCGTTCATCACTGTCATGGCCTTGGTAGTTTAGGACACCACCTGAGTGGATGACTTAGGGCTTAGTAGAACTTCGAGGGTGGGTAGGGGGGTGGACGGAATCATAAAATAATAGGTCCGTTGCCACACCATCAAATGACCCCCCCCCCAAAAAAAAAGGGGGGGGTGGTTAATTAAAAATATATCTTTGTGTTTTAATTTTTGGTAATTTATTTCTGCCATAAATGTTGCATTGTTTTTTTTTGTTTTTTATATTACATTATTATAAAATCTGCATACTACTCATTTTCTAGTTAAATGTTGCTAATTATATTGAAGAATCAGTATTCCTACAAATTATAGCAATTTGTCTATATTACAGGCATCAAGAGGGTTGGTGTCACCCAGTGTGGTAGCTCATGGTGTTACCCAGTGTGGTAGCTCATGGTGTCACCCCTCACGACTTAACCTATAGAGCTCCTACGAGTCTGCCAGAGCCAAATAACGGGAATGTACAGAATTTAACATTTTGGTGTCACCCCTTGTGATGGTGTCACCCGGTGCGGTCCGCACCACCCGCAACCCCTTAGTGACGCATCTGGTCTATACTTTTATGCCTTTTAAGTCATAATCTGCTAATAATTGATTTTGATTAAGGCATTATAAAATTACTGCATTTTAATAAAGTATTTTCTTATTTTAATAAATGCAAATTCAAAATTTTCCTAGTCCCACTCGGTCCTGAAAACTTAAATCTCCTCCTATTTTTTTTACTAAATTTTATTGATACTTTTTAAATGAGGATATAAAGAAAATCTTAAACTGTTACGCATGTTTTAGTTTAAAGTCTTTGCTTTATAAATAAACTTACTCTAGCCCAAAACCTAAACTAACCTAAGTAATTGTGTGCGTTTTTTAAGGCTAAGGTTTAAATCAAATAAAAGTTTTCATTTAAAGGTGGTATAGTATAGCTTTAATAAGATATCATTTAAAGGTGGTATGGTATAGCTTTAAAAAGATATTTATAATATATTTTTGTAATCAAATTGTGTTAGATGAACTAGTAGCTGCAAAAGTAGGTCTAAAATGGAAAAAAAAAGATATTGTTTTCCTGCCTATATTTTGGCATCGGTGAGTTATGGTTTCAAAAGTTTGAGCAAGAGTCTAATTAATTTCCATACAAAGATACTTTACCCTCTTAGGTTTTTAAAAAATGTGCAAATATTCCAAACAAAACATAAACAGTTAACTACATATAGAGGAAAACAAAGAACACTAATATCCCGTTTTGTAGAAAATCTTCTGTCTTTCAGAATTAATCAGCAACAACAAATATAAAATGTTAAGACTCAAATAAAAGTTTTAGATAATTTTGGAAATAAATTTTAATATTTGAAAATCATTCAGTAGTATAAATAATAATATTAATTTTTTTTTAAACATTAAGAATATCTTTTCAATTTCAATGTGACATATAAGCATTATTTAAAGTTGTATAATTTTGAAAGATTTTTTAATAAAAAATGTTCAGCTCAAAACAACATTTTCAGTTTTATCAATTGTTTTACATCTATCTCTGGAATAAATTATTTGAAAACATAGAGACAGAAAAATTAAAAGAAATCAAATTAGACCCATTTTCAAATCTCATTATTTCCAAATTAAGTAACGCTCATAAATTAACCTTTGGCCTAACAGTGCATTTTCAGACGATGCATTTGCATTTTCTTTATTAATTCAGAGATTGATTTTCCTTACGGTTACCATGCATAGAAAATTAGTCGTGATTATCTGAAAAAGTAACACTATACACTCACATTTATGCATGACACGTGATCAATTAAAATATTTGAACTACAAATAGTTTGAGGTCTTAAATAAATAGATAATTTAATATTTGGAACTTTTTACAAATTTGTAAGTAGCCTAGTTTTAAATGGTACAAAATCCCAAAAAATGCTTATGTTCTCGTTTGTCTGAATCGTTAAAATATTATTATTATTATTATTATTATTACTATTAAATAAAAGCGTCACATTGCATTTTCGCTAATCCGGTGTTGAAAAATAATTAATTAATTAATGAACCACGCACAATGGTTGTATTTGAAACCTAAGATTTTACGCATTTGAGCTATCATACACAATACCATAATTATTTGTGGGTAAAAAGTATTAGATTATTCATCAGAATGTCTTCTTATTTGAAATTTGAAACGAAGGAAATGTAGCGCTATTTAAACAAAACAATATCTATGACAATAAAATATTTCTGACTCGAACAAAATAATGCTTGAAAAATAATTGTCTTGTTTCAGTCAGTAAAAAAACAAACTATCCTGAAGTAGCTTGGCAAGTATTTTCAAAAATAGATAGATCTTGAAACATAAGGAAATAATAGAAATATGGTACTCACCCTTAGAGAACGTCATTCTTTTCAAAACAATCTTAAATCTTGACTGTTTTGTGCTAAGAACTGTTTGTAATTTTGACTGATATGATGATTAAAAACTTATTTTTATCTTAAAACTCATTCTTGGATCGAGAATATTGTCACCTGATGACAGTTAACAATGGATTAGCGTAGTTTAAAGAATGTCATGGTATACAATAAACATTTTTTTTCTCTTGAAAGTTGTCCATGTTTTCAAAAGTAAACTACAGTTTGATCTTTTAGCGACTTTCTTGCAGACGACGTCTTCTCAAGTTCAGTCGAACAACCTCAATCAGAATAGCGGAAGGAGCAGCAAGTTTCGTTGGTGATTGTCTCTTGTTACATCTCATTTTCATGCCAATTCTGCAAAGCATTGGAGACGACTCTTCTGTTCTTTGATAGTCGAAGGGCCCGTGTCCCGGGGCGTTGAAGCCAGGCGAACAGGTTTTCCTTGTGATGGGCTTGTAGGTGGCGTTGTTGTAAACCGGCTTGCAAGAGCAAGTAGTTGACGTAGTCCCGGATCAGTTTCCGCCTGGGACCCCATCAACTTACTACTCATAACAAGCCTAATTCTCGCCACGGTCCACCATTTATAGCTGACCCACCGGTGGCTCCTCCTTCCAACATGCATGTCCTCCTGGGCTGAGACGAGCTGTCCCCCTCACCCCCCCCTTCCCCACCCACGTTATGTTTTTAAACACTATAGTTGACAGAAGTCGGCGCCATTTTGTCTTTAAGGTACAAGAATAAGACGGGTTAAGCTTATGGTAAAATATTAGCTTGCTATTAGTGGTGGGAATGGGTGGTGGTTAATTGGGAGGTGATGTGTGTATGGTGCTCAATGTGTAGATGGTGGTTAATTGGGAGGTGATGTGTGTATGGTGCTCAATGTGTAGATGGTGGTTAATTGGGAGGTGATGTGTGTATGGTACTCAATGTGTAGATGGTGGTTAATTGGGAGGTGATGTGTGTATGGTGCTCAATGTGTAGATGGTGGTTAATTGGGAGGTGATGTGTGTATGGTGCTCAATGTGTAGATGGTGGTTAATTGGGAGGTGATGTGTGTATGGTACTCAATGTGTAGATGGTGGTTAATTGGGAGGTGATGTGTGTATGGTGCTCAATGTGTAGATGGTAGTTAATTGGGAGGTGATGTGTGTATGGTGCTCAATGTGTAGATGGTGGTTAGTTGGTAGGTGATGTGTGTATGGCGCTCCATGTGTAAATGGTGGTTAATTGGGAGCTGATGTGTGTATGGCGCTCAATGTGTAGGAGATTGTTAAAGTAGATGATGTGTCTGGTTATATTTCTGGAAGTGAATCATTTGAAAGCACATATTAAATTTTCCCCTTTTCTGTTATAAGATAAACAGTATCAGTAAAGACATTAAATTAAACAATATAATTTGCAATGTCTGTCCGTGACGCTACTAATTTTAGAAAGCAGGGAAAACCAAATTACTGCACCAATGCATCAAAAGGTGTGCAAATTAAAGATGCGCTGTAAAAAAATATTATATGACGTCATTGTTTTCGCTCATACATGTATTTTAATTTTGGAAAAGGGATCAATGTAAAAAGAGGATTTGATGATGGTTAATTATAAAATAAAAAAAACAAAGAGGGCCCCGTAGGCGCCCTACATCCCCTATTATAAAATACTTTGTGTACATTTCAGAAAGTTTAATATTTCGTATTTATCAAACAATGACAAGTTAGTTGGGCATTTGAAAAAGGTCGGCACCGTAGGCGCCCTAAAAAATTGCATTTTTTATAAAATAAATAGATTTCAGCTGAAAACTTCCATCATTTTTGACGGGTGATACGCTAGTAAATATATAATTGTCTTGGAAATAAAATGTTTGACCATGTAAATAACCCAATAAGAAAAATGCATAAACATACCATTTTAAAATGCAAGCTCCTCCGATTAATTGTAAATGTTCTCAATGACGTAAGTCAGAATGCGTGTTTGTTTGTTTCCCAGTCCGAGCAAATAACGAAGGCGTGACGTCCCTGGAAGAAAAATTATCAAAAAAGAATTAAAAAAGAGCAATAGTAAAACAATAATAAAATATCAATTTCAGCATTGAGCCGTTTACGTGATAATAAAGAGGAAATGAATCGTGGGCTTAATCTTTTCAATGGAGCAACTTGATATTTAGTGTCTTTTAAAGTTTGAATTAAATAAAGAGACTAAATCAAAATCAAGATAACAGAAATATGGTTAACACATGTTTTTCACCCCATGATTTAGGGCGGCGGATATGAACGATTAATTAATCGATTAATCGTAAAAAATTAATCTATTAAAATTAATTTGATCGATTAAAACTCGATTAAATTTAAAGAAAATATTTCTATTTTTTTTTCTCCTATTTATTAATAATTTTCTTTTTTTTTACTTGCAGACTTTTCCCTCGTATTATTATTATTTATTTAGGCATGCATACTTAAACAAAAAGGTTTTTCTTCCTTATTTCTTGCATTGCAGAACGAATTTCAGTGTTACGTCACAAAATTTGGGAGCCATGGAAATGCCGCGACATAGCTGATTTCGCGAAATAATGAATTGTGACTTATCCATATCTATATATTCGGTATACAAATATAATTAATCGAAATGATCGATTAATCCAGGGGTGGGCAAATTTTTAGGGCGAGGGCCGCATTAGTAAGAAATGAAACATCAAGGGGCCGCACATAACCAAAATGTATCTATCTTTAACATAAATTTATAGATTTTTTCGATATTATCGCAAGCTTCCGTGGGCAGCAAAAAAAAATCCGTAGCTGGCCTCATGCCGCCCGCGGGCCGTAGTTTGCCCACCCCTGGATTAATCGATTAAATTTTTTTCCAGATTGATCGAACAAAATTATTTTAATCAGTACCAGCCCTACCTTTATTTGTGGCTTTGAATCAATTCAAGTTTAAGAGATGTACAGTTCAAATTTTATAGGTTTGTAGCACGAGCTATTACTTAGTGTGTGAGTAGCGGTTACTTAGTGTTGGAATAGCGGTTACAATTACAACAATCTCCGATAAGTTTCTTATTGATTACATACTCTACAGGTTGATAAATAATTGTGTGTTTCTTCATTAACGACATGCATATACATAACAGTGCTATAATATAACATATTAGATTCATTGTTATTGCATAATATTTTTGTCTTCTTTCCGTCTGTGGGAGACCTAGTAGGAGCTATTGAAGCATAATTATAGCTTAAGATAACTATCCTGGAATACCAATCTCGGGCTGTATGCCTCACAGGATTACAGAGACTTAGGCATGTGACATTTTCTTTCGGGTCGATTTAATTCAGACTCTTATGACCCGGCTCCAGATTTTACCGGAAAACCTCAACAAACGCGCATCGCCATATACATATGTATATATATATATATATATATATTTCCACAGTTGTCAGAACCAATACGTCCAAATCCCCGGCCGAGGTCAGGCACACGGTCAACAGGTGCTCAACCGTCTCCTGGGCGTTTCCACATACTCGGAAACCGATACCCTTTCTCGAGTCAAACCTGTGCTATGCAGTAACTGTGAGGGATAGTGGTCAGGCCTCATCTTGGTGATTAGTGTCTATGTGGGTCGTCTCCACCAGGGGCACGTTTGCTCGGCTCTGGCATGAGATGTTAAACCCTTCTTGTCGTGTCTCCAGATGCCCAGCTCTGTAGCTATTTCATCCGGAAATGGTCCTAAAGCGATCGACCGGGTCGCATGGGACTGCGCTGCATCTTCTCTTGCCAAAATCTGCGGCTAAAAATTGACCTTTAGCATTGGTGCCGCGCAGAGCAATGATTTCCAAATCGTTTTTTTTTATCTATTTGACTTAAAATTACTTCTTGTTCCTATTACAACGGAGACGTGGCCAATTAAACTTACCTCTTATGCCGACTCTCAACCCAACATACTCTTCTGACAAGAAATTCTACCACTCTACTCGCATGACCAAACCAGCGAAGACGCCTCTTGCTAGAAGAACATGCTACGCGTTTTGTGATATAGTAACATATTTCTATTAGAGATACATTGTACTTGTATACTTTGAAAAAAAGCCATTTGACTTTGCTGGAAAGTTTCGATGTAACATACGCAATCGAAAAAGTGGTTAATATTATTTTTTAATGAGATTTAGCATTATGGTAAGGCGAAACTACGATTTGGGGGCAACAAAAACTGAGTTGAGGTGGATCTCATAGGTAGTGTATAAGTGTAGCCGTTATAACGGCTTCAGGTCGGCGGCTAGAAATACCTCGGGGGTATGGGCTGGCTGCATGTTACGTGTCAACCTTCCCCGGATGTAAAAGAAGATTGATGTCTTCTAAATTCACGCCCCCCCCCCACCCTACAACCCTTCCCCCTACTACTTTATGTAAAATTAGTTTCAAGTGAAACGTCTTAAGTGAAGGTAAATCGAGCTGCGCCCCCACCCTTCCATGATATCGCTGTGAAAGCAGTGGGGAAAACACAAATAAAAATTCAAGTCAAATATTTCGTTTCTCTAAAGTCTAAAGTAAGCCCAGAAAGATACGCACGAATTTGATTAGAAAGAAAACAAAGGGCTGGGAGTCGCTGTCTCGGTTTGATTTCAGGCGATGAAAAACTCTCAAATTAAACTCAACCACAGCGCATATCAATTCAATATCAATAAAATCACTTATTGGATTTGTTTGGTTACTGATATCTGGTAATTTTTCGTGTATCTGCTGGCCATATCAGATTTCAACTGCTGCTAAGTATCATCAATATTTCTTTGTGATTATACAGTTATCGAACCACTTGTGTGTAAGAGCCAGAATGATCAAGAAATTGACTGTGGGTCTTGAATAAGGAGAGTACAAGATTTAGAGCCTGAGTCACTCACTGTCACATAGGGATGTTTATGTTTTCCATTCAAACCATAGATCATGTCGCTCCCAATAGTCCTAATGATATATTACTATTACAATGCCATATTTTTAAAGATGTTTTTAAAAATTATATTATTGCTATATATTTTGTATTGTATTTTGCATGCCGCTATCCACATTTAAAAAAATGAACGTTCCTCTCTATATGTTAACCAAACTGAAATTTAGGATGATATAATTCAATTCTGTTGATAGGATGTGTGGGACTCTCTGTCTCTCTCTCTCTCTCTCTCTCTCTCTCTCTCTCTCTCTCTCTCTCTCTCTCTCTCTCTCTCTCTCTCTCTCTCTCTCTCTCTCTCTCTCTCTCTCTCTCTCTCTCTGTTATCTATCGGATTAATGTCAATTTTTAAACCCAAGGTAAACAATATTATTTTTATTTACCACCTAATCTGCAGTGATCGCTGTATTAAACTGAACAAGATCACTTAATAGATGAAATTTAAAACAAAAATCCAATTATTAGCTGGTAGTGTTAATTTAAGCATTAGAGGTTTGAAATGATTTAATGCAACATATCAGTTTGAATAGAGTAAAGTTTTAAAAACACAAAGCAGTAAATTGGGAAGATAAGTGGAAGACTTTGGAAAAAATAAAGAAAGTATAATTGAGACCCAGTGGAGCTAAGGGCGATAAATAAATAATATATTTTAAATATTCAAAAATACGAAGAATATCTTTGAGTAATTTTATTTTTTATTTTAATGTTTAATTGAGAAGAGACGATCAGTACATAAATAGAGATAAAAAAAGATTTTCAAAAACAACGTTTTTATGAGTGGACTAAAAAGAAGAAAATAATTTTAAAGTTAGAAGTTCAAGTACTTTGCTTTAATATGACTAAAAACGTTGGGTGGGCGCATATGAGGTTTTACATATGCAGTTCACTCATTCTGTCATTTATAGATCCCTCTTTTGCCTTCTCAATTATAAATCTTTACTTTTTATACCAAACACCCGCCCAACGTTTTTAGTCATATTAAATGAAAGTGCTTGAACTTATAACTTTAAAATTATTTTCTTCTTTTTAGTCCACTTATAAAAACGTTGTTTTTTTTTATTTATTTTTTTAATCTATATTTATTTTATTCTTTTTAGTGTAAGTGTAAAATCATAGAGTACATATTACTTTTATTGTACATAAGAAAATTCATTAAATACAAAATTGCCTACTTGGTTTCCATAATAATATGTTATGGTTTGTCAGGTCTAACCGTCTGGAGGTGAGGCATTTTAGACCCAACACAAACAAACACAAACATATGGACAAACACCAACGCTTATCAATTGAAAACACTACATTAATTCATATTAAGACTGCTTTCTTATTCAATTTTCTTCAATGATTTAACTCCCCTTTTAAAAATCTTTCTTTTTTCACCTCTATTTATTTTACCGAACATCTCATAACGGCCTCCCAACGTTTTAACACCACGGGGATGAGGTCACGGGGTTAACTGATTGGCACGTGAAAAAAATAGCAGACGGATAAGAGATACTTATGTCGAGAAAAACTAAAAAATTACAATAATTTAATTACGGTACATTCAATCGATCTGAAATTTTGATACAATGCATTTTCATCCAAGATCTATCTGTGGTCAAATTTTGAGCTCTCTAGACTCATCGGAAGTGGTTCAATTTTACGTTGGCAAATTAGAAAAATTGTGGACACGAAAGCAAGTTAATAATAACGTTGTAATAAAATTGAGTGAATGAGATATACAATATACCATACTAGGAGTTGTATGGCGCCTACGAGCCACCCACTTTTTTCAAAAGCCCAAGTAACTTATCCTTGTTTGGTAAAAACGAAATATTAAACTTTCTGAAATGTACACAAAAGTATTTTATAATTATAAATGCTCAAATCATCTTTTTAAAATATTTTACATCGTTCCCTTTTCCAAAATTAAAATATAAGCTCAAACAATGACGTCATTTAATATTCTACAGCGAGAAACACCACACGCTTTTTAACTGCTATTTTACTTGAGCCTCAAAGGGAACTTGTGACCGTCAATGTGGCTTGAGTGTTAAACAGAAGACGATACGAATAAGGTTGAAAGGGAAAGATTTACACTGACCATTAAAGACATAATATTTTCTCACAAACTGTCATTCATGTCTAAAACTGTTATCATGATTTCACCGGTGTCTACGCTGTCAGTTAATTTTACACCATACAAGGAAGTTTCACTGTGAAAATCCCTGCGCGGTGTAAATCTAACATTTACAAGCGTTCGTCCGCGTAGACATGACGTCATTGGGTTTATATTTTTATGGTTTTATTATTCACTGCTCAGAGCTGTACACACAATACATGAAAAACCAAACCTATTAACACAAAAAATAAACACTTATTTATCAAGGGCACGCTTTTACGAATGTACAGTGGCGAGTAATTATATCAAACAAATATATGTTTCCCGCATTGAACTTTTATTTAGAGACTATTTTCATTTTTAGAAATAATCCGAAGCAATTAACTCAGCACTGTTGAAATTTTATATTTTTATTTTGTGTGTCTGTGTGTGGTGTGTGTGAATATCAACCTCTATGGACGTTTCTGAAAAGGTAAACAGGGTGCAAAATGATTCAAGATCGTTGAATTTCGAACTTTTTTTACCAGTGGACATGGTTTATCTTAGTGTTTCCTATCTGTGACCCTAAGTGGATCCAATGGTACTCTGAAGACTATCCAAGAAATAATCTCAAAACAATGTTATTTAAACTAATACAATATAATGTAAGGTTTGGGGAAAGGGGAGGAACTCGCTAATTACATATTTTCAAAAGTAAAGCATATCGCAAATGTACTAGTTCGGGGAGACAGTTAAATATGTGTTGATGTGTTGAAAACAGGATGGGAGACTCGAATGCTTGTCGTCAAACGAAAATGGTAACACACTGTTAACGTAAGTTGTCTTAACGTCTTAACATTTAGGACATGTTTCTTCGAGATCTTACTGAACGGGAGGACCTCTAGGCAGTGCCGCGGAAAGGGATGGGAGAGGAAAAGTCGTATCAGGTGACAACTAGTTTAAAGTTAGTATTTTAATAAAGCATTGAATTAAAATATTCCATTGACTTGGACTTTTCGTAGCATATCAACAACCATGAGGGGACGCTACCTTCACGGGACGGAGGCAAAAAATTCATTAAATTATTAATTTTATTTAAGAGAAATGGTAAAAGGTAGTTAGGGGGTGGGGGCGGGTGTCCTGTCTGTGCGTCTCTGGGGCTGGCCCCGTGATGAATGACCTCCACCCTGTCACTTGACGGCCACGACTTAGGATAAATGTGTCGTAAACTCTTCCTGAGCTTAACCTCAGGGCGTAGCCAGGATGCTAGGCGCACCGGGAAATGGGGGAGAGAACTCTCATCTGGGCCGTTGGTGACCCTTTCCTTCTGGGTCAAACGTCTTGTCTGGAGACGAGGTAGGGAGAGTAGAGGCTTAACTTAAACTTAAACGCTAACTCCCTTATTCTTTGCCGTCATGTTAAAATAAACATTGAGATTTCTTATAACATGACTGTAAGTGAGTAGGTTTATCTCATCAAGGAGACGATTAACTTTGAACAAGCAAATCAAACTTTATTGTGGCAATGTTTATTTAATGAAATAATTCCATAGGGGGCATAATGAATGTCACATCAATTCCTATGCCAACATTTTCATTCAATTTTTAAAATAAGATGTCACAAACCTTAGAAAGATGTAATAGGGAAATAATGCGTTTAAATTTAATGTATGCTGTAACACTGTAACAATGAAAAAATGAAGCCAAACTTCGGCATTTTTGTTCAAGTTCATCTAGATAGCTAGTTTCTCTAATAATATGTGAACTGTTTATGTCAAAGCTCCCACAACTTAGATAGATTTTTTTTTAAAGGAATATAGTCAGTTAAAAAATATTAATTTTCTTATTTTGTATATTTTAAATAACAAGATTTTATACATGCATTTGAAAAAGGAAAATGTCTACATTAAAAATGTGAAATTAAATAAAGGGAAATTACAAAGAAATGTATGAGCTTCAAGTGAAAATTAGAGATTACAACCCTCGTAATAAAACCCAACACTTTATATTTGCTGAAATAAGGAAGTCTGTCATGGCGTGTACTCTGTCTTCAAATTAACAGTCCGCGGAAGGTGGGGGCGGGACACAATGGGTGACTTATTGTGCCATGAAATTAGAAAAATAAATCAAATGTTGTGTTAATGAAGATGGAGTTTTAAATTTTAAGACATTTATGTACAAAAAATTACACAGTAGTGAGATTAATTTACAATGAATCATTAATACCTGACAGCGACAAAAAAATATATATAGGCCTATATATATATATATATATATATATATATATATATATATATATATATATATATATATATATATATATATATATATATATATATATATATATATTATATATATATATATATATATATATATTTTTTTTTATTTTTTTTTAAATATTTAAATAAGATCATGAAATTGGGGTGAAATTAATCCCGCCCGAGGACCACATGACCGCAATGGATGCTACCCTTCGGACCACATGATAGCCATGACTGTTATACTATCAATATACATTGAAATGAGAATTAAATTAATAATTTTTGGTGTACTGAATATTTTCATGTAAACCCAACTTCCTATTTTATGGCTGTGTTACACGGTTAAAGGTTTATGAGTAGGCTATCTACATCAAATAGAGCAGAATTCAAAATTCAGTTTGTTAACAGTCAGTAAACTATGTGTGCAAGTATACATGAGTGTGTACTGATACAGACAATTTTCTACATACTTGCAGGGTGTGTCTTTAAACTTCTTACGTTCTTCCCCAGCTCAACCCTCGGGTAACTTGTTATAAAACTCTCCGTCAGCAAATCAATATACATAATTTGCAATGTATGTTACGTCACGTCTGTCTGTCCGTGACGCTACTAATTTTAGAAAGCAGCGCACCAAATTACTGCACCAAAAAATAACTCTTTTCGAACGTCCGCATAAAATTGTTCAATAGGGAAATAAATGAATAAAATAAAAAATAAATAAAATAAATGAACGTTCTGTATTACGTTGTTTTTTTTAAGCTGATGTGTATTTATTTTGAAAGCTTCCGTCATTTTTGACGGGTGATACACTAGTGTAATAAATATAAAGCTCTATGGTTTTTAAGATTCCGACAAATTGTGTGTTTTAAAGCGTGTCAGTAGAGGGGATGCTTGTCATGCAGGAATTAAATTCTAGTTTATTACAAGCCTCATTACAGATAACTCTTACACATCTTTAGTCTCACACCGTTATAACGCTGTCAAATATTGTGCAATACGTATCTCGAATTTAAACGCGTCAGCATTTTATATTTTACCTGGAGAGCGACTCAATTATCTGCAGGTGAAGCTATTATGAGTCAGACACAATTTTATTTCATCACTTTGTTATTTAACTTCTTAGGTTGACTACAGAAAACCATAACGTGAATATGGTGATGTCATAAAAAGCGTCTTGCTCATAGTGAGATGAGGCATTGATACTGATGGTTTCAATTACATGGCTTTTATCCAGGCTAGTCCACCATCAACACGTTTTGATGTTCAAGACCATGTTTAACGATTTTTAAAAATTTAATTTTCATCGTTTCATTATCTCAAGAAGAATTGTCAATAACCTAGTCCCCATTGCTACCAAATAGCGCACTCGCACTCCGATGGACTACTTTCTGTATCCATCCACACTGGTAACTTTCAGAATGGACTGTGAATGGGAGTGCACCAGGGAGTTTGATATCATATCTGCTGCTTCTAATACCAACAGAACTGCAAATCGATCAAGTTTTTGTTAAGTACTCAAATTGCCAGACATGATTCCTCATGCCAGTGCACTTTGTAGTCCAAAAAATTGATGCGATACTTTCAATCTGACAACTTGGAGCAGTCTGTGCAAGTGCAATGGCCCAGCGTCAGCCAGTGTGATCAAAGATGAGCTGACCATCGTGATAGGATCAACTAGTACTTGCACTGGCAGGCGATGAGATGTGTGAACGTCCTCTAGAAAATGGGGTCATCTCGATTCTCCTTAGACCGATTACTCAGGTATTTCTTATCCCACGATTACTCCACGTACCATTTAATTAAAGACGTGTATCACGTGTGAATATCGCATACTCACGTCTAAATCTCGCATACTCACGTCTAAATCTCGCATACTCACGTCTAAATCTCACATTCACTCATTAAAAACAGAGACCATCAACCTTCCTTCCCCGGTCACCCCCTTCTTCCCCATTTCTTTTTGCCGAGCTTAAAGTAAATCACGTGATTTAGGTGTACACACCTAGTCCTATTCTGCTTTGCCTAATTTCTTAACATTTTAACACGAGACATCTCGTTATGGGTCACACGATGGAAGTGTACACACACTAGTATTATTCTGCTCTGCCTAATTTCTCAACATTTTAACACGAGACATCTCGTTATAGGTCACACGATGGAGGCGTAGACCCCCTCTCTTCACCCCCACCTCTCAGTATCTACTTTTCCCTCTAAGCTAAGAGATGTACTGATAAAAAAACCAATTTGCATAAGGCAGTGACGCTGATATTTTAAACCTTCTCACTCTGATTAGTAGAGATTTTTTTAAAAAATGTTTATGAAAGATGTTATAATCTTTTAGACCACATTCAATGCGAATCAAATTTGTGGGAGGGTGGACGTCTTGACTAATAACATGGCAATTAAATTGGTTTAAAAATTTACGTTAAGCTCTTACAAACGTTTGAAATATTTCAGTCAAGGGCGAATCCATTAATTTTTTTTCTCTCTGTATGTTGCATTCTCTGTCAATTCTCAGAATAGGATTTTAACCGCGTTTACTCAACTTGGGTTGATGTATTTCTTGAAATGGAAGTTTTAGGAAGACATTCGTTGATAGTATAACAGTCATGGCTATCATGTGGTCCGAATGGTAGCATCCATTGCGGTCATGTAGTCCAAAGGGAAAAAGTCGTGTGGTCGCAAGGGTAGCAGTCATGTGGTCCGAAGGGTAGCTATCAGTGCTTTCCGGTTGAAAACAACATTCAGTTCGAGCGCCCACTCCCACCCCTCCACCAAACACTCATATTTAAGGTGAAAGATTTCACACGACGCCACTTTCAGAGTCGGGGCTCAATGGGCGGATAACTTATAAAGACAAATTATATTTTAATTCTTTTTGCAAGTTTAAGTTGATGCTATCAGCCCTGAATATCTGGTGTGTTTCCTGTGCGTGGTTAGAGGCGATCTCAACATCTTCCCGGGACGCTGAATAATTTGATGGTTGAATGACGTAGGCTACTGGCCTGCGGGTGATGTTGGGTAGAGAAAAAAAAAGGGGGGGGGGTTGTACCGTCTGAGGAGGGATGGGATTGACGGTGTCAAAATTTAACTAACCTTGGCTGCGCGTTGTAAAGTATTGTGATAGATCCTATCTGAAACAGTTTTTAAGTTACGATCGTCGTTAGGGAGACAAAACAAATTTACAAGCAATTTTACACGATGCCATTAAGAGGCATGGGTTTCTTCATTATAGTCAAATAAAATCTGCGTTATATCCATAGTAAAAATTTAATTCTTATGTATTGAACTGATTTCCTCTGACTTATACGGGACTAAAACAAATAGCTTAACAAATGGCATGTTTTATGAGTGTCTTAAATACTGATCTTGTATTTTGCCATCATACATATAGTGTACATTGCTGTAATATATCATACAAAAAGTGTACATAACTGTTAGAATTTTTTGTGTAAATGACTCAATAAATTATTTGCGTGTAATAGAGAGGGGGAAAATAAGAGAATAGGGAAAGGGAGAGAAACAACAGCTTTGAAAATAAATCTAAAAGTAGAGATAGGTTGAAAAATTATCTCAACTTCTTACCACTTTGCCTTTTTAAAAATTTAAACCCAACGCAATTTAAACTTAAGTCAAGTTTCAGTTCAAGTTTATTTTGAAGTAGAAAACGACTTACCTTCTCATTTTCTTGGGTCTTCATCCTGTTTCCAGCAGGTGGCTTACAGTTATGATATCAGACAAACTTCTCTAATGAACTCACTTCAGCCTTTGTTGAAAATACCCTATTCATTGCACTTTGATTGTTTTCATGTGTCGAATCTTTTTCAGATGTAGGAGCTAGCAATGTCGTGGTCACCACGAGCTGACAGAACGAAATGGACGATTGCATCTATGGTCCTCAGTGTTAAATAAACCTTCACGATCTGCGCCTGGTTGATTTGCCACGGGGAGGGGGGGGTGAAGTCTTACCGAATCGCCGGTCACAGCTCATCGTCCTCCCATCAATGACTCGAGGGCAAAGTTTTGATTGATTCCCTGCTTCGCCTCCTGGGCGCCGCCATCCAGAAAGCCCCCCTCCCCCCGTGTCAGTGATGGGATGGGGCGGGTTTGGGTTAAACCGTCCCACAGGTGACTGAAGGACCGCCGAGATCAGTCAAACTCAAGGTGATCCATCAAATTGACCGCCGATCTCCAGGTAATCATTGGTGGGGGATTGTCGATAATCCTTGTCAGCGTGACCGTTGGTTTGGTACGTCACACCTTCGACTGAGACAACTTGGACAAACGGTGGTGTGACCCCGTCATGACAAGATCGCCAATACCGAGGAAGGCCATCGATATGTTATTGCCATGGGTCAAAACGCTCTGTAGACAATGATGGAGCATCAAGTCTCCTCAAGTCGATGTGTTACATCAATGAACGACCGCCTGGTTTGTTTCAACGCGGTTTTATTTAAAGTCAGAAATGTTCAGTACTGTCACTTAATAAGTTTCTTATTGAAGATGTGAAAGTAAAATATTTTTTCAGGAATGTACGAGTAAATATCTAATATCTAATATCTAATATCTAATATCCAAGCACACACAAAACTCCCACCCACAATTTTTTTTATAAAATAAATAAATAATTAAAAAATCACTGATCTCTTTTTCCGCCTCGCTTTCTGGTGATCAAAAAATATATTGTCCAGATGCTATCTATCCTAAAAGACAGCAAATCGGACCCCCCCACCCCCCTCCCACACTTTTTTTTTACATCAGACGATCAACAACATTTATTACAAGTGTATCAAAAGGTAGACAGTGCAGTGTTTATTTTTGTTTTGTTATAACCCCATGCATTCAAGTTTATTGGACAATACACACACAGAGACTGTGGCTTAGTAATTACAGTTTGTGGGCGTGTGCTTTCCGTGATTCACAGCGAGTCTGAAGACATGGCAGCAGCTTGTGAGGGAGGCATATTCTACAGATTAATTTTAATGGTTTGCTGTAAATATTTGTTTTTATATAAATTCTTCGATAAACTCAACATTTTAAATGAGTGAAAACTGCGGAAACATTGAAAACTGATTATAAAAATAGATATTATTTATTGGCTTCCATTCATTTACCATGGAGAAGAAAAATAATAAAGTAGTGATTACGTTAAAAATACGTGAATGAAATGTTACATTTTGGGATTTTTAAAGCCGTGAAGAAGAAAACAGACACCACGAAGACATTTCGCCAGATACCATTAACAATGTCTTAAGATTTTTAAAAAAATGAAATAAGAATTTAGATTAACCAAAAATGCTATGAAATTATTGAAATCTAAATACCATCAATTGTTTATAAACCTGTCCATTAGCCTAAGAATGCTTGGGTTTTACTTGTCGAATTTCAATGAAAGTTTGAAATGAAATCAAATAAAGATAACATTACAAGAGACTTGCTGGTATTGCGATATGTTTGTTATCACACATGTCAATGAATTTAATCTCATTCCTCGCACACTCACTATATAGACGGCATGTGCTCCAATAATGAATATATCTAACGTGCTCATATGTCTGTCTCCGTTAAAAACAATTTTGAAACAAATTATGGGATTGTTGTTCAAGAAAATGAAAGAACTGACTTCAAGATATGTATATCTCTAAGGGAGCTGCTTTTCTCTAAAAAGTCCTGGAGTGAATGGACACGGAGTGAAGTCCTTTGGAGAGCAATCTTGTGAATCAACTTTGTCTATATAGACTTATCTATACAGACACTTATTCTATACAGAAGATTAATGCGTCCACAGACCATTCCGATCTGTTGGCAAGTGATTCAGCGTCCACAGGCCAAGGCTATACGGGTTCCACGCATTACCCAGCCGCCTTTATTTCCCTAACTAGTGTTAGGTACCCATTCGGAGGTGGGTGGACTCAGGGACGCCCTAGGCCCCGGGAACAAATCCTTGCCTTCACATGGATTCGAACTCGTGACCATCGGTACTCCAGCCGAGCACGCATGCCACTCGCCCCTTTACTTACTTAATTAAATGGAATAGTGTTCCCTAATCATTGAGAAAATATTACGCTTAAGGAACCATTGAGAAAATTTTTTAAGACATTTAAAAAAAAATTAAGCTCAGTTTCGAAGATCAGGGCGTAATGAGCGTAAAATGAACTACCATGATGAGCTTAATAAAAGAAATCACTATCATCATTAGACCTGTCAAAGGGTGCCCGCCCCGCGGGTTTCCGGGTACCCGTTGCCGTACAATTACCCGGGTAGAAAAATTGCGCCCGGTACTCATGAAAATGTGGCTGCAATGTCTATACCAACGGTGGCAAAATTGCCGCTCTTCTGTGTTCACATTGCGGCTCTTGAACAATTTATCAAACAAATTAAAACTTCTTCGTTTGAAATATATGATGTGAAATACTTTTAACACATAAAAAAACACTTAAGAAGAAGTATCTGACAAGGGAAAATAAAATACAGTCGCGACAATTTACGAAGTATTTTGATACACCTTTTTTCTCTAAATATGAAACAAAAATTGTTCGACACAAAAAGATTTTGGTTCTTTGAATGAATGAATGAGAGGAAACTTACTTGTCTTTGAAATATACCGACAACTTTGAGTTACCCGTCCAATATTGTTTATCTAACCCTCCCCCCTCACTCCTCACTCCACTCATATTGCCACCATACATAAAAAAGCACATCATCTATTATTGTAATATAAATTTCAGTCGTTCAAAGATTTTCACTGTACTGTAATAACAAAAATAAATGAACGGGTTTTTTTTTCTTTCTTTTTTTAAAATTTGGACAAAAAAGCAGGGCTGAAAATAATTTGGGTAACGTACAAGCTACAAAGTTGTCAGTATTTAAAGTTAATAAATTAAATAGTTGCTACCGCCGCCTAGCGGACAATAACATTCAAGCTGCTGGGCCCGTATGACCTGACTGAACATTACGTCATTAAAGTTCACAGTGGAATGTTATTGGAAGCATAATGTTCGCTACTGTGGGAAATGAGGTGCATAGATGGTGGCTAGGTTGCATTGTATAGCGGTGATGGCGGCGAAGATTATGTAGCGATTTTAACGGGTGCCCGGGTATCCGTTCAAAACTTGGATGGGTACCCGGACATCTTTTTTCAACCAATATTTATAGCCCTAATCCAGGGCTGTCTTAACGCACAGGCCCGTTGGGCATTTGCCCGGGGACCCACGAGCATAGGGGCCCCATTGGAATATGTTTATTTATATATATTATGTATATTTATTTTTTTATTCCTGCGGGGAAGGGGCCCAACACTATTTCTTTGCCCGGGGGCCCAAACCGGTGTAAAGTCGGCTCTGCCCTAATCATCATCGCTGAATCTAATATACATTGATAGTCTGCCGCATATTGTGACTAGTGCGTGTAAAGCTCTTCGTGATGTTTACGGTGCAGAAAGGATTGAATTCATTTGTTGACTTTCAGGTAAGGTCAATACCTGAATTTGCTTTATCCTTAGTCCAGTCGTTATTTCAAAGGTGGATGTCATCTAAAATCTCAGGCAGGTTCCAATCATTGCTAGATACAATGAGAAAATGAGATTCAAATAACTCCTAAAAGTAGAGAATAATTTTAATATTATCTGGATTGGCAATAGGGGCCGTAGGTAAATGACGCCACGCAATTTTGGCCGATTTTTCACCCCCCCCTCCCCAACTCGCCACACGTCGTAACAAAAAGATAGCTCCTCCCTCCAATATGATGGTACAAAGCTTTGCCGCCCCCCCCCAAATAAAAGCCAAATTTTCCATTTAAAATGAGCATGTTGCAAATATCTTTATTGTTATTTAAATATGTATTTAGTGTAAAGCCTGCACTCTAATATCGTAACACGCGTGAAACCATTTATAACGTCATTAAATTGTAAACAATTAAACATTTTTAAGTGGAACTTTTATTTAGAGTTGGGTGCTTTTATGTGACGTCATAGTTCTTAAACACTCCCCCCCCCCTTCGTCACACATCGTTACAAATGTGTGACCCCTCACCCCATAGGTGCGTGACGTCATTTATGGACGGCCCCTTACCCAATGAAAAATGTAGATAAATAAAGATAAGATCTATGCTGCAAATTTTTTGTCTGAAATCTAGATTTATAACCAATGTTCCCTCTAAGGTTCGTTGGTCCGTGTTCAAAGTAAAAAAAAACTTGTGTGTAAAGATGCACAGCATCCATTTTTTGTGCAATATTTTACCAAATTTGCTGCGTGGTAATTCTAACTGCTGCGCTGCGTCGGTCCTATATCTGCCGCTCAGCTTAAAGGGAACATTGTTTATAACTTGTGTTTTCTTGATTATTTTTCAAAAATTTAAATGTAAAATTATGTAAGTAAACTAAATAGGTTATGCAGGCGCAGGTTAAGAATAAGTAGCTCCTTTTGAGTCAAAATTAAAAAAAAAGTTTTAAATACGGTTTTTGGCAGGATGTAATTTTGTAAAGGATTTTTATATCTTAGTCACCATCATTGCTGTTGTTATTGTCATTATAATCTCAACAGGTCTTAACTTATAGATTGAGGCGCAATTTCTATACAAAAGAGTATTGCTTCATGCGCTAATCCATGGTTACGTCTAGTCTAACATTTTATTACAGTTGTTTTAAGTTTGTATAGGCTATTATCATCATTATCATCATCGTTGTATTTAACGATTTACTTGTCTTCTTGTATTTACAAGATTAATTAAGTTTCTTTCACCCATTAATTATTTTCATTACTAAGTTAATCTTGGTGAAATGCAACCTGCTTTATACAGCAAAACGCGATAAAATGTCGAGTGTCTTTAACAGCGTGATCACCTTAAAGGTAAAATCTGAGCTGAAGACAACGTTAAAGTTCAGGAATGAAGGATCGAAGGGAGTTTTGGGGGATGCGGTTAGTGCTAAAAGTATTTTTTAAATGAAAAATTTAATTATTATACTTTTTAAATCCCTTATATTAACTTCACCGCCGTCTCTCTCTCTGTCTGTCTGTCGTCATCTCTCTCTGTCTTGGGCGGGCGGAAAATCAAAAGTCAAAAATGACCCACGTCCCGTGATCCGATCGAGCTGAAATTTGGCACACGGACCCGTCTCACCTAACAATGCATCGTATCAAAATTTCGTATCAGATCGATCGAACGTACCGTAATTAAATTAATGCATTTTTAGTTTATCTTTATATAACGTATGTAATTCAAATTCATGGTTTGTTATTGTTTTTTTTCCCACGTGAGAGTTTGAGTTGACGCTTTGACGTCAACCCATCGAAGTACCGGCGTGCTTTTGTTTACATTTTACGTGTCATGCTGAACTCGCCGTCCCCCAGGGTTATGAAGCAAAGTTGAGTTAAGACAGATTCAGTCTGTAAATGCTTGTCGCGTTTGAAAATAATCAATACTGTTAGTTATAACTCATATATAAGGGATTTATAGTCAAAAACTTTGTTTTTACGGGTTTGTTTTATTTTAAAATTGAAGACATCCGCCAACGGACGACAACCTTTAAATTCTATGTTTTAAGTATATGTCTGAGTATAGAACTAATTTAGTTATCCACATTTGGGAGAATAATCACTGTTTCAAAAAAAATCTATTTAGATAATTAATGTTCGAAAGGGTTCCATTTTCCTCACGCAATGTGAACCTCAAATTATTGAAAACAATTGTTTAAACGGCAAATTTCATTAATACACTAAAATTAGATAGTAATTAGTATTTATTTTAGTTTGTTCAAAATTTATGGTGTCAAAACTGTCTTTGGAGAGAAAGAAATGTTCTTAAAATTAAAATAATAGAAAAAGGTTAATTGAAAGCATTTGACTATTAGACTGCATTACTATTCAGATTTGATTCTCTAATGAACTTTGTGCAGTTGTGGGGCATCAGCTAAGGCTAAGCATTTCACGCTTTCTATAAGATTTTTTTCTGCTCACCTTGTAGACAATAATGGGTAATTTTGTAAATAAACATTAAACGATTTTTAGGTTTTATTTTGAATTTAAAGTCAGTTCCCCTTTGTAATTTACGATATTATCGTTCTAAAACTAAATTACGGTATGCGTTATAATGCAAAATTTTCAAGCTGTTCAAGCTGATGAGCAGTAGTAAATTATATGGGAGTTTAATTTTAAAGTTTAAATCTTGTAAATAATACTGGCTTCCCTGTTCAATGAAGCATAAATCTTTAAACAGTTTCAACTCACTCATGTGTATGGAAAAGGTGATCCTGAGACAAGGCTCATTTCACACTGAACTGAACAAGAATTACGTTTACAATTAATTTATTTTTCATAAATAAGGCATGCAAGTGAGGATAATTTACAACCAATTCGTAATAAATTATAATTAATATCTGATTATAATATATTAATCTAATTGTAGTTTTAAATGATTTTTGTTTTTTGCTTTGAAATATTGTGTCAAAAAATAGAGAGAGGGAAATTTTAAATTTGCTATCGCCCATCGCCGTTAATGGTCTTAATGACTAGTGAGTTATGTTGGCCCTAGTGTATTTCTTTGTCCAATGTTACCAACACCGGTGTTGTAAAACGTAACCGTCCTTTAATTCCACGCCTTAATTCATTCTTAAGCATTTACTTATTTTTAGAGCTGCGGAAATTAACGATTAATTTCTCGATTAATCGTTAAATTTTTTTTTCGATTAAAAAAATTTTAATCGATAAAAATTCGATTAAGATAACAGAAAATATTTATAATATTTTAAATTTTTTTATTAATAAACGAGCAAGAAAGCCCGTCCAAGGACGTTCGGTGGCATGTTGTAACTCCTCTCCAACAGCCGTCTCGACCGGCATTACATGTGCATCGCGTCAAAAATACTATTCATTATAGATAAAATAAATAACTCGTAAAAACAGGGCTTTTTGCTATAAATCCCAACGCGCATAACTCAAAAAAAAAGTCTTGGAAGAAATACTGCACCAAAAATAACTCGTTTTGAACGTCCGCGTAAATGGCGTAAAGGTGTTCAATATGATTGGCTGTAGGAGTCATATGTGTTTGAGGGACCAATCGCCATAGATAACCGGACAGAACGGACAGAAAGGACAGACACTTGCCTTTTATTATTTACTAGTAACAAAGCCCGCCCAAGGACGGGAATAAGTGTAGGGTGACCTGTGAAGTTCATGGACGCTATGTTTTGGTAGTTGGTATGCTGAAGCGTTTGAAGGACATTGTCGTCGCAGGGCAAGGGATGTGGACAACAACAACAACAAAACACAAACAACAACAACAAAACAACAAAAACAGCAAAAAACAATTACAACAACAGCAATAACAACAAAACAATAACAAAAACACCAACAACAAAACAACAGCAAAACAACAACAAAACAACAACAACAAAACAACAACAGTAACAACAACAAAGCAACAAAAACAATAACATCAACAAAACAACAACAGCAACAAAATACAAACAAAAGAAAAACAATAACACCAACAACAAACAACAACAAAAATAAAACAACAACAACAACAAAGCAACAATAACAACAAAACAACATCAACAACAACAGCAACAACAAACAAACAACACTTACAACTCTTGCCACTGTCCACTACCCCCAGGTCCATCAAGGAAAAAGCATTTAACAGAGTTGTCATTGGAATAAGCGGCAGACATCTTATCTTATCTGTTTACAGACGCTCCTTCTATACAGAAGATTATTGCGTCCTAAGCTTATCTATGGTTTGTGTTTAGTCCTGCATTTTTATTAGAGATTTAAATGTTGATAAAGTGTTGGTTTTCCTGGATTCTTCAGGCAACCCATTCCACGCCCGAATTCCGGACGGGAAGAAGGAAAACTTGCATGTGTTTGTTCTTGCATACGGAATAAGAAATGTGTTTTTATCCTTATGTCTATCTGAGGGTTGTATTAAGTTATCTTTGTGTTGTATTTCTAAATAAGAATTAATTGCTTTATGTATGATTACTACTTTGCTTTTGGTTCTTCTATCCTCTAGTGTTTCAAGGTTTAATGATTTAACTAATGGTGTTATTCTTGTCAGTTTCGAATATTCTCCAGTAATGAATCTGGCATCTCTTTTTTGAATTTGTTCTAGTTTATCAATGTTTTCTTTGGTGGATGGGTCCCATACAGAAGATGCATATTCTAGTACAGGTCTCACCAAAGTGAGGTAGCATTTTAGTTTTATATCTCTATTACATTTGTTAAAGTTTCTTTTTATAAAGCCTTAGGTTTTGTTTGATTTTTAATAACTTCATTGACATGGGGATTCCATGATAGTTTCTCATTTATTAAGACTCCTAAGTATTTTGCATCTTTAGTCAGTTCTTTTCCATGAATGTGATATTTTGAATTTATTTGTTTCTTTTTCTTTGTTACTCACATCACTTCAAGATTGGAACACAGTACTGAATTATGACAAAAATACTGCACCAAAAATAACTTGTTTTGAACGTCCCGGACAGAACGGACAGAAAGGACAGAAACTTGCCTTTTATTATATAGGATGATAATTAATTATTAAACAATATAATTTGCAATTGTCACGCTAGGAGTGTCTGTCAGTCAGTCCTGGCGCTACTAATTTTAGAAAGCAGGGGAAAACAAATTACTACACCAAATAGAATGGGACTGCAATAAAGCTTTTAAATAAAATACAAAATACACAAACAAATTGTGCAATGAAAACAATAAATTTGAGCTTTATTTTTAGACTGATACGACAGTAAACGTTTCGGCTAATGCCTTCATCAGTACAACATAAAATACATTCTTACAATACTTACATAAGTAATAATAATATTCTTAAAACATATTGTATTTTAAAATATTTATGTTAAATAAAAAGAAAGGAAAAACAAAAACAAACATGGACACAGGATATAGCAAAAAGGGGGAAGTATCCAAAGTTACAGTAAAAACCACAACGGGAACAAGATTATGCAGTTAAGTAAAATTATGAATTTGGTTAATTCCATATGGAGCCAACGTACCAAATCTTTTTATGAGTCTATTTTCCATGTGGACTCTATCATGGGTATTGCTTGCATATAAAATACCAGTTACTGCAATATCTGATATGCCGTTATGGTCAACACTGTTAAAATGTTTAGAAACAGGACATTGAGCCTGTTTATTTATATTATACAGGTGTTCTCTAAACCGATCTCCAAGACGACGACCAGTCTCACCCACGTAAATTTTATTACACCTCTTGCAAAGAATTGCATAAATCACGTTGCGACTTGTGCAAGTGAATCCATCTTTTATTAAGAATTTTTCAAGAGGGAAAGAAATGTTGTTAATTTCCATCACATATGGACAAGTATTGCAACGGTTACGGTTGCAACCTTTTGTTCCAATATATGCTTTCATTGTGGGAAGGTGACTTCTTACAAGAATATCTCTGAGGCTTCTATCTCTCCGGAAAGCAAAAAGAGGAGGTTTTTTGAAGACCTGCTGAGTTAGAGGGTCAGCCATAAGGATTGGTCGGTTTTTGAGAATCACCTGGCGAGCTTTAAAATTATGAGGATGAAAAGTTAAAATAAATTTTGATCGATCACATTGATCAGAAACAGATGATTTAAATGTATCCTGTCTGGTCATGCCTTTAATTCGATTGACAGCGGATATTAAAACTGTTTCCGGGTATGACCTTCTTCGAAAAAAATCCAGCATTTCATTACTTTTCTCCAAAAAGTCTGCCTCATCACTGCAGAGTCGTTTAAGTCTCAATAGTTGCGAAAATGGGATAGAGCTCTTACAAGATTCAGGATGGGACGATGAATACATAAAGAAAATAAAATATCCACATCAATTTTTTACAAGTCTACAGACAGCCATAGTTTCCTTATGTATTCATCGTCCCATCCTGAATCTTGTAAGAGCTCTATCCCATTTTCGCAACTATTGAGACTTAAACGACTCTGCAGTGATGAGGCAGACTTTTTGGAGAAAAGTAATGAAATGCTGGATTTTTTTCGAAGAAGGTCATACCCGGAAACAGTTTTAATATCCGCTGTCAATCGACTTAAAGGCATGACCAGACAGGATACATTTAAATCATCTGTTTCTGATCAATGTGATCGATCAAAATTTATTTTAACTTTTCATCCTCATAATTTTAAAGCTCGCCAGGTGATTCTCAAAAACCGACCAATCCTTATGGCTGACCCTCTAACTCAGCAGGTCTTCAAAAAACCTCCTCTTTTTGCTTTCCGGAGAGATAGAAGCCTCAGAGATATTCTTGTAAGAAGTCACCTTCCCACAATGAAAGCATATATTGGAACAAAAGGTTGCAACCGTAACCGTTGCAATACTTGTCCATATGTGATGGAAATTAACAACATTTCTTTCCCTCTTGAAAAATTCTTAATAAAAGATGGATTCACTTGCACAAGTCGCAACGTGATTTATGCAATTCTTTGCAAGAGGTGTAATAAAATTTACGTGGGTGAGACTGGTCGTCGTCTTGGAGATCGGTTTAGAGAACACCTGTATAATATAAATAAACAGGCTCAATGTCCTGTTTCTAAACATTTTAACAGTGTTGACCATAACGGCATATCAGATATTGCAGTAACTGGTATTTTATATGCAAGCAATACCCATGATAGAGTCCACATGGAAAATAGACTCATAAAAAGATTTGGTACGTTGGCTCCATATGGAATTAACCAAATTCATAATTTTACTTAACTGCATAATCTTGTTCCCGTTGTGGTTTTTACTGTAACTTTGGATACTTCCCCCTTTTTGCTATATCCTGTGTCCATGTTTGTTTTTGTTTTTCCTTTCTTTTTATTTAACATAAATATTTTAAAATACAATATTTTTTAAGAATGTTATTATTACTTATGTAAGTATTGTAAGAATGTATTTTATGTTGTACTGATGAAGGCATTAGCCGAAACGTTTACTGTCGTATCAGTCTAAAAATAAAGCTCAAATTTATTGTTTTCATTGCACAATTTGTTTGTGTATTTTGTATTTTACTACACCAAAGCATCAAAAGGTGTGCAAATTAAATAAGCGCTGTAAAAAATATTATATGACGTCATTGTTTTCGCTCATATTTTAATTTTTGAAAAGGGAACACTGTAAAAAGAGAATTAGATGATGGTTAATTATAAAATTAAAAAATAAAGGGGGCGCCTTAGGCGCCCTGCAACCCCTATTATGAAATACTTTATGTACATTTCAGAAAGTTTAATATTTCGTATTTATCAAACAAGGACAAGTTAGTTGGGCTTTTGAAAAAGGTCGGCGCCGTAGACGCCCTAAAAAAAGTTCATTTTTTATAAAATAAATAGATTTCAGCTGAAAACTTCCGTCATTTTTGACGGGTGTACGCTAGTTATTAATAATAATTTATATATTTTTTACGTACAAACTTCTCCCGCGTAATATTATAATTTATTTTATAACTGTATGTGGACCGGCAGACGTCAATTAAAAAATGGCTGACAGCATCAGCGCAGTTAAAGTTTAAACATATAACTAGAAAGTTGAGCCAAAATTTTGTTTTTAAGCTAACTGCGGATGGCAATGTCGAAGATGGTGAAAAAAGTTTACTGTGTTCACTGCCATAAACAATTCTCTTTTAAAGGATCAAATACATCGTTGACGTACCACCTTCAGCACAAACATCCGATCAAATATCAACACATTGTCATGAAAATTTAGCTCAAAAAATATTCTTAATTTTCAATGTCCGTGAGAAATGTTCAGTTTAATGACGTCATACATTTATATTTTTGGCTTTAATCGAAATTATCGATTAATTAATCGATAATTTTTCAATAGTTAACGATTAAATTTAAATTAATCGATAACAGCCCTACTTATTTTACTAACTTTATTTGAGTAATTAGCCGCAGAGACGTCACTAGGGGGGGGGGTTGCGGGGGTAGTGTACCGCACCGGGTGATACCATCACAAGGGTTACACCAAAGGGTAAAATTCTGCATGTTCCAGTTATTTGGCACTGTCAGATTCAGAGGAGGTCCATAGACTATAAGGGTAAGTCGTAAGGCTAAGGGTGTGACACCATGAGCTGCCGCACTGGGTGACACCAACCATGTCCATGTTGACGACTTTGATTAGCCGTAACGAATTTTAAGAAATTTGAATAACTTTATTTTATGCTAGTTCTTTGTAAAGATTTTAATAAACACACTTTACTATTTTTAAATTAATTAATTAATTATTTGAAAATTATTATTTAACACACACACACACAGACATTTAATAAGATTGCGATTTAAAAAATGTATAAACTTAAACTACCAAAACATTTTGAAGTAGTAAGGGGAAAGCACCACAAAGAATTTTGGGAATATCCATTGCCTTTTCCCCGCGTTGTTAAAATTATTTTCCGCCAGTCAATATTACTCAATATCTTTATTTGAAAAAAAATAATTAAATAAAGGTGTACATCTGGTTTATTAATGATATTTAAGCTTCTAATTAAAACAAACAGGTGAATAAACTTAATAGATCGTTAAATTTTGTTAATATTTCTGGGCCACATGCACATCATTATCTTATTAAGTTAATCTTATTATTCTTATCATGTTTAAGACATTTAATATTTAAGTTTCATATTAGTATTAGACTTATTTTTATAAATTTTGAAAGCATGTGCCAGCTTCTACCTAGTATGAATTTATAGATAAACCTCTAAAAGATGCACATAATTCCTTGAAAATAAATGAAATGCATCATCTTTTTTTAAAGCCTGACTGATGGGCTCTCATGTGGTAATCCTGCAGTTTCTACACGTATATTATTATTTCACAGCGAAATTTAATTTTCTTTGTGAGAACTTACATTTTTAATTTATTATATTTAATTATATGCATTAATTTAATAATTAATATATGATTATAATATGTTATATTTTAGCTATTATAGCACTAATTTGTAAGTTTAGTTTAATTAATTTCTAAGGCTTTTTTCTACATGTGAGAGTCTGTAACAGTGAGTAACAGAATAGATAAGACAGGCATGGGTGGGGGAATAATAAAATGTTTCTGCCTGCTAGAGTGTTTGCAAACATCCTCACTGTGGTTATAAAACAAACAAACAAAAAATTAAAAATAACTAACCAAAAAAAATTTTAAAAAATATATAAGTAAGACCGTCCTGGGATTCGATCCGCATACCATTATGCTTCATGGAACTAAAATTCTACTAACCAATCACCTGGAGAAGCTGACGATTTAAGTGCGTTATTTTAAAATTATAAGAGTTATCATTAATTGGACACCAATCATTTTTTATAGCAGTGCTACTTTAAAACTTCAGTAATCATGAAATTTTAATTTGTTTTAGCATATAAATTACACATTTTAGCCAAAATCGAGTGATATCGGCTTTTATTTTGTCTACACCAGGCGCGTTTTTTTTTCAACGTGACCAGCCCCTAGAAGACACATGCGCCAACGACCCGTGCGGATAATACTCGGCATTATCCCCACAGCCAAAACCGTGCGAATAATCACTTCGTTTAATAAATTAAAAACGTAAGTTCTCACGAGAAAATTAAATTTTGCTGAGAAATAATATATGTGTAGAAACTGCAGGATTAGCCCCTCATGTTTAGTTCACCATGTTAAATTAACTTTAGGCCCATAAATTTAAGTCCAGTTTGGCTAAACAAATATGTATAGTTCCCAAAATATATTAAATATTAACAAAATTATGTCATATGAGATGTTTTCCTAATTTGATTTCAGTTTACATGAAAGATTTTAAGAAAATATTTTAATTCTCTTTCGCAGATGTTTGTCAGTTAAAAAATTTCAAGTGTACTGTTTGTCCTCCTCTGCTAAAAGACTTAGTTTGTTTACTAGTAAAATGAGTGAGACTTCTGAACCACCTGTAAAACAGCAGCATCTACAAAAAAAGATAGGAACCCACAATGGAACATTTCATTGTGATGAAGTTCTGGCATGTTTTTTTTTGAGACAGCTTGAAGAATACAAAGATGCTGAGATAATTAGGTTTGTGTCTACATGTAATTAAAATCAAATGATTAACTAGATATACTCAATATTTTTAATATTTCTAAGGCGGATGTATAATTTTAGATTTAAAATAATTTTTTTGTTCTTTTTTTGTTTATAGAATGGGCATACCAATTTTAAAATTATTTTCACAGAACTCGGGATCAAGCACTGCTTGACACATGTGACATTGTGGTTGATGTCGGTGGCGTTTATGATCCAAGCAAACATAGATATGATCATCATCAACGGTATTTCTTTTTTTTTCCATGTAGTCTTCTTTTTAAAAAATATTTTTAAAGGTACCACAATCTTTAAAAATACTTGAATTTCACATGGCTGATTGTATTTTCTTCAAAATTATGCTGTCAAAATATTTGACATATTTAGTTTGAAAAGGTTGTTTTTTTTTGGTTTTAAATGTAGATCTCATAATTAGAGTTAGAGTACTGTTATACTATAACTAGAGTGTGACTTATGTGAATATTCAGAAAGATGCATACAAATTTTAAATCTCATTTTGAAAAATGACTTATTCAGTTGGATAAATTAAATGTAATGCTAGTTTTGGTATACTTTAACTTATATCCCTAACATCATCACTAGGAGTTTTACTGAGAGCATGCACAGTTTAAATCCAGAGAAGAAATGGGTGACAAAGCTGTCAAGTGCTGGTCTTGTTTACTACCACTTTGGTGCAGAAATTGTTGCCCAAAAGTTAGCCTTATCAGTGGATGACCGCGTGACGCAAACAATCTATGACAAGCTGTATGAAACCTTTGTGGAGGAAATTGATGCTATTGATAATGGTATAAATCAAACAGATGGTGAGCAAAGGTAAATGTGTGTAGAGTGTGATGGTAAAATTTTATTGGTTATGAGCAATGTTCCCTCTAAAGTTCGTTGATCCGTGTGCAAAGTAAAAAAATTTGTGTGCAAAGTTGCACAGCATACATTTTTTGTGCAAAAGTTTACAAAATTCGCTGCACGTTAATTCTAAACTGCTGCGGGGGCGTTGGTTAGATATCTGCGCAGCCGCACAGCTTGAAGGGAACATTGGTTGTGAGACACATAAGTTTTAACAAATCTTTCCTCTTGTACTTTTTCTGTAGTCTTAAAAATGATTCACTGCTTTTAAATAACAATCTCTGCTAAAAAATAAAGTATTGTAACACATAAAAAATCTGAAAATGACTACAGAATAAAAGTTATTTATAAAAAGTCAACTTTGGACTTTAATTAGAACAAAAAATTGAAAATTTTTGTTAGTGAAGTATAGAAAGTTCTGTGCCATCATTTTAATTGTTGCCATGAACAATCCGGCCAGTGCAAAACGTAAAATTATCTTTATATTTGTGTTTGGTTTTTTTAAAACTAATTTTAGTCAAAGATTCCTTTTTTAAAAATTTCAGTTAATTTTTCTTTTAATGTGTTGTCATGAATTTAATTAACCTTTTTATGACTTAAACAAAGGCTTTCTTCAATTTAGAAAGAGTTAATACTTGTGTGGTTTTCCTTTCGTTTTCTCTCTCTTTTAACTGTATTCTAACTGTTATTCTTCTTGTTTTACTAGATATAGAATAACTACTACATTAAGTAGTCGTGTTGGCACTTACAACCCAAAGTGGAATGAAAAAAATATTGATATCCAGGTAACATATTTTTGTTTATTTTTACAAGAAATTTGAAGATACTGTTGGGCTAACTAATACCCCCCACATCAGACTTTATAAACTGAAGTTCATTGTCATCAAACAGCATATTTTTAATAATAGCATAATTCTTTTTTAAAAATATGAGGATCCAATTTAGGTAACGGTACTTAACAATTTTAATTATATTGTTATTTAAGTTAATAGTTGTTTTTAAATATAAGAAATTTATTGCAGTCACTATATAAAAAGAATTAATTAATTATTTTTAAATGTTACCAGAAAACCCCAATTTTTTTTATTTACAAATAATCAAATAACATCAATAATTATTCAAAACACTACATTTTTAGATATTCGGCTGTGTTGAATTATATCTGTTTTTGTTTAGCTGCAGTTTGAGAAAGCAATGAAGTTGGTTGGGGAGGAATTCACTGAAAAAATATCCTTCTACCAGTCAGCTTGGCTGCCTGCCCGAATAATTGTAGCACAAGCAGTTAAAAACAGACACAAGGTAAGTTTCTCATTTTCAACAAGTCATACTTTTTATCCTTCTGTGCTCAGAATAGAATAAGACACTAATATTAATTTATTAATGCTGTTGATAACCGATGAAGATGTCTAGATAATTCATACAGGATGTCATATGTCTAGCTAGGTTTACATTCGCCAAATATTATATCTTAGTTGGTATAGGTTTACATTCGCCAACTAGAATTGTTTTTAGTATTGATTTACATTCGCCAGATATAATATCTTAGATGGTGTAGGTTTACATTAACCAAACATATAATAATAATATCTTAGTGCTAAATTTTATAAAGTAAATTTTGCTTTAAAACTTTTGGCATATACAAGTATAAGGACGAATTTTAGTTTGCGTGAGAATACTACAGTGGGGCCCACTTAACTCGAGCCCAGGTTAACTCGCCAGCGCTATTAAGTCGAGTTTTTTTTAAAAACCGCCAAATTCTCTCTTTGTCTTTGCATTTTATCAGCGGTTAATTCGATTTTTTTAAGTCGCAGAGCCCTAATTTTGGAGCACAAAAGAGTGCCAAATTTGCCACTTGTGTTGGTTATCTCGATCCCCATGACCAATCGTCAGCTTTTGAAAATGTTAGATGTGTTTTTTTATAACCAAGTGAAGGCATAAAATTTCTACCTCGCTGGTACGTCACAGCCCGCTTGCTCACAGCGCTGTGTTACTAACTTAAATCGCCAGCTTTTGAAAATGTTCTTATCGATAGGGCTGAACCGATCGGTTCGGCTACTCGGCATCGGCCGATTTTTCGTATACTCGGAGATACTCTGCAATCGGCCGTGTAAGTGATGCCGAGTATTACGTAATTGCTCCAATAGCAAAGATACACGCAGAATCGCATTTCTAAAACATTTCGTTTCGTATGGAATAACAAAATGTACCCTGTGCAGACTTGTTGTCATTGGCAACCATTCATCCTTCAACTTCATTTTGACTCTATTACTATTACTACTGCTTTGTTCTAATTGTTTCATTCATAAGAAGTGGCCGTGTGCAAAAGCCATTTAACTATTGGTTAGAATTAATTAAAATGTATCAAAGTTGAAGGTTCTAAAGTTCAAAAGGAGTTCCTAATTTATTTTTGTACACTTTTATAGAGAAGAGTTCACTTTGTTATGAGTCACATATAGGTCATGATAAACAAATATGGCAACGCCTTTGTGTAAAAAAAATCTCGAAAATCATGTGCATGTACATTCTCATTTATTAACGCTAGTGATGGGATGAAAAATCATAGGGTGCTTACTGTAAACAAGGCTCCCCAGATTTTAAAATATATAATATAACAGACTACAGACAGTTTACCCACCCCCACTCAATCTCCCACACCATTTTTGTTGGTTAGTCCGATTAGCACTCAAGTTTAAAAACCGAAGGAATTCCGAGTCCATTGTAAGCTGAGGGGACAGGAGGTGGGTTATGTATTTGTGTAGGAAAGTCACCAGTCGCCAGCGGACCCTGCACGCGCACGAGGTGTGTCGGGCAGGACTAGATGAATTCCTTATACATGTAGTTATGTACTAGGGTAAAAAAACTGCGCTAACGCAATAAAGGGTTATATTTAAACTTATACGGTCCTTAAAAGCTAACGGTCTTAACAACCTTAGGAAAGAGTTAAGAAATATTAGGGTCCCGATATTCCGATACGATTCCGATTAATCGTCCCATCACTAATTAACGCACATCATGTATATAATTATAAAGAAATTTCAAGCGCATGTTAATATTTTTCCGCCATATTGGTTTTCGTTTAACTCGGTGATCGGTTATCTCGGCGTGATTTTTCATACCCCGAGGCCGTCGACTTAAGCGGGCCACACTGTAGATAGCAGGTGTTAGAGAGATCTATATCTGATAAGAATAAATACTTTTATTTAGTATCTTTTTTTTTGTTAAGATGTTGTGAAGTTGTAAGACTGTAATTATTATGGAGTACTGTGAGAATAATAACATACAATTTCTTAACAATCTGTGGACTCAACCAGTGAATTGACCAAGAACATTATTCTTAAATTTGAATTTATGTAAGTCCTCCAGGCCTTTCTTGCTGATGCTTTTTTGGACACTTAAGTTAAAAGGAGACCAAATATACTTTTCTATTATGTCAAAAAAAAACATTAGCTGTTCAATTTTAACATTGTGCTCTCCACTGGCACATTTTAATTATTTTGCTGTAAACCCTAAATTTTGAAATATTTTTTTTTACTGTATTTGGGGTGGGGGTAAGGTACAGAACCACATTCAGAGAACATAAAGATGACATTATTTAAAAAATGGACTGTAGTAAATCTATTTTTTTTTATTAATTAGGTAATCATGTTAAATACATGTTAAATTTCATGTCCTTTTTTAGACTGATCCAAGTGGCAGAATAATTTGCCTCGAGGAAGGTGGTGCCCCATGGAAGGATCACCTCTTTACGTTGGAACAAGAGGAAAATATTTCCCCTAATATACTTTATGTCTTGTACACTGACCAGAACAGCAGCTGGAGGGTCCAGTGTGTTCCATTAAACCTGGGCTCTTTTGAAAACAGGTAGTTGGTCTCATTTAGTTGGTGGGGGGAGATAGTAATTTTGTGCAGCCTTTGGCTTGTTGAAGAAAGAAAAACTAAACTTAATGGCATAATTTATAACTAAATGAAGTGATTAACCCTTGAATTAAAAAAGAGATTAATGAAATGAAGTGATTAACCCTTGAATTATATAAGAGATGAATGTTTGTGGTGACAAAAAGGTCACATAACACAACATGAGTAATAGACACATCATCATCAGGCGTTCCCTTAAACTTAAAGGAAAAAGACCATTTCGTCAAAGATTCAAACTAACAAATTAACAATTATTATTTATTTCCATCAGTGTTAGGGATACAATTTTAATTCAATTTTATTTCACTTGCAAACTCAAGAGTTTGTGTTCATTTATTATTTTACTTGGACAGACTACTGTTTTAAAATACAAATTTTTTCACAACCCTTCAGCATGTGTGGGTTTCTTATTGCGTTTATTTATGTGAAAGACTCAGTGTGTGTATGTTTGTGAATGGTGAACGCTTTTGTTTACTGAACATGGTCATGGACTAAACAAGCTTCGCAACTATTAATTGCTTTTCATTTTACTGAATTATAGTGCAATTGTGGACCGTTGAAAAATATAAAAACCGAGTTCCCATTTCCTAGTCTTCCAAGGGCAATAATTTTATTTCTTATTATTATGACATTAAGGGTTAAGCTGGTACAAAAATTGTATCTTCAGTTTTTAGTGAATATATTTAAATAAACAAACAAAGTAAAGATAATTGAAGGGACATCTTATATTGTAACAGGAGACATCTAAGATTTTATAAGAATTAACACATGACATATTTACAAATAAATTTTATTTTAAAGTTTGTGAATTTTCAATTTTATTCACTACATACTCAAACTAATATCACAAAATCACAATTACTTTCTTTTAAATTGGGAAAGAATAGAAATAATTATGATACTGATCCTTATGTTTCTGGCAATCTAATTCAAAATCAATTTCTATAATGTCAATGTCCCATAAATTAAATCCTCAGAATGTCTCAAAGTTACTAAAAAATACCATTTTGCAAAGAAACATTTGAATAAATGAAACCAAAGTTGTGACAACTGAGAGTAGCTTCAATTGTTCAAGATTTTTAAAATACACCACAAGTATACAAAAGAAGTCTTGAAGGACCTTGAAAAATAAAAAAAGAAAGTAGCTTTATTTTCACTGATCTTTTCAGACCTTTTGCCCTATTAGAGTTGAAGACAATTTCTATCACTAAACCCCTAAAAGGATTAAGTAAACTTTACCTTGATAATAATTGTGTTAATTTTTTATAAAGGAAGACAACAATTAGCTTTGTGGTTGCATCCAGCTTTACTTTGTAAAAATTGTTGCTCTTCTAGGATAGTCCGGGGTACTAGTTTTGGAAGATATCCAACTTTCACATATTACCCATAAATTCTGGTTCTATTTTTAGTCATTTAATCATACAGCAATATCTCACCACCTAAGTTGCACTCTTGTGGATTTCCTACTACAATAAAATCATGGTAATAAGTTCTGGGATATTTTGTTATAAATATATATCCATGTGTATATTTTAGAATACTACCTTGTATAGATACAAATTTCATGCAGGAAAGAGGAAGGATATCTACTTTAAAAAAATGACATTCATGCTATATTGGAGGGATATATTGTAGGGATTACTGTACATTTCTAACTTCCCCATAAACACTCATGTTGTCAATTGTTTCTATTCTTTTTTCCAGATTATCTCTGAAGGAGGAATGGAGAGGTCTGCGAGATGATGAACTTTCCAAGAAAAGTGGCATTGATGGCTGCATTTTTGTGCATACGTCTGGGTTTATCGGAGGCAACAAAACTTATGATGGTGCATTAGAAATGGCCAGGAGAAGTCTGGAAGGATAAATGTTAAACTTACACTAGAATTGTTGTATGGGGAAACATGGGAATTTAATTGCTGACTTATTTGCATTTTAAAGTTATTGTTAAAGATGCTTTTTCAGCAAGAAGGCTGTAAAATTAAACTGATATAAATTTGAACAAATAAACATTAGCAATAATTATTATGATTTGTTTGTTTTTAAAATCGACTGAAGTCTTTATTCTAGCTCCTTAATTATTAAGTTAAAAAAAATAATAACTGTCTTATTGCAGGAAAAATTATTCCAGGACAATTAAAAAATTTTTTAAAATTGTCTAAATATATCTGAAAAAATCTGTTTCATATAGACTATTCATTCCTACTTTTAAACATGACCATTTAGACATTGTTACAATAATCACAGTTAAAAAGAAAAAATGTAAATGCATCTGTTAATGTAGTGATAAAAATAAAAAGTTATTGAGGTATTGTTGCATACTATATGTGATTTTTTTTCTTCTGTGAAATTTCTTTTCAGAATTGACGTCACAGAAATTCTTTTTGTTTTAAATTAAAAGCACATTCCACCTGTGAAGCAGGAAGAGCATTAAATTTACTTTTGACTCATTACAAAAATTCCTATTTTGAAAAGTAGAAATTAAAGGTATTTTAATTAGTAAACATATTTTTTGATCATGGTCAAACAAGACTGAAAACTTGAGTGTGCCCTGTAATTTAATCACAAATTAGGATTAAAGTGGCACGAGGGGGGGGGGTGTCAGAATTCGAACTTAATCCATTTCAAAACACTGATTTCTGTGGCTATTACTTCCCTTTAAAACAATAGCCACATGATTAAGTTACCATGTTTGTGTCTCACAAACTCTATGTGTCCTAGTCCGAAATGTTTGTGCAGCCTGGCGTTCTAAACAGTGTTCTCTCAGATATCCATTCACTAGCACAAAAAGTTGTTCCAGTCTCCTAGGGATGTCGTCATCATCAACTGCATTTAATTTAATGGATTTTCTTTTTTTTTAAATGGTTTAATTTTGATAAAGGCTTTCAAGACATAGTCAAGAGATCTTATCTTATATCTTATCTATACAGACGCTCCTTCTATGCAGAAGATAGTTGCGTCCACAGACCATGACAGATGATCTGTTGGCAAGTGATGCAACATTCACAGGCCACGGCTTTGTGGGTTCCACGCATTACCCAGCCGCCTAACTACATGTAGTGTTAGGTACCCATTCGGAGCGGGGTGACTCAGGGACGCCCTAGGCCCCGGGAACAAACCCTTGCCTTCACACGGATTCGAACCCGTGACCATCAGTACGACAGTCCAGTGCGCTGCCACTCGACCACCGCGTCCCCTATCAACTGTATGTGTTATGTATCAACTTTTAGTGTACCATTAACCACTATGTTAACTACATACCTATTTTTATTTTCCACACTATGATTTATTTATCCCATGGCAAATACATTAAAAAAAAATTTTTTTTAAATGTTACTGTTTGCAGTGAGAATCATATGAGATGCTTTAACCGCAGGTTTTGACACTGGGGTTATAAACAAAGTGAGGGTGTGTCCCAAGTGTGTGGGAATTATAAGCACTAAACTAAAATATACCAGAAGCACTTTCAGGGGATTAAAAATTTCAATTTTTTTTTAGCAACAATTTACTAGAATTGTCATTCCTATTTTTAGTTTTACTACTTAAGGTTTGACATGACCTAAGTTTGTGCCTAAATGAATTATGTGAAATGAGCAATTCGAATCTGATGATAAGATGAATGTCTATCAAAATGAGGAAAATCACAACTCTCATTGCTGGAAAAATGGCTTTAAAGGCAACTGTTAGTTAAAGTTATTAGGATAAAAATTTAATTATGAAAGCGTCAATTCAAATTTTCATTATATTGTGGAGTAATTGTAGCATTGGGGCCGTGTAGGCTCCCCATATTTTTATAATGTTGCTTCATGATAAACTCATAAGTATAACCTTGATTTATTTTTAGGGGTGTGCCGGATCCGTTTTTTCCAACCGGATACGGATTTTCTTATGCGAAATCCGCCGGTACCGGATCCGGATTCCGGTTTCTCCCGGATTTTGGTACTTTGCAGATACCGGTAAATGTTAGGGTTTGGATGCCTTCTGAACAGTTGGCCTAAATGGCTAAATGACATTGGCTGGTTGGAAGTGAAGAACTTTGAAATAAATTAGAAAATAGAAATTATTCAGAAATCACTGAAATCAGATTAAAACGCAGATTGATAATAAGTTATTATCCATATGTAACTAAACTAGCTGTTAAGTTCTAACTCGCTGCAAGGTCTCCTTTCCATACTCAATAAACAGCGGTGTGTTTTGTTCGCAGATGGGTGGTTAAAGCCGACGTTCCGTAACTTCGTGGGTCTTTTCCACCCCTAGATATTTTTAAACTGCATGTATTGCAGTTAACATAAGCTTCATCCACTGAGTTAATAGTAAAATATTTAAATTCGTTACTAAATTGAAAATTATTTAGAATTGTAGCTTGATCTAGCTTCGAAAATGAGATAAATTTGATAAATTACCGTTTTAAAGTATAAACTCCAATTTCAAGCATTCAATATGGCGAAATATTTTGTAACAGCTGAGCGCCGCGGCTACGGCATACCGTCGTTTAAACCAAAGAGTACAGATCATAGCGCAAGCGAGAATCGCCGAAGATGGCTTGGTGACATAGAGATCAGCTGAGATCACCAAAGACCTTTAAATTTATACTAGACCGCTAACGTAAAGTTAATTTTTACTCAAAAATGATACGCATTTTTAACAATTGAGTGAACGATAATATAAATCAAAATATGAATTAAAATTACGGTAAATTTTAAAAACTGAGATAAATTTCTATCGCGTTAGGTAACCAAGAGGTAACCGACCAGCCAATCAGAGATAGCGCAATGCCAAGCAAGCATTGCCCTATCACTATCACTTTTTTGTTTACACGAGCACTCTAGTATAAATTTATACCTCGTTGGAGATCACTTAATTGTTTCACTGTAATTTGGCGCATAATAAGTTTCTATGTTATTATTATTATGCTTGGTGAGGAGACAGCTCCGCAGGGCAGTACGGGTAATCTATATCTCTGCACCAATGACTAATTGCTCAGCAGACTGACGTCAGGTCGATCAGTGTGTCCCTAAAAGTATTCATAGATAGGCTAGGTCAGCACAGGCCTGCTGGCTTGACGCAATTTGATGGTCGTCTGCCGTGCTCTGTAAGGTGGCGGTCAGGCGCTTGGGCAGTATAGTTGCTTATTATTTCTGTTACAACGTCATTGGTGATTTCGGTTAAGATGGCGTCACGAATAATAATTACTCATCCACGCACTATCATGTATGGGATTGGGCTGATTGGCCACTATTAGCGGTGCTGACTCTAGACTCTAGCCTCTGGTATGTTCGGAATATTAAGCATTAAACAAGCTCAACGCTCGAAACAATCGATTAATGTATCGTGATCGTGTGGAATTCGGGAAAGAGAATTACTTTTATTTCAGATCCGGTGAGTCACAAAATCTGGCAAATTCCGAAATCCGATATATTCCGGTTGTTCCGGATACATGTAAATCCGGTGGAACCGGATTTCACCGGATAGTGCAAAATCAGGCGGAACTGGATTCCGGCACACCCCTATTTTTTTTTGCGGTTGATAATAAATAATGTTCTCTACCATTTCTACCACCTGTGTAGTATATGAATATAAAAATCCTAAATTCAATAAAATGATATTACACTTTTGGACCGTTGGAAACCCTCCAACACGCCATATTTATTCTGGGCACATTGGATTATTTGGCAACATTGGATTATTTGGCAACATTCTATGAAAAGAATGTGGTGAGGAGAGTAAACTTTGGTAACATTCTATGAAAAGAATGTGGTGAGGAGAGTAAACTTTGGTAACATTCTATGAAAAGAATGTGGTGAGGAGAGTAAACTTTGGTAACATTCTATGAAAAGAATGTGGTGAGGAGAGTAAACTTTGGTAATATTCTATGAAAAGAGGTGGTGAGGAGAGTAAACTTTGGTAACATTTTATGAAAAGAGTTGATGAGTAGAGTAAACTTTGGTAACATTCTATGAAAAGACGTGGTGAGGAGAGTAAACTTTGGTAACATTCTATGAAAAGAATGTGGTGAGGAGAGTAAACTTTGGTAATATTCTATGAAAAGAGGTGGTGAGGAGAGTAAACTTTGGTAACATTTTATGAAAAGAGGTGGTGAGGAGAGTAAACTTTGGTAACATTCTATGAAAAGACATGGTGAGGAGAGTAAACTTTGGTAACATTCTATGAAAAGAATGTGGTGAGGAGACTAAACTTTGGTAACATTCTATGAAAAGAATGTGGTGAGGAGAGTAAACTTTGGTAACATTCTATGAAAAGAATGTGGTGAGGAGAGTAAACTTTGGTAACATTCTATGAAAAGAGGTGGCGAGGAGAGTAAACTTTGGAAATATTCTATGAAAAGAATGTAGTGAGGAGAGTAAACTTTTGTAACATTCTATGAAAAGAGGTGGTGAGGAGAGTAAACTTAGGTAATATTCTATGAAAAGACGTGGCGAGGAGAGTAAACTTTGGTAACATTCTATGAAAAGAATGTGGTGAGGAGAGTAACCTTTGGTAACATTCTATGAAAAGAATGTGGTGAGGAGAGTAAACTTTAGTAATATTCTATGAATAGAATGTGGTGAGGAGAGTAAACTTTGGTAACATTCTATGAAAAGAATGTGGTGAGGAGAGTAAACTTTGGTAATATTCTATGAAAAGACGTGGCGAGGAGAGTAAACTTTGGTAACATTCTATGAATAGAATGTGGCGAGGAGAGTAAACTTTGGTAATATTCTATGAATAGAATGTGGCGAGGAGAGTAAACTTTGGTAATATTCTATGAAAAGAATGTGGTGAGGAGAGTAAACTTTGGTAACATTCTATGAAAAGAATGTGGTGAGGAGAGTAACCTTTGGTAACATTCTATGAAAAGAATGTGGTGAGGACGAGTAAACTTTGGTAACATTCTATGAAAAGAATGTGGTGAGGAGAGTAAACTTTGGTAATATTCTATGAAAAGAATGTGGTGAGGAGAGTAAACTTTGGTATCATTCTATGAAAAGATGTTTGTGAGGAGAGTAAACACTGCACAATATCTAACCGGGCATTCAATGCAGGTTTACGTTGAAGACGGTTAAACCTACGATTACATATATATTCGCCCCCTTTTTTTCTCCTTTATTGAGACTCCATGTACAGTGGTATTACATGTTAGATACATTTAAAAAAGCTATTCTCTGATCTTTCCCAGCCATTTCATGGTTATATTATGCCCTTCCCAACTTTGACCAGCTGGTTGTATTTAAAACGGTTAATTAAACCTGGTAAGTGCCCATTAAATTCTGAAACCATTACTTTGGTTAAGTATCGGTTGTTACGTTCGCTGGCATCGATCTAAACTGGATGTTTTTAAGATTGTCCTTATTGATTTTTTTACCGCCATTTTAAGCATTAATATAAAAAAAATATGGTAAAATTTTGAGTAGCCATATTTTATCACACACACAAAAATACATGAAAAGTTTATTTGTTTCCAATTTAGACAGAGGTATTTTTAAAGCGGGTTTTAAAAGTATGTTTGAAGTTGTCCATCAGTATTACTTAAGTGATGGTTGAAACAAGTAGCAGATATCCTTTACCATCAATAGACTTTCAAAACATTATCTTATCCAACGATATCCACTGATCCACTCCAACCTAGATTAAGATATTCTAAATGCTCGTTGGATTGTCACTTATCTGTAGAACGTATAGCTCTCATTGTTACGCCATCTGCACTTGAAAACAAATAAATGAAAACACCGCAGCGTTGAAGTACCAATAATTCTAGTCTAACGTACATCTATCAGACTCTTAAACCATCAATAGCCCAAATATCTTTAAGATGTACCTTGTTACCAAACATCACTTAGATATTAATCTTCTGTATAGAAGGTACGTCTATAACAGATAAGATCATCAATTAAAACGGTGGTTTTCAACCAGAAGCTACTCCCTGATTTACACCGTTACACCAGCGCTCCGACTCTCAAAACGGTCGCGTGGTAAAGGTGGGTCCAGACGAATTGGGCGGCTTGTATTTAAGTTAAAGGGCGGCATTTTAGGATAACGTCAGAATTTTTTTTTAAGAGTGGGGGGAGGGGGGGGGGTTAAATTTTTAGCACACTCGGTTGACACTAGACATAGTCTCGTCGCTGGATAGACACGAAACTTCTACAAGGTAAATGATGCATGTGTCACATGACTTAATTGACAAGGATCACTTGAAGTCTAAGGGGGGAGGGGGAGAGAGAGAGAGAACGAGTGCACAAATTACAAAGGTTTCAGAACCAACTAAGTCAACTGAACGAAAAAATATTTAATTGTCTGGTAGCAGGTGCGAGGGGCATTATCAAACAGCGCTGAATTCGTTTTCAACAAATTGTACGTTACACGTGTTTGCGAAGTAGCTCCCTTCAGGGTTAAACGCACGAGTCACGAGAGACGTATCGCTGGGCAGATGTGACGACACCATGATAACTGCAGCAACGCAAGGGATTTCTTGTTATTAAAGGTAACAGCATTTGATCAATAGTTGTTGTTTTCAATACGTGGCTATTTTTCAAACAATTTGTTGATCTGTTTAACTGCAAATATCTTCTGCCTTCTCGTCTTCTAGTGGCGACGGTCGATCATCGTCAACGCCTGTATTCCTTTCAAGGATTTATGCCGAGTACAAGAGTAGACATCTCAGTACTGAGCCAGTTTCTCCGGCGAAAAGTTTGGGCATTATAAAAAAGTTAAAATATATTAAAGTTGCAATGTCGTCAAGTTGGCATATATATATATATATATTTAAAAGAATATTTTTTTCGTTCAAAAAAAAAGAACAAACTTTAAAAAGAAAAAGACCTTTCAGTCAAAGAATTGTAAAACCGCACATATGTATGAAGTATTTAGTAATTTAAGATTTATTAAAGTTCTTCACACAAAGACCAACTCTGCAGAAATTAAAAGAGCCTTGGTAGAGTGTAATAAGCATCTGCGCTGAAGTGGCCGAAAGATTTCAATTATAACTTGACAAAACGTGATTGTTTAACCGGTGACCAGACATATGCGCACAAGACAATCGCACACACGACAAACGCGCACAGACAATTCCGCAATGACACAAATGCGTACAGGACAAACGCGAACACCGATAGTTGCGCACACGGACAATGGCGCACACCGACAAATGCGGACACCGACAATCGCGCACAGTGATAAATGCGGACACCGACAATCGCGCACAGTGATAAATGCGAACGGCTACATACGCGCACAGTGACAAATGCGCAAATTGAAAGTTATATGTATTTTATTTACTTTAAAATAGATTTAAATATAATAATTTAGTTTGATAGAAACTATTTATAAGCATAGTAATAGTAGGCGACGGAGGAGAGAAAAATAAACTGATGAATTATGTCTGAGACAACACAGATAATGATAGTGTATTTACATTAAAAAAAAATTAAGAACAATTAAAAGATCGCGAGAAAAAATTCAATGAGAAACTCAAAGAAAGTTAATGAACTTGAATACTCCGACTCTAAATACTTTGATTTTTATATTAACACTATTACTATTACTTTTAGCATTATTAACAATCTTTTAGATTATGAAATTATTATTACGGTTCTTATTTATTACCAGGACTATGACTCATGACTAGGACTAGCGGACTAGCCTTTTAATTAATACATTGTACAGGCTTGTTTGACTAGGACTAGGCGACTAGGGCTTGGGCTAAGGATTTTTCTAAAACTATATACAATTATTTTTAAAAAAATTATTTAAATGAATAATTTTAAAACATCGAGATCAACTTAGAGCTCAGGACTGTCTCCTAAATTTATTATTTATAATATTATAATGTCAATGGCTCAAAGGCATTTTCATCATATTGTTTTCATAATGAATGCTAATTTAGTTTGCGGTTTAAGTTAAAAAAATTTAAATTATTAAACTTTAACGTTGATTTTATTCTATAAAAACATAAGATTGAAAATTAATATTTAAAAAGGTTACAGTTGGATAATTTAGATATGAATAATGAATATAATTATAAATAAGTAATATGCCTATATTAAAAAGTTACTACACAGCCAAATTTTAATATAGAGTCTATTTTTTGTAAAATAATTACACCAAACTCATCCCCACTTATTGTAGGCAGTATATATAGACCTCCGAATACAAACCTAGAATACATGAACAATCTTTGTAGTCAATTAACTTTCATAAAAGAGAATAATAAAAATGCAGTTCTATGGATTATGGGGGACTTTAATCTTCCAGATATAAATTGGAAAAATTATACAATTGATAACCATCAAACTAACAAAGAAATTAATGAACACTTTTTAGACACTATAAACAACATAAACCTAGAACAGATAGTAAAAACAGCAACAAGGAAAAATAAAACACTAGATTTATTCCTAACAAATAGACCAGGACTAGTGTTAGACTATAAAATAATTCCAGGACTTTCCGACCATGATATTGTTAGGGTCACAAATACAATAAAAACTAAAATTAATAAGATACCTAGAAGAATAATCTATCTTTGGAATAAATGTAATTCAATAAAACTACACCAATCAGCAGCTAACTTCCAACAATTTTCCTAAGTAAATTTCACACAAATAGCCCAGTAGAAGAAATTTGGAAAGATATAAAAACAAATCTAAAAACTATAATGGATGAGAATGTTCCAACAAAACTAACATCAAATAAAATTAACAAATGCTGGTTCAATTCTAGATTGAAAAAGCTATGCAAACAAAAAGAGAACTTATTTAAGCAAACTGTAATAATTAATGCATCTAAATCTGCACCAATAAAGGTTAATTCAGGAGTTCCACAAGGAACTGTGCTAGGTCCCTTACTCTTTTTAATATATATAAATGATTTACTCAACAACATCTCAACAGGAACAAAAGTTAGGTTATTTGCTGATGATTGTATAATCTATAGAACAATTAAATCAGAACAAGATAGCAAAATTTTACAAAAAGACCTAGATGAATTGATAAAATGGGAAACTAACTGGAGTATGAGTTTCCACCCAGAAAAGTGTCAACTGTTAAGAGTAACAAAGAAAAAGAAACAAATAAATTCAAAATATTTCATTCATGGAAAGGAACTAACCCAAACCAAAGATGCAAAATACTTAGGAGTCATAATAAATGAGAAATTATCATGGAATCCCCATGTCAATGAAGTTATTAAAAAATCAAACAAAATCTTAGGCTTTATAAAAAGAAACCTTTACAAATGTAATAAAGATATAAAACTAAAATGCTATCTCACTTTGGTGAGACCTGTACTAGAATATGCATCTTCTGTATGGGACCCATCCACCAAAGAAAACATTGATAAACTAGAACAAATCCAAAAAAGAGCTGCCACATTCATTACTGGAGAATATTCAAAACTGACTAGAATAACACCATTAGTTAAATCATTAAACCTTGAAACACTAGAGGATAGAAGAACCAAGAGTAAAGTAGTAATCATACATAAAGCAATTAACTCTAATTTAGAAATACAACACAAAGATAACTTAATAAGTCTTAATACAACCCTCAGATAGACATAAGGATAAAAACACCTTTCTTATTCCGTATGCAAGAACAAACTCATACAAATTTTCGTTCTTCCCATCCGGAATTCGGGCGTGGAATGGGTTGCCTGAAGAAACCAGGAAAGCCAACACTTTATCAACATTTAAAACTCTAATAAGAATGCAGGACTAAAACTAAACACAAACCATAGATAAGCGTAGGACGCAATAATCTTTTGTATAGAAGGAGCGTCTGAAACAGATAAGATAAGATAAGAAGATATAATTATTATTAATACTGACAAAATCCTGATTTTTTGTAAGCCAACTGAACAATGTCCATCAATTTAAAAAGAAAATATGAATCAGCCACTGAGTTGACACTTATGTAAAGTTAATTGATTGCAGTTGTAGTAATATTTGACCTAGGTATAAAAACAAACCCTTTTTAAACTTAACATCAAGACTATCATCTCTAAAGTGCAATCTACTCTTAACATTATGTGGTGAACATCTTCATTAATTTTAACAGCAAAATATTTATAATAATAATGGTTTGTTCTATTCATTTTAAACTTAATAGTATGGTGGGATTATTATTTTATTCATTGATCATTAAAATTTAAAATTATTTTACAAAATCAAACTACTACCTTTTGTAACTTTTATCATTGCTTTAAATTTAACTGTAAGCTGATCAAAATACAATTATCATGTTATTTATTTTGTTTTGGTATCTATTAAAATCTTTTATTTGAAAAAAAAATACATTGAATTTTTTATTCTACCACTCTATAAAAAATAACATTAGAAAAATTATGTTTTATAAAAGTGGAAGTCTTAATTTTTCATTGTGTTGTATTTTGCATTGAGCATATGATCTGAAAATTTGGTAACATAATCTATTGAAATAAAAATTATGGTATAATATTTCACAAGGTTTCAAATTTAAAGTAAAAAATAATAAGGAAAGAGTGTTTTAAAAAACCAAACAAAACATTCTAACAATAGCTCCAGTTCTATAGGCCTAGAGGTTAGAAGAATGATTTATTTTTTTGGTAAAGTTTATATATAGATATGTTTTTCAAAAAGATGTGTTATATTATATTATATTATATTATATTATATTATATTATATTATATTATATTATATTATATTATATTATATTATATTATATTATGCATATTTTAAGACAACAGACATTATTTAAGAACATTTACAAATTATTTTAAATTGCCAAGTTGACTAATAAAATATTACAACATTCAATGGAAAATATTGGTCAATCATAGATGTACAAAACATTTGTTAAAGTTACAATTAGTGTTGTATGTGTAGTGTTCCTAAATGTAATACTTTAAATGATGAAGCTATTGAAAATTATTTCTACAAAATTGGAGTGTACAAGTTTTATAAGGATAAAATATTGTTACTACATGTAAATAATTTTTCATCATCCTAGCAAAGTAATGAAATTTTCAAGAAGACAAAGTGACAAATTTTACCCTATTTGGGTTTTTGAATATCTCTACTATATACAAAAAACTTGCTTATTTACAGAACAAAAAAACAACACCAACAAAACAATGATGAATATTTTTTATTACCTATAATATAAGAAAAACTTGTACAAAAATAAAATAAAAATAAAATAGTATTAAAATGTTGCATCTTTTATAATCATTTTGCTTAGCTCTCTAAGAGCATCATTTAGGAGGTTACTTAGTATTATTGAACTAAAATATATACAATTTATAAAGACAAATTTTCCATTCTTTTCTTCAAAAGAAAAAGTTGATAAGACCAAACCATGTTTTATATTTTAGCAATCTCCAAGTTTCTCACATTATATTGTATATACACTGTGTAATTGCTTTATATTTGTACGCCAAACATAGTTATTTTACTGTTATGATACTCTTTAGTCAGCGCTTAAAAATTATATCATTTTGATGAGTGCATTCCGTGAATATATTTTCATATTTCATATTTTCAAGAAAAAGTAAAAAGTTAATATGGAAGCACTGGTGCTTAATAAGTTACTAGATATGAATAAATACATTTTAAAGAAGGAAATCTGATAATTTTTGGAAACAATGATAAAGTTAATAGAAATAGCCTAACATTTTACGGTAGTTTAAAGCCAGACTGGCTTTACAATTGAAAAATATTCGTATTAATATCAAAATATTGTTAATCCGACCCTTAATAAGGTAATAGTAATAGTATACTAGTGTTACTATTAATATAAATAACTAAGAATAGTGTACTAATATCTGAGAAATCTACGGTTTATATTTAAAAGAGGAGTCGAAAGAAGAATTTTTCAAGTGGGCTAATTCAATGCCTGATTTGTCAAAAATGAAAAGTTCAACCATTGCAATTTCTATTCTTATTATAGGCATTTCTAGCTTTTATAAATATTCTTATTTTGAAATATTTTCAAAAAGTATTAACATTGGGCATAATTCAATAGTATTTTTTTTTGGCCATTCCAAAATAAAAAAGCGTGCCCCCTTATATCCGTGGCCTGTGTTTATTGTGAACGCTGCATCACTTGCCAATACTTTCTTAGCAGAACATAGGACGCAAAAGTCTTCTGTATAGAAGATGCGTCCGTAACAGATAAAAAATATTAAGAATGCAATGTAATTAAATCAGATACAATAAAAACTTTTTTACAAATGCATGTCCCTAAAACCAAAGGACGTGAAACACTTCCTTGCAGAGAAAAAAAAAGAAAAAAGAAAGAAAGAAAAGTTAGAATTGAGAATTTCTATCACTTTCGAAAATAAACAATATTATTTACCAAATATAAATTTTAACTTTAATTAACAATTTTAATTTTCGAATTCAACTATTTTATTAAATTATATAAAATAAAATGCAGTATTTATGCTAAACACAAACTGAATCCATCAGATTCTTCAAATTGTCAAATTAAAATTTACCATTTACGCATTTGTCACTGTGTGCGTATGTAGCCGTTCGCATTTATCACTGTGCGCGATTGTCGGTGTGCGCCATTGTCCGTGTGCGCAACTATCGGTGTTCGCGTTTGTCCTGTGCGCATTTGTGTCATTGCGACATTGTCTGTGCGCGTTTGTCGTGTGCGCGATTGTCTTGTGCGCGTTTGTCACGGAACCGTTTAACCTTATTTTTATTTAAAAATAGAAACAATTTGCACATAATTTCTCAGCGTTAGACTCTTTATATAGTTGAATTATCCTCAATATTTTAACGAGTTCTAAATTACTAGCTAATTACTGTTATCATACCAATAGTACGGGGTATTATTTATATTTTCTTTCAGAGAACCGCATTTTATACATAGACAATTTATTCATTTTAATTTTATTAACTTAGCAATAACCTTCTTGGAATTATTCCTGTCATTTCTCATCTGTCCATTTTGAGATATCATAATTTAAGAAATAATTTATTTTCTGCTAAGAGAACTGAATATGAGGCTGTACAGAAACACCAGAAAGAATCGATTGGTATTTACTGTAATCACAGCCACTGTCATCTTAACATGGAATGCGCACCATCCAACTGTTAAACATTATTCAGGCAGTTTCCTTCGAACAACCAACCTGGTGGAAATAGAAGATGCTAACAGCAATATCACGCGGGTGTCCTGTCCCGAATGCTTCCGTCCTAAAACTGCACACACCTCGGGCAAAATGATCGAGCACCTTCTTCAGACGTCTGCTCTGCCCAAACAACCCTCAGATTATTTCACGCCGAAGCTCAACGCCTTCCATAATTTCCCCATCAACTACCTGATTAAACCAACGGTTTGTAACGGTCAACCGCCGTACCTCCTGGCCATTCAGATGTCCGTGATCAGCAGGAGCGCCGATCGAGCCACCGTGAGAAACACCTGGGGGAGTGTGGCTCGACACCGGACTTGGCCGAATAACCGGAGAGTCAACGCCGGCGTCCGTGTCGTCTTCGTTGTCGCGCGGCAAACGCCGTTCACTGTCGTGACGGATGCGGCGGAGGCGTTTCGTCGCGACGTGGCTTCAGCGGATCAATGGGACGATATTGACGAGGAGGCTCGAGAATTTGGTGATATTCTGTACCTTGATATGATCGACTCGTACATGAACCTGACTCTCAAAGTCTTGTCCGCTCTCCGATGGACGGAGAAATACTGCAGCCGGACCAGGTTTATCCTCAAGGTGGATGCCGACACGTTCGTTAACGTCCCTTTGTTGTTGGATGTTCTGATGTACTCGGAGGAGCGCCTGGCCTTCTCGATTCTCGGATATGTTTACCACAGGGGTTCTAGTTATGTCAGCAGAGCAGGACAATGGTCAGTGAACGAGACTGTGTATCCAATGGACGTGTATCCAGAATATGCATCTGGTATGGGCTTGGTGTATATTTAGACTTTAAAAAAATAAAGGTAAAAAAGGATTTTTAAAAACCACGTTTTTATAAGTGGACTAAAAAGAAGAAAATAATTTTAAAATTATACGTTCAAGCACATTAATTTAATATGACTAAAAAGTGGGGCGGGTGTTTGGTATAAAAATTAAAGATTTATAATTTAAAAGGCAAAAGATAGATCTATAAGTGAGAGAATGAGTGAACTGCATATGTTAAACCTCATAAGCGCCCGCCCCACGTTTTTAGTCATATTAAATCAATGTGCTTGAACTTATACGTTTTTAATTATTTTCTTCTTTTTAGTCCACTTATAAAAACGTGGTTTTTAAAAATCTTTTTTACCTCTATTTATTTTATTCTTTTTAGTCCACTTATAACAACCTGGTTTTTTAAAATATTATTTTACCTCTATTTATTTTACCAAAAACCTCATCAGCGCCCGCCCAACGTTTTAATACCACGGCGATGATGTCACGGGGTAAACTGTTCTCGTTAAATTTTGCAAAAGCAGACGGATACAGATGCTTATATTGAAATAAACTAAAATATGCATTAATTTAATTACGGTACATTCGATCGATCTGAAATTTTGATACAATGCATTGTCAGCCAAGATCTATCGGTGGTGAAACTTTGAGCTCTCTAGGGCCATCAGAAAATGTTTATTTTTACGTTGGCATATTTGAAAATTGCGGACAGACAGGAACGAAAACAAGTTAATAAAAACGTGGTAAAAAAAACTTTTTCTAGCGATTGGAATATCTAACTATTCAAAAATGGTTTGAATTACATGAACAAATTATTTTTATTTTGTAAAAAATTAACACTCTTTACATATCTATTCTTTTTGTTCTAAGTAGAAGGGTGAAAAAATCTATATAAAAAAACATTTTTTCCCTATTTCTTTCTCTCTATTTGCAGATTTTTTTTTATTAAAAAAAACAACTTATTTCTTTCTTCTTTCCACTTTCCACGTAATTATCATTTCCCGTAGATATCGTCATTCTCTCTCAAACCCACCATCATTTTGTATCTTTTAATCTCCTTTCTTTTTTCTTTTTCTTCTTTTTACGCCAATCTCCTGTTAAACTCAGGTATATATAACGTATAATTATAGTGTATAAATATATTTGGTGATTTATATGTTTATATAATATTTGAATGTTTTAATTCAACTAAAATTTTATTTTATACTACTATATTAAATTAGTCTGTTTGTACACTTACACGTGAACACACATAATTTAAATCAACATCCGATTGCCTCAGCTGTCGAAATGTCAAAGATTTTTTTATAAAATACAGTCTTACCTTGAGATACGAGTGCCCTGACATACGAGTTATTTGAGATACAAGCTGTCGAGCAAGCGAAGTTTTGTTTTGAAATACGAGTGAAATTTGAGATACGAGCACTCTCAGGAACTGACGACCGATGAATTACAAGAATTACATTCACAGCAGCATTCGGGGGTTCTGCAAGAAATTGGTTTTGAGGAAGAGCCAGAGGTGGAGGAGGTTATCTCTACAAGTGAGATAAAAGAGATCTTGGGAATGAGGGAGTGAGTTTCACAGTTCGTGGAAAAGAAACACTCCGAAAAAGTTGCAACTGATCATGCATCGGAGATATTTAATGACACTTGACTAACTCATTTCCGCAGCATTCTGAAAGAGAGGAAGAAACAAACCTCCTGGGACATTTTTGTAAAAAAATTTATTGATTTTGATCTATTATTATTTTTTATTATTATTTTTTTTTGAATCCGGCGAAAAAGGCAAAGAAAAGTGAAGAGAAAAGCAGGGACTAAAATTAAGCATACAGTAGCATTTAAATTGTGTGTAAGTTATATTTAAGTGACCAAATTACAAATATGTATGTGCACTTTTTAAAACCAGGTTGTATTTTGTTTTTTTGTTTTGCTTTACATTCTCTTTTATTATTTTTTATGCCATATTTGTCATTTAGAAATACATTTTTCTGATTTAAAAAAAACACGTAACAAAAACAATTAGGGGTAGAAAATGTTTGGACTGGAACGGATTAATGGTATTTCAATTAATTTCAATGGGGAAAATTGTTTTGAGATACGATCAATTCGACATACGAGCAAGGTTACGTAACGAATTAAACTCGTATCTCTAGGTATCACTGTACTGGAAAATGTAAAATTCGTGCAGTTATTTTTTTTAATAATAATTTTATAACAGCATTGTTCTTTAGATATGAGGTACATTTTTAAAAAAGTGATAATAGCATAGTTCTGTAGAACATATTGGTAAGATGCATGGTACAACATCATTATTGATACTTTCACCACAATTAGTTCACATTTTTTTTCTTCTTAAAGTTAAACAAAATCTATCACTTTTCTAACTTAATATTCTCACTTATAGTTAACAAAAAGCTAAAAATATATAAAGTTTTTTTTCCAGAAACCAGTTTTTTTCCTAGTTGATGAAAATTTGAGAAGCTTTCATACGGCTTATTTAAAACATGCACGACATTAACACAACCTTCCATTTATTAACGAATCTCACTTCCTGAATTTGACTGTATTATGATTTTTATTTCAATCTGAATAATCTTATATGGTTTCTTTTTATTCAGAGAGTAATAACATCTTTATGTACTCCACCAGGTGGCGCGTATGTTCTTTCATACAAAGTAGCCGCTAAGATAGCCGCCACGGCCCCGTATGTTCCGATGGTGAAAGTTGAGGACGCCTTCATCACGGGGATCATGCGATACGTCATTAAATGTCAGATGTTCTCTCTAAACGGACAGATGACCTACTACCTGGACAGGCATTGGCCGAACTGCGCCATCTTCAGGGACGAGAAAATCGTGGGGACCGGCGCAGACAAAAACAAGATGGTTGCTTTGTGGGAAATGTTCAACAATGATGGGAAAGAATGTATTGGATAACGAATGAAAAGTTATTACACAATATATATGTATATTACAATATGCTTATACTTTTGATTGTGATTATGTTACAGTGATGACTTATGAGTGTCTAAACTATTATGGAAAGCATTATTTATACACACACAATTTAATTTCTGTACTTTTATTCAAGTGCCTTTCTCCATTCATAAATTAAGAACTCTCCAGCCCTTATTTCTGTTTCCTGATATATACTATACAAGGCCGTATAGTTGGTTTATTAGAAATGAATATTAAGGCCTATTCAATATAATCAATCTTCACATGACGATGTCACTGGCTTTTGACCCAATTAAAATTCTAGAAGTTACTTTCTTGAACTAGCAAAACCTGCGAATAAATTGCCATCTTTTAAAATATATATTTTTTTAAAACAAATTTTAAGTTACGAAGTGCCACTTACAGCAATTAAATTTCAAAGCGTGATCCATAAATATATATCTGCATTTGAAGTTCTTGAAGCTATAAGTTTACGTTTAACAAAATACGATTGTGGATTATTGCTAGAAATAAGGGATATTACGGAATATTACCCCAACCTCCCCTTCTCCACTTTCTTGTGTTCTGTTTGGACTTAGAAAATATATTAATCTTCAATTTATATTTAGGTTATGGCGTTTCATGAAGGAATTAAACAGTTGATTGTTTTCGAGATCAAATGGTTTAAAATTTAATGTTACGTCACTGGTTATCACGCTCCCAAAAAGGGTAATCTACAGATGTGTCAGAACTACCGTACAATCACCCTGATTAGTCACCCCAGCAAAATCATGCTTATGATCATATAAAACAGACTGAAACCACGAGCAGAGCAAATCATCTCAGAAGAGCTGGCGGGCTTCAGAGCAGGAAGAAGCACAACGGAGCAAATCTTTAAAAAGCGTTCGACAGAGTGTGACATGCGGCACTGTGGGCAACTATGCACAAATTCAACATTAATGCAAACCTCATTGAAGTGATCAAGAACCTATACAACAGAGCAACCAGCGCAGTAATCTTCAACAGCAAGCTGGGAGATTGGTTCAAGACCACTATTGGTTTCAGACAAGGATGCTTACTTTCCCCCATCCTCTTCAACCTCTTCCTTGAAAGGATAATGACAGATGTGCTAGAAGACCTTGTTGGAACAGTCAGCATCGGAGGGAGAAGTATAACCAACATACGCTTCGCCGATGACATAGACGGCCTAGCTGGTAGTGAGGACGAACTAAAAGAATTCCTTGCATAGCTAGAGAAAACAGCAAAGGCGTACGGCATGGAAATCAATACAGAAAAAAACCAAGGTCGTGGCAAATAGAAAATTCACAAGTGAGATTCGGATAAACGGGCAAAAACTCGAAGAAGTCTCCACCTTCAAATATCTAGGGGCCATAATATCCGATGAAGGCTCAAAGCCAGAAATTCTTGCCAGATTGGCCTAAACAATGGCAGCATTGAGTAAACTAAAGCACATCTGGCAAAGTAAGAAACTCTCCCTGATATCAAAGATCCGACTAATGCGCTCTCTGGTGATGTCGGTCTTATTGTATGGTTGTGAGGCTTGGACGCTCACTGCAGACCTCCAAAGAAGAATGAATGCGCTAGAGATGAGATGTTTCAGAAAGATATTGAACATCTCCTACACAGCGCACATCACAAACGAAGCGGTCCGCAACACAATAAGTACTGTCATTGGCCCCTACGCGGACCTTATCACCTCCATTAAGAAGAGGATACTACGATGGTACGGACACGTGACAAGAACTGGAGGTCTCGCAAAGACTATATTGCAAGGCACAGTCCAGGGAGGAAGGAAAAGAGGCAAACAAAAGGAGAGATGGGAGGACGATATCAAAGATTGGATCGGCCTGTCATTCAGCGACTCTCAAAGGGTAGCACAGGACCGGGACAAATGGCGTGAGATAGTAAGCAGTTAACGATGGTGCCCCAACGACCCAATAGGGATAGTTCAAGTTCAAGTTACGTCACTAAAATAAGAGCAAATTATTACGAATTAAAATGCTTCACATCTAAACTTTAATAAATACATTCTTTTTTATTAAGATGCTTATAGTTGTCCCCTAGTGCTTTCATATCTGTAGCATAAAAAATACTGGCTCTTTAGCCAGATGTTTAAAATACAGTTGAAGTTTTCAAAGAATACGACTATCTAATAACACTTATATTATAGTAACGCATTTGAAGGGTTGAAATTTTAAAATAAAATCTCTTACATTTTGTTTTTAAAACGTTAACATAGCAACGTGTTGAATTTTTGACACATACTGTAAATTACCCTATGGCATCGTGTTAATTTGATTAATCAAACATAATATATATCTTTTTTAGCTTTTCTCCTTCGCAAGAACAAAGAGTATTCATTTCTACCACTATTCAGATTGCCACATACGAATCCCAACAATCTATTTCAGTTAAAGAAAAAACAACACAACATAAAAGGGCAGGCCTGTCAGGTGATACAAGGCGAAGAACACACGGTCCCATTGTTTTGCCGTCATTCTCTGTTTGGGCCTGCATGCCTGGCCGTTCTGACTTACATACTTCTTGTCCAAAACGTCCTCGGAAAACACGGCAATCTTCCTGGTTGTAGATGGACACAGCTTTTTAGTGATGGGCAAGCAGCTTTCTTTTCCCGTAGATTCGTCGCCGAGATGAGAAGACGGCAAATGAGATTCTTCCCTGGCCACCGTTGAGATGTTGCTATGAGTGACGTTAGTTCCACTGCCGAGATGGTGTTTATCGGGATGTTCCGACTCCTCGTGGTGACGCTGTATGACGAAGAGGGTGGCGAGCAGCGCGAAGAAACATTCTCCCATGACGACTAGAAGGAAGAGGGCGATTCTCGGCAGTTCTGTCAAACTCCGGGGCATAGAGGCTCTGGAAAAAAATGTGTACTGAAATAAGCGAAATTGAAAATAATTGCATAAATCTAATTTGACTTCATCCGGCCTTGCTGTTAAATATAATTTACAGCCGTGGTCCCCAACCCTTTTATCGCCGTGGACCTGTCAAAGGTTGATAATTTTACCGTGGCCCACTGATTAGGGGTGGGGGAGGGGTCGTCGTCGACGTTGATTGTCTATACAATATTACATTAATTATATATCATGTTAAATCTTCATAAAAATTAATTGTTACCCGTATCAGTATAATCACATATTCAGACATTGCTTTTTCTGGGAGACAATTAATGAGGTTTCAAAAATGGCTTTTTCTGACCATGTGAACTTCAGTGAAGGTATATGCCCTTTCAGATTTAGGTAATACATTTTTAAGGTCAATTGCATGAAATACTATAATTTTTGCTACAATAATTAATTATTTATTTAAACTTAAAAGCATAAAACTGAATTAAATAATTTAAGCTAATGACCTTGTGCTTGACACTACTAAGACTACTGGATTAATTAATGCTAACGTCACAAGAAGACACTTTAAAATCAGATCATTGTCGATGTATCAATTAAATTTCCGAAATGAAAAAAAAAGAAATAGAAGTAAATCAACTTGCCAATACGGGTGACCCATCAAAAGCGCGCCCAAGAAAAGAGCGCCGACAAGAGAGCGCCGACATAAGAACGCAAAAATTGATTGTACGCCGTTGTTCCGATCTGCGCTAATGTGACATTGATGTACTTTTGACGGGCTGCCACCAAAACGGGTGACAAGTTTTTGCTTTTGGTCCATGGAAAGACGCACAATCGCGCGAGAGAAATACACCACTGTAAATAAAATGTAAATAATTTAATGTACCCTTGGCGGCCCGGTACCATTTGTTCCACGGCTACCGGTCCGCGGCCCGGGGGTTGGGGACCGCTGATTTACAACACAGCACTACTGGATAGGCGGTACACACCAAGGACGTAAATGTCACATCATGACGTGTTCAACAATGCACGCCAATTAAGATCAAGCTGTGTATTGATATTACTATTGTTGTATGCTTATTTGCGATAGCCAGCAAATAACATATACGCATTGTCTATTCTATGAAATAAAAGTTTCAAATTATTTGGTAATTTCTTAGAAGCAGCATATTTCGATCTTTAATTTCTAACCCCATTATTTGTCCTAACTTTTATATAATTTTTTATGTGTTTATTGAAACAAAGTAGAACAGACTGGGCAACGTTCACTTACACCATGAAGCTCAGGAAAACCGAGTTGGAAATAAAAATCGACACCAAGAAAGAAACTTTCTCCCCAGATGCTGGCGGGATGAAGAACACCAGGGATGACATCATTGCTGTCAAGATCATGGGCGCCATGACACTCAGGATGTAGTAACTGATACTTCGTTTTAACTGCAGAGTTACCCTAAAGAGTGACAAAATTACCGTTTAAGGGCTCTTCACAACTCCATCAATACTTACTTAAAAAACGAGATGGCATTCTTCTTAAATTCTATTCAATTTAAATTGACGATTATACTTTTGGGAGAAATGAAAGAAGGTAAGAAGAGTGATGTCAAGATTTACCTGATGACCGGCTGGTTAAATTGTCGTGACGTGTAATTCAGCAGAGTGACGTCACGCTTTTGAATCGTCCACTCACCACCCAGGTTGAACGGATCAGGCATCTCAAGGAGTTGAGCTGACACCAGCCTTGTCTCACACTCATAGAAGAATGCAATAAACTGTATCACACACATCTGAGGTGTTGAAGGTTAAAAGCCGTGTCTTTAAGATATCTTACTTCAGGTTTATATCAATAACTAGCAGACCCATCGTGCGTTGCAACGATCTCAGTAAAAAGGAATACATATATAGATTTAAAAAAAAAGAAATTACTTTAACGGTCACCGGGCCCATCAGTTTAACATATGAATTTCGAAAATCTGTTCATTTTCATTATAAGTATATTTATCTATATTGCTCAATATCGCGTAAAATTGAATGAGGAATACAATATACTAAAAGTTTAGTAAAAACACATTTAGGGACCCCAGCCCCGAGGAAATGGACATTAGGAGTTCAGTGCCCTATTGAAATTTAATATAGGTTCTTAACTTTTTATATACCAAGTTTGGTCAAAATCCAGTTATTTTCTCATTATCTAATAATAAAACTAATTTTTATTTAGCTAATATAAGAAAAAAATACATTAAGGGGCCCCCGGGCCCATTCGGTTCAAGATGTACATTTTGAAACCTGTTCATTTAAATTCAGTTTCATCATGGATATATTTCACAAAATCGTTAAAAACTGATTGGGAAATAATATCTTAGAGTATACCACACAAAAAAGACATTTGGGGCCCCGGCCCATTCGATGTAAGATGTAAATTTCAAAATGCAGTTCATTTTAATTTAGTTTCATCATGGATATATTTCTCAAGAACGTTAACAATAGAATGGCAAATAATATCACAAACATATACAAAAGAAAGACATTTGGGGCCCCCAGCCCTGAACAATTGGACTTTAGAAGTGCAGTGCCCTTTGTTATTTTAATATGCGCTACCAAGTTTTTATATAAAAAGTTTGGTTAAGATCTATTCATTTACTCAAGATGTCAAGTTTAAAACACCTGTTTATTTCAATCAATTTCATAGCGGATATATTTCTCTATATTTATCTAGATCTTTAATACTTGAATGGGGAATAAAATCTTAAACGTTTGTGAAAAAAACATTTTGGGCCCCCAGCCCCGAAGAAATGGACATTAGGAAATTAGTGCCCTATAGTATTTCAATATCGGCTACAAAGTTGTTATATACAAAGTTTGGTTAAGATCCATCAATTAACCTAATAGCTGACGCTTAAACTAATTTTTATATAGCTCATATAAGAAAGAAATCATATTATGGGCCCCCGGTGCCCCATGAGTGTTAAATTTTGCAAAAAAAGTAGCCAGTTACCATTCCAGGAGCGTACTCAAAAGTCTCGAAAGTTTCATGGCGATCGGATGAATGGTTTAGTCGGCTATAAAGAACATACATACATACATACTTTGATTTTTATATATATAGATAATAAAATAATGTTATTATTATAATAACTTTTTTAATTTGTTTCTTTTTGAATTTTGGACATTTCTTTGGCAGAAGAACAAAAAAAAAGGAAACATAAGTTTCTGCCAATGTTACCTTTAAGCTGCGTGGCTGCACGGTCGCACATATATCTTACAGACACCGCGAAGCATATTACGCTAAGCAAATTTTGAAAATGATCATCCAATATAATAAAAGGCAAGTTTCTGTCCGTTCTGCCCCGTCATCTATAGTGATTGGTCCCTCAAACACACATGACTCCTACAGCCAATCATATCAAGTTTACGCGGACGTTCAAAACGAGTTATTTTTGCTATTCTTCCAAGACTTTATTTTGAGTTATGCGCGTTGGGATTTATAGTCAAAAGCTCTGTTTTTACGAGTTATTTATTTTAACTATAATGAATAGTTTTTTTGATGTGATGCACTTGTATACCGGTCGAAACGGCTGTTGGGGGGGGGGAGCTACAACAACGTGCCACCAAACGGTGGCGGAACGTCCTTAGACGGGCTTTGTTGCTCGTATAATTATAATGTCCGTGTTTGTGCGAGGTAAAATTTTGCACAAACAAATTGATGATGTACACTTAGCCTATTTTGCACACGGACTAACAATCCTTAAAGGGAACAACTGCAATTGCAGGTATTTGAGTAAGGCTTATTTGCTAAGGTATTCATTAAGCCGGCATGACTTGGGCGTTATACCTGAGTATCGAATGGGTAGTAGGTCAAGTCAAATACGCAGGAAGTCTTCAGAAATACGGGCGCCATGAAGATAAAGGTTCCATCGTTAGTCAACCGCACCATGGGCAGAACGTAATGAGGGATGAGGCTCTCCCCTTCAGCGGCGTTCATCACCATTACATTGGGGTGCCAAACCCTGTGTGAAAATAACATGTATTTCTCAATACCTTTTTAAAAAATATTTGAAAATACATTATTCAAAATCTTTTTCAACTCACTTTAAATGCATTTGTCTTATCTTATCTTATCTTATCTGTTTCAGACGCTTGTTAAAACATTCGTCAATATATTTCACTTAAGAAAATATTTGTTTATTCCATTCATTTATCGATGATCATGAATATATAGGTACTCAATAAAAAGACCTTACTCATCGTAATCTAAGGTGACAGTCGATACCCCATGGAAATCGGAGGCGTTCCAGGCAAGATCCTTGTCCTGCCATAGTACCTGAAGGTAACTCACTGTAGTAATCGACTGCAAAATTTCATCTACTCCAAAAACCTAGAGAATAATTTAATAATGTCTTGGTGTGTAGTCAACCAACAATATCTTTCAAAGTGTAAACTCTCCAGTTCCAATATGTATTATAGTCCTCGTACAATATAGTTTTGGTCAATTTATAAATATAGAAAAGGGATGAAAATTAAGGAGAACGGTTAAGTATAACTCAGTTTAGAAAAATTAAGTGGTTCGAGTCATGAAGCGTGCAAACACTCCTGCCACGAAACTTAAATTGCTATATACAAAAAGTGCAACCGTCTTGAACTTTCAAGTAGCCAATGACGAACGTCTAACAAAACTTTATCAACCAGGCTATTTTGCAGATGCATCAATGCGGTTGGTGTCACCCCTCACAACATACCCCATAGACCTCCTCAGAGTCTGCCAATTAACGGGAACATACATAGTTTTACGTTTTTGGTGTCACCCCTTGTAAAGGTGTCACTTGGTGCGGTCCGCAGCCCCCTGTGACGCCTCTTCTATATGTTTTATGACCAGAACTCTTACCTTGTAAGGCCAGAACTCAAACAAAACTTTGACGAATGGATGTTCGGAGTCCTCTGTTGGGGGGAGAAGACCTTGCACAGCTTGGTGACGTCTGATCTCTGCCTTCAAATCTGCCCTCGCCTGTCTCCATGCTGACAACGGCTCCTGAAGCGCACTGTCCACGTAGACAAGCAAACAAAACAGAATACTAATCCTAAGTGAGAAACAGTGATCCATGGACTGCACTTAACGCTTGCAAAAAATTGCTATTTTTATCATTTGTACTTCCGTCAGGAATAAGAAAACCACAGCAACCAAAGAAATGATTTCCTATTCATTGAGGTGGAATCTAACACGGGAACAAATATTCTCTTTGGTAATAACAAAGCGATTTTTTTTGCGCGACAAGATTTATATTATATATAACACATGTTAAATATTTTTAAAAAGAAGAAGTTAAGATCAGTAAGTTCAGTTCAATGAAGTCTATAATGCAAGTCCGTACAACTCGTATCTCAATTTCTGTAAAGCATTTCCACTAGGTAATGTATTTGAGTAACTATAAAGTATACTATTATATTCTCCCCTTGTTAGTCATACTGTTACAGACAGCATTGATGGCAACCTAAGAGAAACAAAAAGCGTGTACTCACGTTTTTAGACGTAGTTATTTTTAGACTTCAAACAACGTTCCACTGTTCACACTAAGTGCATTTTCATTCGATACAGTTAAATCCTGTAAACATTGTTAAAACACATTATGTCGTAAAAAATCAATATGTTATAGAAATACCCCGACTTAAACTTTTTTCCACAAAAAAATAACATTAGAAAACAGTCAGTCATTTTCCTTACTTATAATTAACTTGGAAATATTGCCAAATAATATTTCTTTTCTTAAATTTCAAATAATTTGATTCAAAAAAAATAAACTTGTCTTTTTTTCCATTGTTACAAGTTAAAACAATCAGTAACATTTTGCGTCGAGTAAAATACAAACATATTTCTTTGTAACATCGTGTTACATTGTTCATTTAATGTATTGGTGTATTATTACCAAAAAAAAAGTTTTTTATTTAGCAAATAATGACACATCACTTGAAGTCACATTAAAATAAATTACATGGATAACCCCCCCCACCCCCTCATGAGACCGTTTAAGGTCAATATTAAAAGAAGCTGCTGAATGAGGTTAATGTACCTTAAAGGTCTTGTATGACATCAGCAAATTGATGTCAGCGTTAGGCCTGAAGGCACAGCAAGTAAGTGTTCCATAAATCACATTTATTTGTCTTCCTTTTTTGTCTTAAGTAAGTCAGTCTTTTTTTTAGTTCCTTTTATCAACAAGAAATACGTAACACTGGAATAGGCGGTTTGTTAAACGGCCACGTAGGGCTATCCTAACGGCTGTTGAATATACACTTCCTCAATATCTCCACCACCTTTTAGGCCCTACGATCTATTGTAAGCCGCCGCTGAAAACCCAAATATTTACAAACCGATGACATGATCGATTGATCTAGCCATCCGAAATGTTCGATCTCTCAATTTGAAACAAACCTTTTTTTTTACGAAGTCTCCAATTGAACAGCTTTTTTGAATTAGCTTTTCTGCGCATAGTACACGTTCTTTTAGGTTCTTTTCTCAGTCGGTTCTGCCTTCACTTTGTTTGATTTTAAGCTACTTACCCTCTGAGTAATGTGTCGCAGCAGCCTATACCTTCAAGTTTTTCTCACAAAATTTTCTGTTTTTATAGACAAATTCTATTCATTGTCTGGCTTATATCACGAGGTCTTACGAGAAAGCGTTAAAAGTTTTCTTTTACCAGCAAATGTTGCTCCAGCTACTGGAGTGCACTGATAATTATTTTTCATACTATTTTAAGTGGACTAAACATTACATCAAGTCAAAAATAATCAAATTTTGTTTCTCATTTCATCAGCCCATGTAGGGCCCTGGCCTCCTCCACCACATCCTTCCATTCAGAAGGATCTATGACTTTCCGCTTCCATACGCAAACCCCAAAATAGTGTACATCTCTTGCTACATCGTCGTGCTTTCATTTCAAGCTTTGGATATACATATTTTTTGTTGCTCTTTGTAAAAGTCTTTTAATGCCAATATTAATTAAGAAAAATTGTCTCTAAAATTTGATGGCATACTACATAAAATTTTGCGCTTTAACATATTAATGACAAGACGTACGAAGCTAATTGTTCATGTGTCTCGTGTAATCCACACAAATGATGCTGTAATTTATTTAGCGGCCAAATTTACAATTTCGACATATAACCAAGATGAAGTTTCGTAAGTGATTTAATTGGCATTTCCCAGATTTATATTTGAAAATGTGTTATTCCCTTTCAATTGTTTTTTTTAAATCTCAAAATATTGATATAGATCTATATTCAAAATATTTTCTAATTGTGCGACGAATATCCAGCCCAAACGGTTCAGAAGAGGCCTCAGAAGACATTTTAAGACCTATAAGACCTAAAGGTACCAAAGCCCTAAAGTAATTAAAAAAGAGTTTAACTGTTGCTTTAATCCTTTGTATTTAAACAAAATATAACATTAATTTTTATCTCGTACATAATTTGTTTAAAGCATGTAATTCCACATTTTGCTATAATGAAAATCATAATTTTGATTTCCTGAAATAACAAATGCATTATTTATATTGAAAACAAAATTGATTAATTTTTTTAATTTATTACTCATATTTCAATAAAGTTACAATAGAGAAGAAACTACATTGACACGATATCCGTTCTCTGCTTCCCTTGATGTAGCCAGCATTCCTGATGAATTACAAGATGAATTCCTGGATTTGCGGAATAATTCCTTGACACATAACATTTTTAATGAAAATTGCTCACACAGTTTTGGTGTAATATGTATCATTCATAACAAAATGCGACGATGTTCGTCTTTTGAGTTTTATTTCCCATTGTCTACATATCTCTGTGAGAATACATTGCGACGCTTGTTCAACACTTGTTCATTTAAAAACAAGAGATAGAAATAAATGAAATGTTGAAAATGACATGAGGTTGGCGTTAACAAAAACTCACCCAAGGATTATGAAGCTGGTCGATGACATGCAATTTCAACAATCACATTAAATTAATAATTATTAAACATAATTTAAAATATAATAATAATATTTAAAAAAAACTATTTTGTAAAAACTCTATTGAAATGAATTATTTAAATTTCATTGGGGGCATGGGTTACGTGCCTTTTATGAAAAGGGGTCACAACCCATCAAAAATTGGGAACCACTGTCTTAAGCTATCAGGAAATAGGTTTAATTAGCCACAAGGTGCCTGATATACATACAACCATATGATTCGAATTAATGAAAATAAATACATATAAAAAAGAAATTATCCAACCTAAATCTATAAAAATCAGCATTGTGTTATTTATATTTTATATTTCTTCCTTTTTAATTTCATATTTTATATTTTAAACAGTGTAATATTAATTATACATTTTAATCCGATTTCTTTAACTTACATATATTTCAAACTGATTTTATTTGTATAAAAAATACCATACTTTCTTTAAAAATAAAATTTACCTAACTATTGTTGTTTTTTTAAAAGATCCTTATATTTATATAACTGTAAGTATCATTGACATCAAGGCACATTTAAGGCGATAGCCCGCTACTTCCTTGCAGATTATTACAAATCCTTCTCTCTGCACTCACAAACCCTTCACTATTGAGTTGCCTACCCCTGCCTGTCGATACTTTTATTTGATTTGCATTCCAAATTTCACGTTAAGTTCAACAGTCCATTGTAGCCTGGATTTTCTAGACGTTGCCACTAAGAGAGAGTCTTGAAACACTGGTTAAATCTCTTGTATGTTAGGAATTCTTAATCACTTTACTAAGACTGAGAATAGGTGACAAGCTAAAAAAAGAGCTACATACATTTTGTCATTTAATGATATTTAAAGACAAAGAATCGTACTTTATACTGCACTCATTAATCCTGTCGAATGGAAAACGAGATGAAAGTATAAACTTGTAATTATAAAAGAACTGTGTCATTGATAAGCAAATATTTGATTAATGTTTTTTTTAAGAATTCAAAAAAATTCCTAGAATCCATCTGTTTAATTATTTTTATAGGAAATTGTTGTTGTACTAACCTTGTTTGTTCAATACCTATTGCTTTACTTGCGAATGATTATATGTTCTGCTCAATTTTACTTGACTAAAATCAAACGGAAGATATGCATTTATTAATCAAGTGTAAAATTGAAAAAGTTTAAAATATAGCTCTTTTTGAATTTATGTATTTTCTATGGTAAATATTTTCGTTGACATTAATTCTATGCACATTGCGACATAAATAAACATCAAACATTGTTTCCATTATTTGTCTTTTCACGCTATCTACGATTAAAACAAAGCATTTTTCTTGACACAGCTTGTTAACGTGTAAATCGCTTTCTTCAAATCGATAAATTGTATCACAGCCATGGTGAAATTAAAACCAAGATTATTTCCATATTTCTCTCAGTAAACAAATGTCTGGTGATGTCGATTTCTTTTGATTCGTAGACAAACAAATATTTTCAAGATGCTGACATTTGTGATATTTCTTTTTTTAAAAACAATATTCTTTCTCAATTTTGCTTTACAGGTTCACTTCAGTGCCAATATAGATGTTCATTTATAACTGATAATTTTTTGTGAGATTTAAAAGAATCGCGTTCCACCATAAAGAAATAAGTCATTAACTGGAAGTTGAAGTTTTTTTTTACCCATCAATTTCTTTAGTGAGATGATATCAACTTGGACGAAGTTAACTGCTATAATAATTTAAAGAATTTGCTTGATTTTTATCAACGAGTTAAGAATGAACTGCAACAGCTCAATCTTCTCAAACACCACATATGATTCTATTGAGGTTAACAACATTGCTTTATTTAGTTTGATAGTGATGCATATTCTGCGTCTAAATCTGGCGTTACTCGGAGCCGTAGGAAACATTATTAACGTTAAAACATTCTTTGCTATGGGAATCTTTGACGGCGTCAACATTTGTTTTACCTGGCTAGCGGCTTCTGACCTGATGTACACCATCTTCTCGTTTGTCGATTCATTGACCACCATCCTCCAGGTGGCGGAGAGCATAAGTGGTTATAGTGTTTGGTTTCCCGTGGATCCAGGGGCTGTTCATCTGTATGCCATCAACTCTGGAAACGGCCTCTATAGTCTTTCAATTATGACAACTGATTTGGTCACCGTCATTCGATGTTTGAGTATCGCCAAACCATTACAATTTAGGAAAGTCCCATCATGTCGGAAATTGCTACTGACTTTGACAGTCATGGGATGTTCTTCGCTTGTCTCAGTAAGTGCTTTGTTTTTTTACATGGGAATTGTATCAACATTCGATGTCCATGTTAACGCAACTCGCCTCGTCTTATGGGTGTCACCAAAACGAGTTGAAGTCAGGTCTTACATCTTTGGCATCAGAGATGCTTTTTTACCATTTTCCTCACAACTTATCCTCGTCGTCTGCTCAGTGGTCATGGCAGACGTCCTTCACAAAGCCTCTCAATTTCGCAAGAATCATTCAACATCTCATGCTGTCCGTACCAGGTCAGCAACGTCACTGGGGAAAGCGGGGCCGGAGAGGCCAAACTCAAACAATGACCCCGGGTCACCATCAGCGCTTGGTGGCCAAGAGCTACAAGTTGTTCGTCAGATGCTGCTCATCTCTTCGGTGGCGTTCTTGTGTAATGCGCCAAAAGTTTCGCTTGGCATCTGTGACATCGTCATACCTGACTTCACGACAAGTCCCGTTTACCACACGGAGTACAACGTCATCATCAGCATCAGAGAACTGTTTCAGAGTCTCAATACAAGTTTACATTTCTTCATTTACTGGAGGAGTAATTCCAAGTTTAGGAAACACTGTGTATTTTAATGGTTGAAACATTGTGGAATTGAATATAGAGGAAATATTGTCAATTTTTTGGAAACATTGTCATACAATAATTTACGGATTACATCCTATAATTGTAGAAACATTGGGTCATATATAGGGCTGCGGAAATTAACGATTAATTTCTCGATTACTCGTAAAAAATTTTAACGATTAATTTTTTTTAACGATTAATCGACCCACCACTTATAAATGTACTCGAAGTCAAAAAGTAAAATATTTTGGCCGATAAATATAAACCAATTTCGGACGATTACATGAACATTTTGGTTTTAAACTAATGACTGATTTTACTGTTCAAAATGTTGATAAAGCTTATTTTGTCCATTGAGAGAAATCGTTTGCCTTACGTGCAATGTTCCCTATAAGTCGTGGTCCGTGTGCAAAGTTTAAAACAAAACAACTGGTGTGCAAAGATGCACAACGTCATTTTTTTGGTGCAATATTTTACAAAATTTGCTGCGCGGTGATTCTAAACTCCTGCGTGGCGTCGGTAAAATATCTGCGCAGCCACGCTGCTTAAAGGGTACATTGCAACCGTGGTTCTTACACTTCGCTTACATATCACCTGCAAACCAAACAGCCACTACAGTATCAAACTTCCACTGAGACAATCTAAAGCTATGTGAACGATTGTTAAACTCGGCTGGTTATATTGTCAATAAGACCCTCTCATCATTTGAACCAAATAATGTCAATACACTTGTCAGTTTGTTGGTTAAAAGATGTCATACTTTACATAAGACATTCACTGTTATTCCGATTTTCGACAAGTACGTTTAATAAATGTTACTTATAACACCGTAAATGTCAATATTTGGTTTTAAATGAAATTAACGATTAAGTAAACGTTAATTTTTCAATAGATAACAACGAAGTTGGAAACAGACAGCCCTAGACATATATTATGTTTTATATTGTCTCATATATTTAGTGTCATATATTGTGTCACGTGTTGTGTCATATATTGTGTTATTTTTAAGTGGACAACTGCTGATGGTGAACTGGACGTCTTGTATTGATATTTTACCAGATAAAGAGAGGATAACTGAGAGTTTAGGATACGAAATAACACATTTAATATTCTTCCTTGTGATTGTACAGGACAAAAGATGTATCTAAACTAGTTGGGTGGGGGGTAACTTTTTTCAACGCTATAAAAAATTTATTTGGCAACTTTATTGTTTTTAAATCGATTGTTTAATAAGAAAAAAAAGTATTTTTATAGATAAGTTGTTTTTAATTATTGCAAGTCAATATATGATTTCCCCACTAATCGCATAATTTATATATTTTACGTGTTGTTAAAATCAGCAATCTTCATTTCTCTTTTTCATTTACCTCAAATTCTTATTTAAAGGCGCCATTGTCAAATCGTTTTGACTAAAACTTATTACTGTGTATTGTTTCTTCAAATGCATGAATCGGCCATATTACGGTATCTTTGCTCTCATTTAGGACATCGTAGATTTATTTTTTTTTGTTGCTAAATTTTAACATCATCTTCTTCTTTAAGTGTGCGGATTTTGTCGAGAGCCTGTTTTGATTTTAACAAACTGATTTTAAAGACCTTTAAAAATGATGGATTTATTTTAAAGGTTTTTAGGATTTAAACTCTCGACTATATAATCAAAATTTAAAAAAAAATTAATTCATAAATTTTCTAGCAAAATCATTTTTTTTTAAAAAACATACGCTTTTATTTAAACACATTACAGTTGTATTTAAAAAGTTTTTTTATCTACTAGCAACTGTTACTGTTATGTGTAAGATAAATATATTGAACTCTAATTTTACAACTTTCCATCAATTTCAGAGTTTATTAACATACCGGCTGTGGAGTAGTAATTTAAAAAAAAATTAAGACAATGTTGATACTTCTCGGTTTCTAAAATGCTTCCAATTTCAAGGCAAACCATATTGAGTCTGTCATAAGAATGCAAACAACGTACATATTTGACCACCGGAAACACATCTTTCATTATTGAAATATATTTCAATGTCACTGAATTATTCCTGGCAGACTCACATACACGTTGGTGTGCTGACACTCAAAACAATTAATTGCTTGACCGCTCCAATATAGGGAAGTTGAAGTAAGAAAGTGGAGGCAGAGTAAATAACATTTCTTATTATTTTAATTTCCCTATTTCATTATTTTTTCTTTGAGTGGCCTCTGCAAAGCGTTTTTAGCACTATACGTGTGTAACTAATTTCGGGCGTCTTTGACTTTATAAAGTTCATGTTTCCATCAATAAAAAGAATTAGAAAAGGAAAAGATTTCATTGTTACTTGTATAATTCCTGCGTCTTTTCCTGTACATAGCTTTTCTTCTGCATTTTTAGTTTTTCTTTAGTTTTCAAATTAGCCTCAATATAGCTCTATGGTATATTCATTATTGTGTATCCTGAAGTCTGTTTAATGCCTTCCCTGTAGCAGAATTATATTTTTCCGACGGTGTATGGACATGGAAAAGAATGCGTAACACTCTTCTGGGGTACCAAAAATTGTTAGACACTTCCTCTACGCCACTGTTAGAAAGACTGAATTGAAATAAAACTAAACGTAAAAGTGCATGTTTACACTGACTGAGCACGCGCATTTACTTAGCAGCTCTAATGGAAAACACGAGACAAAAGCGGACACGAAGCAAATCTCAATTCCAGGTGGGTTTTCTGAATGTCTTGGCGGGCAACCAAAAACTATGTGGCAGGCCGGGCAGGCCGCATGTGACCCTCGGCCGCACTAAGCCGACCCCTTCTTTAACCCATTTCTGGTGATGAAAATTACTTCCGTGAAGAGTTGTATCCAAAAAAAGGGGATAAATATACTGTGGGTTGGGGGTTGCTTCGCATGGTAAGGCCCGGCAAGTTTACATCGTAACTGCAGATATAAGTTTAAAAAGTACTGGTTGGCTTATTTTTAGAAAAAAGAGTGCAGAAAGAGAATCGCGTGTTACGTGAAGCTCATCAAATGATCAATTCAAGATCTACCAGGAGAGGAGTTTCATTACTTTACAGTTGACCAAACCGATGGACAGCATACATGAATGAAATGACCACAGAGAATTCACTTTCATTTAGAGGACTGTAACCCGAAACACTTTTAAAAAAAAAGATAATTATTAACATGGAAATTCTTTAAATATTCGATCAAGAGGCAGATTTAATATATATATATATATATATATATATATATATATATATATATATATATATATATATATATATATATTAGGGCTGCTGAAATTAACGATTAATTTCTCGATTAATCGTTAAAATTGTTATCGATTAAATATCGTTTAAAAATTTTTAATTGATAAAAATTCGATTAAACAAAAATTGGCAACTAATGACAGCTTCAGCATGGTCAAATTTAAGAATATAAACGGAAATTAGAGCCAACATTTGTTTTTAAGCGGATGGCAAAGTAGAAGATGGTGAAAAATTTTACTGTGTTCACTGCCGTAAGGGGATCAAATACATCGCCGAGGTACCACCTTCGGACCGGGAAAATAACTCACTAAAACAAAAAAAATGTTAATTACTTGTTTTTGATACCTCCCTTGAGATGTTCAGTTTAATTTAATGGCGTAATAAATTTTAATTTTGGGTTTTAAAATAAATTAAAGATTAATTAATGAAATTAATCGTTAATTTTTCAATAGTTAACGATTTAATTTAAATTAATCGTTACCAGCCCTAATATATATATACTAGGTGCTGTAGGGCGGCTACGGCGCCCACTTTTTTGTGGTAAAAAGCCCAAGTAACTTATCCTTCTTCGATAAATACGAAATATTAAACTTCCTGAAATGTACACAAAGTATTTTATAATTATAAATCCCCAAATCCTCTTTTTACATCGCTCTCTTTTACAAAATTAAAATAAAAGCTAAAACTATGAAGTCATATGATATTTCTTTTAGAATCTTTTAGAATTTTTAGAGTTTTGCACACCTCCCGATACGTGCCTTTTATATGTACTTAAATATAAGCTTTAAAAAATGACGTCATAACGCTTCGGATCCTTCCTTCCAACCTGTGCCATAGGCTATTATATTGTATACTAGCGTACACCCGTCAAAAATGACGGAAATTTTCAAATGAAATCTATTTATTTTATTTTTAAAAATGCACTTTTTTTAGGGCGCATACGGCGCTGACCTTTTTCAAAAGCCCAACTAACTTGTCCTTCTTTGATAAATACGAAATATTAAACTTTCTGAAATGTACACAAAGTATTTTATAATAGGGGTTGCAGGGCGCCAACGGCACCCCCTTTGTTTTTTCATTTTATAATTAACCATCATCAAATCCTCTTTTTACATTGATCCCTTTTCCAAAATTAAAATATGAGCGAAATCAATGACGTCATATAATATTTAATTTTGATGCTTTGGTGCAGTAATTTGGTTTTCCCTGCTTTATAAAATTAGTAGCGCCAGGACTGACTGACAGACACTACTTGCGTGACAATTGCAAATTATATTGTTTAATATATATATATATATATATATCAATATACATAATTCACATTGTCTGTATGTATGGATGTAACTAGGTGGCGCTGCGAAATTTGTAATGCTGTTAGGTGGCTCTGCGATCAACATAATAAAATTACTGCACCAAAAATAACACTTTTCGAATGTTCCGCATAAAATTGCTCAATATGATAATAAATGAATCAAATAAAAATAAATACAAGTTCTGTATTGCATTATTTATTATTCTGATGTGTATTTTTAAAAAAATTAATAGATTTCAGCTGAAATGTAATCATTTTGAAAACGTCCGTCATTTTTGAAGAGTTTCACTAGTATGTATATATATATTGCCAAACAAATGCGTTTTAATAAAAGTTAAGAAAATGTTGTTCTTTCCTAATAAGTGCATTTAAACTTGTCTATGAAATGAATTATTATATTACAGAAATGTTATATTAAAAAGAAGTAATTAATTTTTAAGTAGAAAATTTTAATCTGTAAAATAAAGTCAACAAAATATTTGTTGCATTGAATGCTACAAAATCTCAGATACCTGTCTCATTAATAAACTATACAACTATTTTTAATTTTTAAAAAATCTTTTGAATACCTCGCGAATAATAACGCACTCTTACAGGAAGTAAATAATTATTATTATAACTTATTGCAGCATTATATAGGTAAAGTTAATTTTATTCTTAGTTAATTTTCTTATAAGTCAGGCATACAATTAAATCAGGTTGTAAGGATGTCTAGGCAGAAGCGTACGGCAATAGCGTAGCGTAGGTGGGACTGTAAGGGTGGTTGCCCTGTCACAAATATTGTTGAGAGCTAAAAATTGCTTAATAATAATAATAAAATTACATCCATTATGATCATCTGGAGCAGTGATTCCCAAAGTGGTCCCTACGGACCCCCAGGGGACCCCGGAACCTCTGAGGGGGTGCGTGGAAAATTAAAATTGATTAAAAATGATAAAATTGAGATCCATTTTTATTATTATAGAAATTAAAATAAATAACAATAAATAAAATGAATGCTTTTTCTGCTAATTAAATACCATCTGAGTTGCTACCAGTCGTGGAGTACAATGCTGTGTTTCCTAGAAAAGGAATTGGAGCTACGATAATTTTAACAGCCCTAACCAATCAAAATACATGTAATTGGTTTATTGAAAGGTCAAGCTTGATGGGTAAGAAATGCAGAATTCCTATCAGTAGGTCAGAAAAATACAATTTTTTTTTAACGTGAATCAACAAGGGTTTCAAGGTTGGGTAAATTGCGATGTCTCGAGAAGTTATATAAATTATATATTATTATCATTTATCTAAAATGTATCATGTATTAAATCATCAAATATTTTTTTCAAAAGAGCGCTACTGCAGCATTCCATTGAAAAAATGTATAATTATGAACAGTGGTTTGTCACAACAGATAAGAAAATGAGTGACCCGAAGAAAAAATGCAGACAATACAGTGTTATTGAATATTTGAAACATGTTTAAATGTTTGGAAACAGATACGAAAGGTGAAACGTAATTTACTGAATTAAAAATACCTTTTTTTGAAGTTAAAGCTATACCCTTGACTTTCTGGCATACCTAAAACAAGCTGAACCAAATGTATTCTCATTACACTGTGTCATTCATTGACATCACTTATTTTCAGAAAATCTTAGTGAAAGTTTCCATGGATCACTAGAATATGTCATTAGAGCAGTTTATAAAATCAAAAGGAATGCCTTCAATGGGAGATTATTTGCTTTTATTCTTTGATAAATGACAAAGACTATAATCGTTTACTTACTCACACTGACGTATGTTGGTTATAAAATAGTGTATGTTTAAATCGATTTGATGCTCTCTTTAATTCATTGTTGGAATTCCTGGAAAGCGAAGACAATGATTTGCGACACAATTAACCTGAAATAATGACTATGAATGATTTATTTGCCAAATTTAATAAAACTAATTTGAAACAACAGGGTAACCAATTCAATTTAATCAAAACTCAAAGTGTCATATATGTGTTTGTTGCAAAACCTTTTCTGTAAAAGTACAAACAAAACTTGAGAAGAGGAGAATGTTTTCAGTTTCCAATTTTTTTTTGTTGAAATTGCAAAAGAGAGATAAAGATGTGTTGTCTCACCGTCAATACTTAACGAATCTTCATGCAAACCTGAACCAAAAAATTGAGGATATTTTTCGCTTGAATATTCCCGACAGGCAGTTGAGTCCTTTTGCGCGTGGACAAATACATATGATTCCATAATAACACAGAATCAGCTTATTGAAATATCCCCAAAATAGGAACTTAAACCAATGTTTGAACAAGGATACCACAAACTCTGGTTACAAAAACAGATCCCAATTTTATATCCTGCATTATGGGTTTTTGTACAGAAGTTGTTGACTGTTTTCCCATCTTCACGTGAGTTTAGTGTCGTTATGAACCTCATCACAAAACATTGAAACCGGCTAGAAATTAGTGCCGAATTTGTGGTGGCTACTCACAAACATTGATTCAGACATAAATAAACTCATAAAATATAATCTCTTTCATCCAAGTCATTGTTTAAATTTTATTTTAAACAAAAGTTTTAATTTCAATAAATACTTCTTCTTTTTTTCCTTTTTCCCCCCTTTTTTCTTTTTTTAAAATGTTTTTTTATTTTGTTTTTATTTTTTGTACTAGTACTATGCATTTAGGTAGTTTTTTTTCACTTGGGGGTCCGTGGACAAGTTTTGACTATAAAAGGGGTCCATGGATCAAAAAGTTTTGGAACCACTGATCTGGAGGACGGAAGTTGTATCTGTCCACAGGTAGGCCTGTCAACGGGTACCCTGGACCCGGGTACCCGTTGCCGAGCAACTACCCGGGTAGTAAAATTGCGCCCGGGTACCCGCGAATAGAATACTGCAATGTCTTTACCAACAGTGGTCGAACTGCGGCTCCTCTGTATTCACATTTTCGGCTCGTGAATAATTTATCAAATTAACATTTTTCGTTTGAAATATTTACTGTGAAAATTTTTTAACATGAAAACGCTTAAAAGGAAATAAATGTCAAACGGATATAAAATTTGGTCCCGACAAACTACACTGTATTTTGATACACTTTTTTTTCCCTGGAACATGAAACAAAAATCATTTAAAACAAAAAGGTTTTGGTTCTTTGAATTGTTCAAGTAAGGAAAATAGAATACAACGTCGATAACTTGGAAGGGCTAGAAATGACCATGGTTTTGGCTTTGAAATACGCCGCACATCTGATCTGCCCCCCCCACTCACAAAAGTCTCCACTCCTATCCCCACCGTACTCTGTAAAAAAAAACACCTGCAATATTCTTGTTTTTTGTTTTGTTTTTTTAAAAATTAATATTCCATTGGTTTAACGATTTTCACTATAATAAAAATAATAAATGCCGGGGGGGGGGTGGGTGTGCACTCAGTCTCAGTAAGACACAAAATAGAACAAAACACCGATAACTAGGAAGGGCTAGAAATTACCTTGGCTTTGTCTTTGAAATACGCCGCACATCCTTGCTACCGATTGATGAGCCAATATTGTTTATCCATTCACCCAACCCCACTCACGCACGTCTCCACTCCTATCCCCACCATACTTTTTAAAAAACCTGCTATATTCTTTTTTTTTCTTTTCCCCCAATAATATTTCAATCGTTGAATGATCTTCACACTATAACAACAAACATAAATGCTGAGGGATGGGTCCACTAAGCAGGTGAAGGTCCCGGAAAGTTTAGTCAATTACAACAGTTGTCAGTTATGAACTAGAAATTAACGCCTTGTCATCATACGATTACCGCCCTTTATCTTTATAAGACTTTGTTTTCCCCTACCCCCCCACCACCCATAAAAAAAATTTCACTTTGGCGCCCCTCTGCTCATTGTTTTTCCACCACTTTACTATAGTAGTATTTCGATGTTATCATTTTCACATCGCTGAGTCTTTACATATAAATTTGCGTTCTCATAATAAAGAAAATGGCTACTAGCGGGCATGACGGTGAAAATTGTTTGGCATTTCTAACCGGTAACCCGGGTACCCGTTCAAATTTTGGACGGGTACCCGGGCAGCTTTTTACAACAATATTGACAGCCCTATCCACAGGTCACAGGTTAAGGGCAAATAATTCTCATCTTGCCCCGCCGCTGGCAATTATCCCGAGCTACGCTATCGACGTGGGGCGATCTGTTACAAAAACAAATTAAAAAATAACACTTACACACACAAAAAGAAATTTATTTACATGTGTTTCATGGACATAAGATGTATGATGTGATAATTCCAAGGTAAAGATAGCTACTAATCTCTGACAAAAATGGGCGGAAAAAAGTATTCACATTTGAGAAATTTATTAAAGATTAATTAGATTAGGACGTAGACATCAAACTGATTTTGATTGTTTATTGTATAGCATTCGCTTTTTTTAAATTACAAATAGTAATTATTTAACTATTGTTTTCTGCTCCCTATTTAGCTATAAGTATCACAGGTGTCAAGGCGCATGTAAGGCGACAGTCCGCTAATTCCTTTCAGATCGTTCCAAGTCCTTCCCTCTCCACTACAAACCCTTGACTAATGTGCCGCCTACACGTGCCTGTCGATACCTTTATTTGTTCATCATTTCAAATTTCATCTCAAGTTGTGCAGTTTGCATTTGCTAGACTTTGTCTCCAAGAGAGAGAGAGAGAGAGAGAGAGAGAGAGAAAGTCCTGAAAAAGTGGTTAAATCGCTTGTATGTTAGGAAGTCTTAAACACCTTTTTAATACCAAGAATAAATGACATGCTGAAAATAAAGCCACACACATTTTGTCATTTAATGATATTTCAAGACAAAGAATCGTATTTTTTAAATTAATTCGTATTTTTCATTAATCATGTCGATTTGAAAGCGAGATGAAAATCTAATCTTGTAAATATAAACGAAATGTGTCCGTTAAAAGTAAATATTCGATTACTGATATTTTAAGCAATTTACTTAATTTACTTGCGAGTGATTATATGTTATGCTCAATATTTCGCGCCTAAAAATCACATAGAAAACATGGAAAGCATGCTTTTTTAAATAAAGTGTAAATATGAAAACGTTTAAGTTGCAGCTCTTATTGGATGCATGTACTATGGTAAATATTTTCGCTGACATTAATTCTATGCACATTGCGACATAAATAAACATCAAATATTGTTCCCCTCATCTGTCCATTTCAAGCTGTCAACCATTAAAACAGGACAGTTTTCTTGACACAGTATTTTACGTGTTAATCGTTTTCTTCAAGTCGATAAATCGTATCACAACCATGTTGCAATTAAAACCAAAATTATTTCCATATTTCTCCGAGTAAACAAATGTCTTGTGATGTGGATGGATTTCTTTTGGTTCTTAGACAAACAAATATTTTTAAGATTCTGACATTTCTGATATTTTTATTTTCTTTTTTAAATGATCTTCTGTTTAAATTTTTGCTTAACAGCTTCACATCAGTGCCAATATAGATGTTCATATATAACTGACACATTTTTGTGAGGTTTAAAAGAATCACCTTCCACCATAGAGAAATAAGTCGTTAGCTGGACGTTGAAGTTTTTTTTTAAACAACAATTTCTTTGGTCATACGGATACAACGTAGACGAAGTTAACTGCTATGACATTTTAAAGAATTTGCATGATTTTGATTAACGTGTTCAGAATGAACTCAAACATCTCAATCTTGTCAAACACCACAGATGATGATTCTATTGAGGTTAACAACATTGCTTTACTGAGTTTGATAGTGATGCATAGTCTGCGTCTGAATCTGGCGTTACTCGGAGCCGTAGGAAACATTATTAACGTTAAGACATTCGTTGCTATGGGAATCTTTGACGGCGTCAACATTTGTTTTACCTGGCTAGCGGCATCTGACCTGATGTACACCATCTCCTCCTTCGTGGATTCATTGACAACCATCCTCCGGGTGGCAGAGATCTTAAGCGGCTATAGTGTTTGGTTTCCCGTAGATCCGGGGGCGATTCATCTGTATGCGATGAATGCTGGAAACGGTCTCTACAGCCTTTCAATTATGACAACTGATTTGGTCACCGTCATTCGATGTTTGAGTATCGCCAAACCTTTACAGTTTAGGAAAGTCCCATCATGTCGGAAATTGCTACTGACTTTGACAGTCATGGGATGTTCTTCGCTTGTCTCAGTAATTGCTTTGTTTTTTTACATGGGAATTGTATCAACATTCGATGTCCATGTCAACGCAACTCGCCTCGTCTTATGGGTGTCACCAAAACGAGTTGAAGTCAGGTCTTACATCTTTGGCATCAGAGATGCTTTTTTACCATTTTCCTCACAACTTATCCTCGTCGTCTGCTCAGTGGTCATGGCAGACGTCCTTCACAAAGCCTCTCAATTTCGCAAGAATCATTCAACATCTCCTGCTGTCCGTACCAGGTCAGCAACGTCACTGGGGGAAGCGGGGCCAGAGAGGCCAAACTCAAACAATGACCCAGGGTCACGATCATCGCTTGGCGGCAAAGAGCTTCAAGTAGTTCGTCAGATGCTGCTCATCTCTTCGGTAGCGTTCTTGTGTAATGCGCCAAAGGTTTCGCTTGGGATTTGTGTTATCTTCATTCCTGAATTCACGACCAGTCCCGTTTACAACACGGAGTACAACGTCACCATCAGTATCAGAGAATTGTTTCAGAGTCTCAATGCAAGTTTACATTTCTTCATTTACTGGAGCAGTAATTCCAAGTTCAGGAAACACTGTGTATTTTACTAGTAAAAACGGTGTAGAATTTAATTGTGGAAATATTGTCAGATATTTGTAAACACGTTGTGTTTTAGTTAAATAAAGATTATATTAGACACTTGTATAAACAGTGTGTCATATATTGTTTCATATATCCTGTGTCAATAGATCTATTGTGTCATTTATTGGGGTAATATTTTCAAACTTATGAAAACTTCTTTTGAAACTTTATGGTATTAAGATCGATTGCTTTCTTAGAAGAAAAAAAGCGTACTTGATGCATAAATTGTAGTGAATTATTTAAATTCACTATTTGATTTTCCAACTACTTACTCTCTATATTTTACGTGTTAAAATCAGCAATCATCTTTCGTCTTTTTCATTTACATTTTGATTAAAAAGGCTTCATGATCAAAGCGAGTTGACTAAAATATATTAATGTGTTTATTTTCTTTAAATGCATGAATCGACAACATTATTTTTTTTTATGATTTCATCTAGGATATTGTTAATCGATTCGACTAAAAATGTAAAACTATCTGCATCTTTTATTATGCATATCTTGTCGCGGGCTTTTTTAAAAACAAACTGAAGTTCAAAAACATCAATCATTATACATAATTTGCAATCTCTGTCACGTCTGTAGTGTCTGTCCGTGACGCTATGCGAGGTAACTCCCGATAAAAAATATATATATAGAAGTAAAAATGATGCTTTCGAGATTAACAAAATCTATTTCTCACCATAAAATATTGTGACGTGACGTCATTATTTGAGCTTTTATTAATGTGTGAAAGGAACGAAGTAAAAAGAGCCATGTTTTATTTGATGTGATTAATATTATTATTTTTTTTGTATTAAATGACCGTTTTTGTGAATGTGTCCATGTCAATATTACGTACGTAATTATAAATTTAATTTTCTATATTAATATATAACATTCGTTTTTCGGTTTATGAAATTTCCAATTGGTTGTCGTTTGGTTGTCAAGTTTCGATGCGTTTTGAACTATAAAGCCATTGTTTATTACTGCAAATGAAATTTGCCAAATTATGCTTCAGTTTAACGTTTGTTTTTCTTTTAAATACTTTGAGATTGCCTATTTGTATGTTTAAAAAAGTAACATATTTAAAAATCAGACTCCTTCCCACAATAGTTTTTGTTTGATTGTTATTTACATGTAATATTTTAATGCGTCTTAGACTAATTTTGAAAAAAAATCTTTGCTTTTAATATAGAACTGGAAGGGGTGCTGACTTGACAATAATGAAAAAGTTTATTTCAATTCATAAAAAACGTGTATATTAAATTGTATATACGATTAACTGTTGATACTTTAATATTTTCTTTTATCCAGTGATACACTTTACTTCAAAGGTTTCATGCAAAATAAATAGTTATTTGTTATTCATATTTGTAAATAGTTACAATTTTTCGTTTACATGTTTTTGATACATGTGGTGGTAATAATGTATGGACCAATGGTCGCATAAACTGACAAGACATAATAGATCTTGAAAAGGTGCTGACTTGACAATAATAAAAACGTTTATGTGAATTACTAAATCATGTATATTAAATTGTAAATATGATTTACAGTTGATAATTTAATCTTTTCTGTTATCCTGTGACGAACTTTGCTTACTATGTTTCATGAAAAAAAATAGTTCTTTGTTATTAACATGTGTAAAAATTACATTTTAGTTTTTACATGTTTTGGTAATGTTGTGCTAATAATGTATGGCCTAATGGGCGAATAACCTGACAAGTCATAATCATCAATGAAGCTTAAATGGCTTCAAATCACAGATGTGCTTGATGTGGATCACATTACAGTCACATAATTTATTTCTAACTCACTGTGCTGTATTATTGGTGCACTGATAATTGGTGCGCACTATTCAATGCCGCAAGTTAACGTCCAGCTGATTCCTCAGCAAAATTTGTTAACACTTCGAACTTCAAACTTCTTTGCTGCAGTATCAATGTATGATGTGTGTAATTCACTATGTTTATACTATTATCATGATTATATCATTATTATTCATGCAATCTTATATAACGCGAAGCCTAAGCTTGGAGGTTTTCTCATAACACATACATTCGTATATATAATCAAAATATATACTATGCTATGTCCGTTCGCAACGCTAGATTTTAGAAAGCGCACCACTAAAAAAAATAGCCTTGAAAAAAATACAGCAAAAAAAAACGCTATTTTCAAACGTCCGCACAAAATTGTTCAATATGGAAAAGATATTTAATTTTTCTCTCTTGGTCTCTACATTTTCTGATTATTTACTATGCGGCTTTCAGGCAAAAGGGACAATTACAAAAACTGAAATATATCCATTTTGAAAATTTTCGTCATTTTTGACGGGTAATACACTAGTTAATTCATAAATCGTCTAGCTCAATTACGACAAACATGTTTTCGTTAAACACGCTACCGGGGTCTTTAAGACGTTGTTTTTTTTAAAATACTTGTAACTATTGTTATCTTTAAGATAATGTTATTGGCCTCAAATGTTCCCACTTTCCATCAACGTTAAAGTTTATCAACATACAGTCTGTGTAAATGTGTATTATGTGTATTAATTTTTTTCGGTTTCTAATTTTTTTCAAATTTCAAGGCTAACATATTGAGTCTGTAATGGGAAGGCAAGCACCGTACTTATGTGACCACCGGCAAGACATCTTTCATAGAGAATATAGTTCAAAGTCACTGAATGACTCCTGGCAGACACACATACAGGTTGGTGTGCTGACACTCAAAACAGTTTACCGCGCTTGACCACTCCACTGCAGGAAAATGGAGGTAGGTTAAATGATATTTCTTGTTACTTTATTGAACTAAATTGCAAATATACCAATTCCAAAAACAATTTGAAGTAAATTTTACAAATAAATTTTGATTAAAAAATTTTTTGCTGAATTGTTTGCGTAGACACTAAATCTGAAAAGGTTCATTGAATTTCTTTGAAAAGGGTGAAAATTAGATTTCAATTTTGACATTACAGTCACAAAACGAATAAAGAGAAGGGGATGGTGTGAGAATTGGCAGTGCTGTTGGGAGCGTCAGTGAGTGGAATTAGTGCACTGAAATGTTCCACGAGCTATAATAAAATCAGGGTGAAGCGTGAGAAAAAGTTAAGGTTAGCTTTTGGAAACAATAATTCCTATTTTATAGGCAATGGGAATATATTTATTTTGAACTGCTTGTAATAAAACATTTTTTTGCAAACGTATATAATCAAAAATATCAAAATCTATTATTTTCTCCGTTAATTTCTGATTTTTAAATCAATTATTTAAGTTCTTTTAAACTTTCAGTTATGATTCGTCCATTGATTTATTTCCCCCTGTTTATCATAGCCATCGAAACACATGTTCCATTCTGTCTTCAAAGAGACTAAGTTAAACATTTTTGAGGCTGTTCTTAAAATCACGACTCATAAGAAAATGCGAGGAGTCGTTCCTAGACGCAAGGGTCATTGCATCAAATCCTTTTGGTGACCTTCCAAAAACTGCAACCGAGAACCACGGATGTCAGACCGGGGTTGAAGTCAGTGTCTTCGGTGATGACGTCACATTTGCTCTGCTTGAGCCACACGTTGACCCCTACACAGTTCGGGTAGAAGACGCAGAGAGAGCAACAGCCGTTGGACGAATAGGTCTTTGGAAAGGTCACCTTATGGCCCCCTGTGTAACACACATTTCCCTGGGGCTCCAACACTCCACTTTGAGACACTGGAATCAAATACAAAGAGATCACTTATTGAATGTTTCGAAACTAGTTTTATCTGAAGTTTGAAAGTTTCGTTTCTTTTTTCAGAAGAGACATTCATCAAATTTCTCAGTCAAATATTTTTGTGTGATCGCCTTAACATAAACTTAGCCATTTCTGAAATTTTAATTTCAACCTGGATCCTGGGGTGATATTCCAGCTTGAAGTTTAGCGGATGAAGACCCTAATGACAGAGTAGACGCTTTTTCTAGTTGCGAAAGGTGTCTAGACAATGATTTCTGAACCAGATAGACCCGACAAGTATGTTAGCACTATGACCTGTTTGCAGCTACACGGATAGCTATAATTAATGATAAGAAATGTAAACAAGTAAACGATTCAGTGGTATAAACATATATACTTACTCACTGATTTGAACTCTGGGCATATGCCCAATGTGGAGGGCATTGAGGATGGCAAGGAACTTGTTCTGTTAAAGTAAGTCAAATCAAATGTTGTGGTCTCACCGATTCTCACGGTGTTGTACCTGGATACCAACTGACAGATGTATGATGACAAGAAATGTAACGTTATTTCAGATCATATATTTGATGTGACAGTTGCTTGAAGTCTTTTAAAAAACTGGTCACTGAAATTAAACTTTAAACAAATGCTAACAACTTAACTTCATAAAAATGTTAACAGAATTGATCACCAGTTTACCTCTAACAAACCTTTAGTAGAAGCATCGCATACTCTAGACCACCCGGCTAAAACAATTGGCTTCTTATTTCTGGAGAACACAATTTTGTTGTTTAATTACAATGTATTTATTTTAAATGAAATTTACAGATGCTAAAACAATTTTTTTAAAATTGTTGAAGAAAATGTAACAAATTTACAAATGCTAAAATTGCAAGATAAAAGATTTGTTGAAGAACATGTAACAAATTTCCAAATACAAATAAATTAAACAGAATTATTTGTGGGGGAAAATGTAACAAAGTATTAGAGCAATCCTATATAATAAAAGGCAAGTTTCTGTCCTTTCTGTCCAGTCATCTATAGCAATTGGTCCCTCAAACACATATGACTCCTACAGCCAATCATATTGAACACGTTTACGCCATTTACGCGGACGTTCAAAACGAGTTATTTTTGGTGCAGTATTTCTTCCAAGACTTTATTTTGAGTTATGTGCGTTGGGATTTATAGCAAAAAGCTCTGTTTTTACGAGTTATTTATTTAACTATAATGAATAGTATTTTTGACGCGATGCACATGTAATGCCAGTCGAGACGGCTGTTGGAGGGGAGTTACAACATGCCACCGATCGGTGGCGGAACGTCCTTGGACGGGCTTTCTTTCTCGTTTAAAAATAAAATAGAAAATAATTGGTTAGGAATGAAATTGGAAAAATAAATTATTATAATGTGAAATCAATTACAAAGTTTAAAAAAACGTGCTGACCAATATTGTAATCACTAAATATTTAAGTTATGGAATGATCCGTCTGTTTATAGGTAATGAATTATCTCCCTATTTTTGTGCAGGCTTCATAAAATTCTCACGGGCTGTCAAGAAAAGTCATAAGAGAGATCTTTTTAGTGTCAGTAATTTATAGATATCTGGCTCGTGTGGTTTACGATCTCGTTCCTCCATCGCGACGAAACATTGCAGCGATTTGGAAGCATGATTTGTTACTCACAATACAAACGATCCATACAGCGTTGTCTTCAAACACAGATCTGTTGGTCTGGAGGACAGGTTCCGGTTACACAATGTATGCGTCACGTCGAACATATTTTCCAATCGTCTTGCCCTGTTCGCACCATCAACCTAAAGCCAATTATGCATGTATGAAAGGATTTGCTTTTTAAAAGAAATGTGTGCGAACACTTGATTCCTAGAAAGCCTGATATTAAGAAGAAAGATTGCGATTAGAAATGAAATAAAGCATGAACAGTTTGAACATTTTCGAGCCATATACACATATATGAACATTTTATACTGTAAATACTTTAAATTTTGGGGCCTAGAACTTGAGTATTTACAGTCTAACAAGCCCTGTTCGACGTAGATGCTCAACCTCCCTTCCCTTTCCCCATCAGCATTGTGTGATGATCTAAGATATGATGCAGTGTCACTATTTAACACAGAGTTACTTATGGAATTGTGAGTCAGAAATTACAAGCCATCAAAACTGGTCGTCACAAACTAGGAAACCTTTAAACATCATAATCAATATTTAATTTTATCAATTATCCAAAAATTGTCTATGTATTTACAATAATCCCAGTGAGATTAACAGAAGCAGACAAAATGATCTCCCAGCCACAGGTGGGGGTGTACTCATCAATCATCAGGCAGATGTTTCCGTGCACCTGACTGGTGCTGTGTGGTGTGCTGCTGAGCGAGAAAAAGTTGAGAAACGCCCCGACTTCAGAGAGAAGACATGACGTCAGAAATCCAGCAAGTGTGGTCAGTTTCATTCCGGGCAACCTGTGACCAAAGAAGACATAACCCTTGAAGAAATGTTGAAATCTGCTGTTTTAAATGCCATATTTAGCTTAGAAAGATTAGAAATTTTTGTTTAATTTTAAATTTCCCAAATTTACGTTCTGTTTTAGAATTGTAAGCTTCAATATTACATCAAAATAATTTAGATATAAGATTAATATATATATTTTTAACATTTTGAAGATGTATTTAGTATATGGATTTGAAACTGTCAATTAATGATTTTTCTTCAACATAACAATTATGTGACTTATCTCATTATAGCAAATGATTTAATCTAATTCATATTTGGTAATGAAAACGCTTTTGAAATACAATTCTGTTTATAAGTTAATATAATGCAGCATGTTAAATGTACATTTCTACATGTCATAGCAGTGCACGCATCATAAGGATAAATGTGGGGAATGCCTTTGTGAGCTAAAACAAGACTTGTATGGGTTTAAAAAATAAATTTAAAGGGTAAGAAAATATCAATGTAAATTATTGTAATTTTTAAGAGTTTAATTATAACTAAAAATGATCTACAACCAAACAAATGAGTTGACCTAGGGATTTGCAAAATCAACCGCTGCAAGAAAGTGACATCAAAAACGATAAGTTTAGTTTAAGAAGTAACTTTGTAACGCGCCAGATCCATAATTGGGGAGAGTGTTCCGTAGCCACAAAGAGACAGAAATTTAAATATTCCCTGTCTACAGAGAGGATGTGGGTTAAGACATATTTTAAAATCCCATGTTAAAAATGCTAGTCAAGATAATAATATAATATAATTTCATATTAAAGCATATTGCCATAATTAAAGCAATTAACACAATTTTTTTAAACTTGGGCCTGTTTATCGATGTCGCATTCTTTCAGGCTAAATTTTGCTGGCTGTTTTGCATGGCTGGATTGCCACATTGAGAAATATTTGTCGCTACTATGTCAAACTTAACGGCTACGCCCTCTATTGTATATTTTACATATTATTTCTTTTTAAGAAACCACATCCAATTATACATTTACGTCAAACTTGTTTGGTTTCAATCCATGTCTGTAACACTTTATCATTGTTGACGCAATTTAAATAAAAGCTAAATGTAAAATGCATTTTCAGTTTCTTTTTGAAAAATCACACTTGTGAACGTGAATGTAAAATCGCAACAAAAAACAACAATCAACTATAATAAAAACAAAACCCGTTAAAAACCAAGTTTTTGACTATAAATCCTTTATGTACGAGAAGTAACTAAGAGAATGTTCATTATAATACGCAGCGCAAGACCATCCGAAAAAACACAATTGTAGTTGTGTCATAAAACATGTTTAATATAATGCGCACCCATCAGGAATATGTTTATAAAAAGTGTTGTCAATAAAATACGCACCTTATTGCGCGACAGTAACGATGTTCAATATAATGCGCACCCTTACACTCTATCTCAAAAAATAACATGATACATAGGAATAAATAAAATAATCTAAAAAATCAATAATTCAATTACGGTACATGTGATCGATCTGAAATTTTGATACATTGCTTTTATCATCGGTACAAAACTGCCTGCAAAATTTCAGCTTGCTAGCTTACGAGGAAGTGGGTTAAAAATTGGTTCAAAGTTTTGGCGACAAGCAAGGGTGCAAGGGTTCAAGGGTGCAAGCAAGCAGACACCACGAGATAATATAAAGGATTTAAAAAAAGAATAACATTTGAATCAAAACTAGATTAATGTGAGAACTCAGTTCACAAGGATATCAACAAGTTTTTTGTTGTTGTTGTTTTTTTAAATCTTATGTTTACATAATTTTTTTTCTTTTCAAGACATACTCACTCGTCGGTTAACAAAACACTAACTCAAACTCTCTAAACTTGCTGGAATGTTCCCAGAACAGCTTCAAGTTCCCTCTTTAACACACAAATGGGAGTGTACCCCCAAAAATATGTAATGACATTAGAGGAAATATTTACAGCTTTTAAAGCATCCCGTCCTCTTAAAAAACGTTCTAGTGATGTCAGTTGCCATGGGCAACCGCTAAATCACCCAACATCAGATCCTCACCGAAAGAGTATTAATTAGCCCTAAAACAAAGGGTGACATACAGATTGAATATATCAAAAGTAGTTCAATAAAATGTGAGTTTTAGGTCTGTTATTTTTTTTTAAAAATTCAAATACGAACAGAAACCCGATTCAGACCAATAGTAAGTTGTAATAGTAAAAGAAAAAGGGAAAAAAAAACTCATGGCCTGTATTCTCCTTTCAATCAACTTATGCCTTTATTGTAAGGAGAGCTTTTCCAAACATTAATTTTGTTGATGTCATGCAGCAAATACACGCTTTCTTTCAAGGACCGTGAACGTTGGCAAAGCACGGACTAACATCCATCAATTCGGACCGTAAATATTTGATACCTTCTTTGTTTGATTGTCACGTGGGTATGTCAGTATAAGTTTGACAGACGCGGCGGATGGGGGGGACAAATGTGGTCCAACATCTCAAAAATATATGGCAAGATAAACTTGTGCGAGTGAGATATGCCAGAGAGATGTGTTATTTTTAATAATTAATTATGTTAGATGTACGAGTGAATCAATGATGTGCTCCATTATCTAAGTATTGCTGATATTATTTCTTTCATTTCCTTATCTAGGTTAACGAATACAATTTCTTTGTTTAGCGATTCCACGAATTTTGCAAATAGGAAGCGACATATTTTCTGACGACCAAAGGAGAAAGACCTAACGAAGCAGACGCCGTTGTTACCAAAAGCAGCAGTATCACAAACAAAGGTGTAGCGAGAGGGCAGGGGGCATTATGAAAAGGGAGCCAAAATAAGGCTTACTAAGCCACATTATAAGCCAAAAAGGGCAGGAAATTAATTAAACGGAATTGGGGAGGGGGGCGATTTATATGTTATTCCCGGGCATGGGCATCACTAAGAGGGCCGAGGGAGGGACCGCCCCGGGTGACACCATCAGGGGGATGACACCAAAATACAAAAAAAATTACTGTGTACGATTTATGTCAAAAAAGAGACCACAATTTGTTTCACCTAGAAAAAACTTACCAAATACAATAAAATACGTCAAATGCGATAACTTATGAATTAAAAATATTTCAGTTAACATGCAACAATAAAACAGTCCAAAAAACTACAATAAAACAAATTAAGAAAGAAAAAAAAAGAAACAGCCATGAAAGAGGCGGTGTCTTTTGTTTTAAATGAAATAAATCCAACTGGGCTTTGACATACCGGCACAATTGTCAGTCGGTGAGACTAATCCCACCTCTCTACTCCCTCCACCACAGTGGGGGGTGGGGGGATACGATTTTTTCTTTTTAAAAAAAAAGAAGAAAAGATTTTTTTTAAAGAGGAACATTATGTATTAAATGTCTTTGAGTTAATATTTTTATTTTATTTATATTATTAAAAGGGTGCAAACATGGATAGCTATGTTAATATAATGTACTCTAAGACAGTGCTTCTCAAAATGGTGGTCCGCGGACTGGTGGCGGTCCGCTTGCCATCCGCTGCCGGTCCGCAGAAGTTATCAAGAAAGGACAGACAAATATAATTAAAATCCTTTATTTGCACCCATTATTACTAGCCCTATAGAAAATGTCAATTTTTACGTTAATAAGCACATAAAGTTTAACAAATAAAATAAAATAAATAACATTTCGCTACCACGTAAGTACAGTGAAAATAGTTCACCGGTCCCTGGTGCATTGGACAAATTCCTGGGGATCCACGATACTAATAACTTTGAGAAGCACTGCTCTAAGCAACTTAACTTTCTTGAGTATAAATACTTGTTTGTAATATCCTTTTACACGAAATTATTTTACCACGAAATAATCTGTTATATTCAAGTATTTTGTTCCCAATTCATAATCATAATTCAACATACTTGCAGCAGTAAATTAAGCAAGTGAATCCTTTATTTAATTTTGTTAAAAGAAGGAAAGATAGAATTTACTCTAATTATTTTTGAGTCAAAATGCCACTTAATATCTTTAACGTCTTAAATAATTCTTAAAAATTGTTTACTTTATTTTGAAAATTACAAAAGAAAGTCGAACTACACTTAAATTTTGGACACGTTCAAAAGTTAGACGAAATTTCAAACAAAAAATAATAAACGTTCTTAAAGTAGGACAGACACGAATCAAACTTTAAAAAATATTAATTCCAATTAATTAATAAACTATGTTTTTAGTTCAAGGCTTGTTTGACATATGTTGGGAACATCTTCCTTCATGAAAGTAGTGTAATTATCGAGTGCACGAAGAAAGAGCGACGATAATGGGCGCAAACTTAAGAGCGCAATACCTCGTTGGTAGTCTATTTTGAAACATTAGTATCTATGAGACAAATCGCCTCCAATCTTCATCTGCGCTCTTTTCTTGTGTGCTATTTTACGGGTGACCGTCACCAAATAAGTAAGTACAAAAGCAGTGGCGTTCCTAAGGGGACGCGAGGGGTGCGGACACCAGATGACACTATCACAAGTGTTGACACCAAAATGTAAAATTCTGTATGTTCCCGTTATTTGGCACTGGGAGACTCGGAGGAGTTCTATGGGTTAAGTCGTGAGCAATGTTCCCTTTAAGCTTCGCGGCAACGCAGATATTTTAACAACGCCGCGCAGCAGTTTGGAGTACCACTCAGCAAATTTAATAAAATATTGCACACAAAATGAATGCTGTGCAACTTTACACACGAATTTTTAAAATGTGTACATGGACCAACGAACTTTAGAGGGAACATTGGTCGTGAGGGGGTGACACCATGAGCTGCCATCCCGGGTGACACCAATCATATCGACGCCTCTGTCCCCGGGATGCAAAATATTCTAGCTACGCCTCTGATCCCCATAGCCTAACATGGCTTTTCACGAACAGCCCAACAGGTTAATTAACAAAAATTTCGTTTAACTTATTATGACATCTGAAAATTACAACCAGCAACATGAAAATGAGGCTAACAGTACAAAATGCCAACATGAAAATGAGGCTAACAGTACAAAATGCCAACATGAAAATGAGGCTAACAGTACAAAATACCAACATGAAAACGAGGCTAACAGTACAAAATACCAACAGACCACAAGGCTTGAAACTGATGTACACCCCAACACTCTCGTTCGTATTGTCTTTGTTCATTTCCTCCCACCTCTCTCTCTCTCTGTGTCTTACTCCCTCTCTCTCCCTCTCTGTCTTTGTCTCTCTCTTACTTTCTCTCTCTCTCTCTCTCACTCTATCGATCTCTCTATATTTATGTGTCTCTTTGTCTTTGTCTCTCTCCGTTCACCTCTTTTTATTTGTCACCGACTCTCTAGCCTTTCGTTCATCTCTCTCTCCCTCTCTCTTTCTGTCTTTCTCTCCGTCTCTCTTCTTATGTCTCTGAATACCTTTTTGTCATTCTTTCTCTCCCCCCCTTCAGTATAAATCTTTCCCTCTGTCTTTCTCTCTCTTTGTTTGTGAATAATGCATAATTCAGTTCATTCGAACTAAAATCAACAAACAATACATAGTACTGACTCAATTTAAATTATTGAGTCGTTCCCTGTCTATTGATGTTACTGCAGAGACGACATTGCTGTTTATTCAGACTTCAAAGCAATCATTCAAGTGTCAAACTAATTTCAAAATCATCTTTTATTTCTGCACCAAATACGAAGAAGATTTTTAAATCAATCTATGACCTGATTAATGCACAACTTCACAATATTTGAACTCATTGAAAACAAACACGGCCCAGTTGTTGATCGTACCTGATGAGAAATCAATTAAATGACAACTTCACTACTGACGGTATCCTGCCAAAGTTCTAAGCCTCACAGTTGTATTAAACCTTATGACGAGTCACATACAACCACAAAGAAGATGATGTCTTTTTTATTAAAGCCTATTTTCATCACTTTTGATGAATATGCCAGAGCTAGAATAAAACGTTAAAAACTAGGGACGAAGGACACCCAAACGAAACTCCAACTATCTCATTAAATTCTTGGAATCTCTTAGGCTTTGACCCAAGCCTTTTTTTTAAAAATAACAAACTCTTTTGTATTTCAAACCCAAAATTCTCTAAAACATTGAAATTATATGAAGAAGTTTATAAAGTGAATAAAATTGTTTGTTGTACAAAAAGTTTTGAGCAGCCCATTGAGCTGTCAGCTACCTGAATGGGGGGAGAGACGTATTGAAGAGCTCAACTACACATTGGATATACAGAGGCGTCCACAAAGGCGGCGTTCTGGCTGATGGATTCAAGAGCGTCCAATTCGTGGGGGACAAACAGGTTTGTTCAGTGGGGGACAAACAGGTTTGTTCAGTGGGGGACAAACAGGTTTGTTCAGTGCTAGAGAGGTCAAATAGTTAACTTTGATGAATTCAAAAAACCACCGAGGAAACAAAACTGAAACCTTAAAGAGCTCAGCCAAATTATGAAGTGAGTCTACGCCCATGGTTGTTTGACTAAGTGGGAGAGACTTAGAGGGGGGAGGTCTAACCACCAAGCTAAATAAATGAAAACATGAAAACATAAACAATAAACCTCCGTGTCTTTACTCAAGTCTTCATTATTTTAAAACGCCAGAAAATGTTTATTATGCATATCTCATTTTTCAAACAATTAAGAAAATTAATTACTTTTCTTAACGCCCCCCGTAAATGAAATACTTATTTAATGAAAGTAAAGCAATACAGAGCAAGGCCGTACCCAGAATTTTTAAAGGGGGGTTCGCAAACATGTCGCGAAAGCATTTCATGTCAAGATTACGCAAACCTCTCATAACGAGTAACTCTAATAACGAGATTTTTCGCATAACGAGCAATATTTTTTATGGAAAAAGTTGCTCCCTTAACGAGCGAAGATTCGCATAACGAGTGACGCAGAAAAGCCAACTCAATTTTTCCTTAAAATATATTAATGAGTCGGCACTTCCGCCCTGAAGTATTATTCTGTTTTAAGCACTCGGTCTGTTGGCGTATTGTTTTCGTGTGTGATAAACCGATTTTACAAATTTTATATTAAGACAGTATTTGTAATTTTTTTATGTGTAAAGTTTAATAAACTGATAAATTATCTTCGAAAAAAAACCACAAGAAGACAAACATAAGACAAGGAAAAAAATAACTGTTAAAATAAAACCAAAAAAAACATTGAAAAGCGAGAACAAGGTTGTGAACCTAGCGCGCAACTACAATCGGCCAACATCAACGATCTGCACTATTCTCAAGAACAATTAAGGAAATGTATGCTTAAATGGAGCTTCAAAAATTTCTATGAAACGGTTACATCGCATTTTCGTCATATTTTGAACCCTCTGCAAAAACAAATGTCTTTTCTAGTTAAAAACAATAATTATTTGTCATAAATTCATATTTTTATTTACGTTTTTGGTTTCAAATCTAAATTGCATTCTAGTTGTTTCACTCCTTAACAATTCATAAGTAATTTTATTTGAATAAATGTTAATAATTTTTTTTTAAATATGAGGTTTTTTTTCCAGCATGAAACGGATTATCGTATTTTACATTGATTTTTATGGGAACAATTGTTTAGAATAACAAGTGTTTCGCTTAACCAGTAAGACTCTGGAACAAATTAAACTCGTTTTGACATGTTTGACTGTACCTACAATTTATGGTGCTATGACTTCAAATTTGGATGAGAATGTTTAATAAAAAATTCTTTACCTATGAATTATAGAGGGCGTTGATTAAACTTCGCGTATTTTTTGTCACGTCAAAAGAAAAAAAAATAAATATATCTATTTTTTTTCTGTGCATACAGTGACCAAAAAAGTAGGTTTTCGTGCAATAAATAATTAACACTGTAAACAAAAGCTTACAAAATAATATTTTATTTTATAATCCAAGTATTCGATCATTCATTTTTTTTCCTTATTAATAATGAAATCTGCAGGCCGCGCGTTAAAGAATTTGAATTACATACATTATGGTGCTGAACTGACAAGGCGAAAGACCACGATGCCATGAGGTTTATTTTAGAACATCTTCGATGTAAACCCTTCTTATGTTTTTGTTAACAAATATCTGTAAAACACTGTTTTCATTGATATTGAAAGCGTAGTGATGCATCAATGCAAGCTCGATAAGTCTTTCCTGAACCATTGAACATCTCATGTAATTGTGCAAACGTCGGAGTGCTCAGAAACTTCGCTCACACGCGCAGGAAGTCACAGGAATCACACACGCGATTTTCGGTAAGCGATACATATTTGGATGCATCGAATCATTGCTATGTGCTATATCTTCCGTGCAATTTGTTTGGTAGCTTTGACTCTTCCCATTGGCTGAACCTCAATTTCCACCCGGCAAACTCTTCGGGCAGCACTTCTGATGAAGGCATATCTTGCTCATATAAATCCACATCGCCTTTCAGATCGATCTGCATACATACATTTTCTAACAGCACTTGGCACAAGAGCTAACAGTTGTGAGGATGTCCTTTATAAGCCAGAGAACCGCATATCTAGTTCAGCAATGATGTGCTCCACAAATGGATTAATTAAGTTCCGCAGATAATGTTGCATTGGCGTTTCTACGCGCACATTGCTTCGGTAGATTTGCTGCTTAACAATTATGGGCATAAAATCTCCTACAGACTGCGCCATGATAATGATATGATCATAAGTGTTTTGAAAATCAGAATCTACATTTGTTCTAATCTCTCTAAACTCTTGCTTGGCGTTTTCGATAAGTGACATAGCCTGAATTATGTCAATCACTTCTTTCTGAAGTTCGACTGTTATTCCTTCCAGCCTAGATAAAAGTTTGAACGTTACAACAAACGTCACAATAAATGTGAAGTTACACAAGGAATGAAGAAGTGACGTTGCTCGAGACTTACTGTCCGTTTCCCAATCACCATTTGTAGTCAAAATTGGATCAAGTCCTTGGTCGTTGTGTTTTCATCGTGGCAGTGAAATTACCTCAAGAGTGTGAAAATTTTAAACATACCATTAATTGAAGTGTTTGTATGCTTCGTGACGCTCCCCCCATCTTGCTTAGCACAAATCTGTATGTTCCTTTCGTTTAGCACTATCAAAGACTTGTTTGTATGACGTTTTTCAACAAGGCTTCGCGCTTTGGGCTGTTTTTAAAAAAAAGCAGGTTTCTTTTAATTTGTCAATCAGGTTATGCACTTCGGGACGTCTGCACGAATGCGTGATCACTAGGTTTAAAGCGTGTTTGCTGTAGTGTGTTTATACCTCCAAAAGGGGCCTCTCGTAAAATACGCGCTTGAACTCCTGAGACAGCGCCCGACATAGATGGAGTGCCATCATAACACTGGTCCCTCATATTCTATAGTGGGATCACCAAATCTCCCAATAATGTCAAAATCTTTTTTTTTCAAAAAAGAGCACACATTCGCAAAAGGGGGTTCTTTCGAACGTACGACCCCTTGCGTACGGACATGCAGATTTAAAACCTGAAACTACATGAATGTCAAATTGATTTATTGAAATAGATAATAGACCGCTACGAATACAGCAATGTGTGGTTGACATCTTGTGTGCTAGTTCCTCTGACTCATACGTTCATCAGGGGCATGTGCGTCACCCCATGAGGCTGTGGGTAAAAGGGGTAGTGCCCCAGGGGGTATGGATATATTGGAACATGTGTCAAGTAAGAACACGGGGCTCCAATAAAGGTCGTAGTCCAGTAAAGATTGATGACCGTTGATGGATGTCTTCTGGGCAGCTCTGTGATTGAGCACAATCAATGATTTAAACATAAAATAATGAATAAACCACAAATAATTCATAAAATAGATGCCAAGTCAGAGTAGTATCAATCTTATAAAAGACTATTCGAATAATAGTAAACTTAATATTTCCAAATGACCGTATCTTAATACCAACACCAATAAATTTATAATTTTATAAAGTTGCTCAGCGTTTGTGAGAATATTCCATTTTGTCTCTGGTTGACGTCATCTTTAGCTCAAGTGTTATTAGAAGCCTCTCATTAACGTACAATTATCGCTGAAGAAAATTACTGTTTTTGTTTACAAAGTTAACTTTTTGCTCTTTAGGTAGGTAGTCTCGGTGCTACCTTATCACGGGTAGGTAGTCTCGGTGCTACCTTATCACGGGTAGGTAGCCTCGGGAATACCTTATCACGGGTAGGTAGTCTCGGTGCTACCTTATCACGGGTAGGTAGCCTGGGTGCTACCTTATCACGGGTAGGTAGTCGCTTCACCCTGTGACATTGATATTCATCCTGGCGGGTTTCATGAGTTTTATTTGTCGCCCTTTTTCTTGCAGCCAACACGTGACCACTTAGTGGACTCAACAAGAAATACTCAGTCTTTGTGATTGTAGCTTGGGTTCACGCTGTTGTTGGTATGAACTAGCGCACACTTCTCCAGCTATCAATAAATTGATAGCTGTGTAAGATCGAAAATGAAAATATCTTGATGTTTGGCCATGCTTGTTGACGCTACAAGGCTCACGAGTATCTTAGACTAGGGCTCGGCATGCGGCTCTTTAGATGTAAAGATGCGGCTCTCCCGTTCAATGCGCAACTATTAATAATTATATTCTTTTATTTTCAAAGCTCACGTTAGTAGCTCTAAAAAAATGGGAAATTTTGTAAATTGTAACTTTTCTCTGGTCCGTCTCATAAGGTTGTCGACCCCTGTCTTAGACCTACATTTTCTCGCTGGCGTAAATGATCCTCCTCTAGCAAACGTACAACGTTAATCCCACACACTTTGTAAGCAGGACTTGTCTGTGGTGCTGGAACTATTTGGGCATTGTTTCTTTAATCTTCCCGTTAATCTGGAGCCTACTGGCCGTGCTGTCCACGGTACCGGAAGTTCCCATTCTCCGAAGCATTGCAGTTTGTCGAGAATACAACTCCTCGCCTTTCTCTTTCATGCAGATGTTTAATGTTACTTTTATGCCACCTCGTGAGAGATGATTATTTTTCTGCTAATTTAGGATCTGAACTGAAAGAATTTCTTCGGTGAATCGCTCAATGATAAGCCCCATACACTAAAGAGTATTTCATAAAGATACCATCGCCATACTTTTAGGTTACTAATAATATCCCCCTTTTTAGTCTATGACGGACTATGGGGCATGTGATGTAGCGTTCACATGTTTTATTTAGCCACAATAGCGATCAAGGGATTGTGTGGCTAGCACAATGCTCCGGGGGCCTTGCCAGCACCGAGAATAGAACCCGTGACCGGCCTCTGTCTCCGTTCGGCAGTCCAGCGCGCTACCGCTAGACTATTATCATTTTTTTAAGTAACGTAAGTGACTAATGCATATGTTCATCAATATTTCCTCATAGACTTCACATCAAATTTATTTTAATCATATATAAGTAGGGCTGCGGAAATTAACGATTAATTTCTCGATTAATCGTTAAAATTTTGTATCAATTAAAATTATATTAATCGATAAAAATTCGATTAAAAATGAAAGAAGGTATTTATAATATTTTAAAAATTGTATTAATAAATAATTAATTATTAATAATTAATGATTTTTTTTTATACGTACAAACTTCTCCAGCGTAATATAATTTATTTTATTAATCTATGTGGACCGGCAGACGTCAACTAAAAAATGGCTGACAGCATCAGAGCAGTTAAATTTAAACATATAACTGGAAAGTTGAGCAAAAATTTTGATTTTAAGCTAACTGCGGATGGCAAAGTCGAAGATTTTGAAAAAGTTTACTGTGTTCACTGCCATAAACAATTCTCTTTTAAAGGATCAAATACATCGCTGAGGTCAATTACCTGTTTTTGTTACTTCCCTTAAAATGTTCGGTTTAATGACGTCATAAATTTCTGTTTTTGGCTTTAATCGAAATTAACGATTAATTAATCGTTAATTTTTCAAAAGTTAACGATTAAATTTAAATTAATCGATAACAGCCCTACTCTTTGTCTGAATTTTTAGCTACTGCTGGCTGTTGGTTACTTCTGTTGGATACTGCGAGAGCATAACAACTTTTGTATACGCATTAGATAATTATAATAAGGGGGGGGGGCAACATTTGAAAAGCGAGGTGTAAATGAAAGTTTGATTTATTGTTTTGTTAGGCTGATTTAATACTTTAATAAACCGTTACTATTTGGGCCAAAGTTGTCTGACGCTTAATTACTATAATGCCATGGTAAACTCATGTATACCCATATATACCATACATACCCGTGTATAACCATATATACCAATATATAGGTATGTAAGCATGTATGTTATATATTTTACCCTTAGGATGTGAAAGCCTAAAGATAAGAATGGTCATTCCATCGATGAAATGACGATATTTGAATTATTATTATGGTGTTATTTTTTAATGAGTTTATTGCCAACCCATTAGAATTCAGAGAGAATCAAAATCAGAAAACACAGCACCATCTCCTAAAACCAACAAAACCAACAGACACACAAAATTTATACTATAAGAACTCATAAGATATCATTTAAAAACATCAAGAGAAAGTTCCTTTTTTTTTAATTTTTAAAATTTTTATTGAAGGAAAAACAGAGCAAAAAGAAAACTACCCAAAGAAGCATCAAGTTCTAGGGTGTCCCGTAGAAATTCGAGTGAAAATAAGTTGTAGTCACTCTTAATTATGTATGTTGTTGAGTTTTTGCTTTTATTTCACAAGATTTTCATTCATACATTTTTAAACTTCGTCTTACATAAAAGATTAGTTTTGAGAGCTGACCTTCCAAAAAATGCAGTCTTGTTGTGGTCTCAGTAAACTTGAGTTTACTTCGACCCTGACAACAATTATATCGCATGCTTTAGCGCCTTGGTAGAAGTTGACACCTTGACAATGGGGATGCACACAGCATATGTAACAGCAGTCTACGAAGTGATTGATATTAGTTAAGGCCTTGTAGTCATATCCAGAGTAGCAATAGTCAAATTTTCGCTCTAATACTTTATTGCAACGACCTGCAGCAGAAAGAAACAAATCATTGATGGAAATTTTGTTTTCGAATTCATCGACTACACAAATATTTATCAATCTCTATATTGTTTTTGAAAATTCTGATTGCTGTAAATAGTTATAAAAAGGGGGTCGGCAATTTTGACCCCTAAGGAATTAATGAACTTTAGATTTCAATCCTTTAATTCAGTACAATTTGAGCATTACAAAATAGACAGTTTATATTTACACATTCAAATAAAGCCTTTAGTTTGGTATAAATATATTGTTAAATAATAATACATTTTTGATTGTGTGAACTTTTTATTTTATTTCATGAATCTTTGTCTTCAACGTTGTTTTTTCATACAAATTTATTTCAAAGTTACTATTACTTTAATCTGAACTTTGTCTTTTTCAACTTTTTAAACCCATTATTAACCCCTCAAAAAAAAACATTCGCCCGAAATACTTTGTATTTTATAATATTTTTAAAAGCATAAGCAAATCAGTATTGAGTAAACATGTCTCTTTAAAAATGTTTACGGATTCACTATAAACATTACTGTTGTCACAACAAATAAAAGTGTTTAATAAACACTGTTTATCTAAAAAAAAATCAATTAATTTTATAGACGTATTTAATTTTATTTATTAACTTAAATATTTGCCCATTCGCTTATACTATAACAAGTAATGTTGGTTTATAACTGATCAAATTAAAACTTTATTTTGCTTAAACTCATTTTATAAGCAACCCTCCTTAGTGACGTGGTTAGAAACACATTATTCAAAACTTATCACTTTGAACAAAAAGAAGAAATAATTGTTTTGTCCTTTTGAATCGGTGTTTTTTTTTAAAGTTCAAGACCTACTTGAGTTTGATAGGGCTAGGAGGTTCTCAAGTTGTTCTGTTGGGTGTGGGGTCGTCCACGTCGTCGTGTCCCCTGGGCCTGATACCTGAGTGCACCTGGACACAAGGGGGTCTGTGTTTGGGGCGATGGTCTCACAGGTGACAGGCTGCAATCAAGTTTTTTGCAGCATCAAATGTATCGTCGAACATATCATACTTATCATTTAACTTATCCCCACTCGTACAACACTTATCATTTAACTTATCCCCACTCGTACAACACTTATCATTTACCTTATCCCCAAACCCTTTACCGAACTCATGAAACGTATCAAATTCATCACCAAAATCATCATGTGGCACGATTTAGCAAGTTCTAAGGTATAAGAAATCCTTTTGGCATATTGGTTCATTTTGTCTATACATCGACTGTAACTTGATAACGTGGTTATGATAGAAAACAATAAAATAACGAAAGATTTTCATAATTGTATTTAATGGGATATATTTTTAATAACGTAATATGGAAGAATGTTTTTAACGCTTGGTGGGTGCTTATTGTTTAAATAATTTCATACCAGTGACGTAGCGTGGGAAATGCCACCCGCAGCAGAACCCAAGTTAGCCCCCCACCCACCCCAAATCACCAAAAATATGTTGATGCTATAAAGAAGATAATTTTTATTACAAAATAATAATAACGACTCAAAAATTTTATGTTAAAATAAGTACATCTTGAAGAGCTTTCATTTCTTGAAGACATTTGAAAAGTTTTCTGCTTTTCTCCACAGCACAATGTTTGATGTAACAATATTGTCAGCCAAGTCAGGCTCAGGAGCTTTAGACTAGTCAATGATGTAACAATATTGTCAGCCATGTCAGGCTCAGGAGCCATAGACTAGTCAATGATGTAACAATATTCTCAGCCATGTCAGGTTCAGGAGCTTTAGACTAGTCAATGATGTAACAATATTGTCAGCCATGTCAGGCTCAGGAGCCATATACTAGTCAATGATGTAACAATATTGTCAGCCATGTCAGGCTCAGGAGCCATAGACTAGTCAATGATGTAACAATATTCTCAGCCATGTCAGGCTCAGGAGCCATATACTAGTCAATGATGTAACAATATTGTCAGCCATGTCAGGCTCAGGAGCCATATACTAGTCAATGATGTAACAATATTGTCAGCGATGTCATGTTTAGGAGCTTTAGACTAGTCAATTTTGATGTATTCATGGTGGATCGTAATTGATTTTTCACTTACTTAATTTCAGAGAAGCTTCTCTCACACAGCTTGTGTTATTAATGACATTGGTAGCAATATTCGAATCAATGATATTGTATTAGGCAGGGTAATTTTGATCCTAAATTATATTAATGAACTTGAATATGTGGGCTTGAATTCATTAATTAGTTGGGTTTTTTTTTAAACAAGTTTGGTAAAAAAAAATCAATTGCTTGATATTTTCAGGTGATACACTTTCAATTTGAATACTTTAATTTAAAGTTAAAACTTCAAAGTTGCTTTTTCCATGTTCTGTAATTGCCAAAACCTCACATGAATTTCTGCGGTAATGTCATCTTTTGAGAAAAAAACAACTTTCTTCTCAAATGTTTTTAGATAGCATGGCTACATATTAGCTTTGCTCAGTCGTTATTTTACTGGAGGGTTCGATTAAAACGATAAGGTTTCCATGATATATTTTAGAAAAATTCAAAGCATCCTTTAAGTATTCCATTAGTTTCTCTGTGAGTAAACTCCTGTAAACCATTTTTAGCACTATACGTTTAAGATACTTTCTGGCATCATTGAATTCATAAAGTCTATATTAACAGGTAGTACATGTTTCCAAATGACGAAAAAAAAAGAGTTCATTGTGATTAACAGAGTTCCTGCGTCTGTTCGTGAGTTTAGCTCTTCGTCCTCCTCTGTCCTCAAAATGGTTCTATACGGTATATTCACTATTTTTTACTCTAATGTCTGTGTAATTCCTTGCCTGTATCAGCAATTAGATCTTTCCCATGGTTTGTAGACATTGAAAAATGCCTAAAAAACTTTCTAGTGTACTAAAATAGTTAAAGAGATGGTTTCAATTGAAGCAATACGTAAAAAATCACGTTTAATGTCTTGTTTTCTTTTAAAACAATATATTGATGTACATTTTAATTAGTCTTTTTTATATGATTTCTTATTCCTTCCATTTGAAAAATCGCTGGTAATATTTTGAGATTGTTCATACATTTTGATTTATTTTGTGCCAGTTTTTAATTACATTAGTTAAGAAATTTCGCTCATTTTTTTAAAAATTTTGCCACAAAACAAAAGATATTAACATTAAAATACTTATGTTTTAGGAGAATAAGCTATTTAAGTACACAATTTTTCAAATTAGTGTCCTTACGTTAAAAGCATTCCCACCTTATCCGTCTCAACTCTGTTTTGGTGTAAGGTCCAAGAGTTGGACACTCTTCTCAATCCCGCTGCACTTGTATATGTGTATATGTAAATGCATGTATAATGTTGAAATTTTATTGGTTGTTGTTAGAATTTAACGTATACAACAATTTTCGCTTCTACAAGATGAGCAGTCGACAAACTTGAATCAATTATAAATACCAGTACATCAGTGTCATTCTTCTTCAGCCCGTTGGTGTTTCAGTTTATTGGTATTAGTATCAGAAGACTTGAGATTTATTATGTTAATTTGAAGTTTTGGCATTAGAAACGTTAATTACTTTTATTATTTTACCTTGGCTTTTCAAAGTTTTTATTCAACTTTATTTTAACTTTTTTTTTCATGTTTAGAAGCTAATTAACAACGAAGAATTTGCCTTCCCATCAAAGTGCCGCCCGGTGAAATTCGATTTGCTAGTGTTTGAAATTGAAAAGATACAGTAATGTTTGACCGTCTAATTTGAAGAATCCATTGAAGAGATCATTGTCACTTTTACATAATACTAAAGATGGTTAATATTTGAGTAAATAGCATTAGTATCAGAGGAATGTATATCCAATATGTAGTTTAAAATTTTGGCAGAAGAAACATTCACATATTTTCCGATAGGTCCTTTATTTTTTAAATAATTTCTTATTTGGTTTTTATTTTATTTTGATTAATAGCACCACCACTTTCAGTAAAAAAATTTTATAAGAAGCTAATTTTGCGCCCCTAAAATGTGCTACACGGGGCATTAGCCACCCTTGCCCCCTTTACTGTTTCTAACCTGACACTTTTGTCCAGTGGAGTCATTGCAGACACAAAACCACGTGATGAATATGTTTGGGAACTTGTCACTGTCAAAAGATGATAAAGAAAACTGTTTGTACATAAGCCTCAATAACTAGGGAATTAGATAGATCAATATACTGTAATGTGAGACATGACTTGGCATTTGGGATATTGGAAAAAGTTGATATGGAAACACATATCGACCAATGCCTGAATAAATTAACATGTGGAATTGGAAGCACGGGATGTAAGTTTTAATTGTGTTTGTCAACAAATGAGGATTTGTTTGGGCTCGAGAGCTTGTGTGCTTTTATGTGTATCTAATTCACATTGCAATGGTCAGTTTTATAAGCACTTATTTAGCTCATCTACTCTGGTCTACTTCCTATCAACGTCTACTACTTTGAATAACATTTAATTCTTGAACTGAGATATACTTCAAAATCTTTTGGTCTGTTTCATAAACTAATTTTTCTAGTTTGTTTGCTGCAATATTTCAACAAAATATTATTGATTAGATTCCGCTTATATTATCCTTGTGAGGCGGGGAGGAAGGGGCTGATGAATAATTTTAACTCGTTATTAGAAAATACATTTTAAAACTTTAATATTTATCCATCGTGTAATAATTAAATAACACGAAAATGACTCTATAACTTTCTCTAGGTTAATAATAAATTCTTTGGCAAATCAGATCAGGTCATTACATAAAGAGATTTGAATTTGCCGTAGTAGTAGCTATTAGGTCACAGTCGGTCACACCCACCTAAATGGTCCACTCACTGTTATGTCACTCATGAGGCCAGTGGTTCTGGCCTTATCTTGATTGCCTGTTAAGATGAATGTGTAATTGTCCACTTGTTGAGACTGCGCGTCATGCATCTATGTGGAGAGACACAAATTACATCTGCCAATTTAAAAGCTCGTTGGAATAATTAAATAGAACAAATAACGAACGTGTAAATAATTAAATTAAAAAAAATAAAAGGCCACAAGTGTAAAGAATATGTTAAAATAATGTATTTATACTATTAAATTATACATATTTTTAAAATAGAAATAAGAAAAGTATAGCACTGATTAAAGGAAGAAGGATCCCAATGTTGTTGTTTTACACGCTTTTATTTAAGTCACACTGTTCGTGTGTTGTATGCGTCAAATCTTGTAACGTAAAATTAAACCACTTCTGATGGTCCTAAAGATCTCAAAATTTTATCACAGACAGATATAACAATGCATTGTATCAAAATTTCATCGATCGATCTGAAATTTTGCATATATATAAATATTTCTAACTAATATGATAGTTGCATATATATGATCAAAGTTGTGAAACTTTTAATGTTTTTAAATAAGTTGAGGAAATAACCAAAAGGAAAAAAATTACCTGCACATTCCACAAGATTTGAGCAGACGACAATATGATTTTCCAACCGCATGTAGCGACGAAGCTCGTGTCGTTGTTGTAGTAGACGTGACCGTCCGCAGAGTTGCCCTGGGCGACGTGGTTCGTATTAGGCTGGAACATGTTAATCGCCGCCTGTACCCATTTCACAACGACCAGCAGCAGTAGCACAGAGATATGATTTACAAACATCTTGTGAACTTCTGAATGAATGAGTGAGTGGATCGTTGAAAAAAAAAGTCTATTCAGAATTTAGTCACAATATTACGGTCTGAATTGGGCGAAATTAAAGAGGAGACGAGGAAAGTTGACAAAGAATAAAATCATGCAATCGTATGACACAACACTATGTTTTTCATCCACCTGCTCTCTTTATAGCGTTATATAGCAGTTCTCTTGATCACCCTCTAATAGAGGACTAAAAACCAATACAATGAAACAGTGATTGAAGTCCAAGATCAATTTAAGAAGTAATTATACCAGAAAGTTGAGATCACGATGACAAATTCAAGACGATAATACAAAGAAGATGAAATCAGAATGACAAGATAAAAACGATGATACAAGGAAAATAAGACCAGAATGACAAATTCGAGAATATTAAACCAGGAAGATGAGATCTGAATGACAAAACAAACCAGAAAAACGAGATCAGCATGTGAACAAAATTATTGTTAGCTAGATTCGAACCATTAGACCGTCACTTATAAAAAAAATGTATTCTATTTTAGTCCTATACAATCGCTTATAAATTGTTAAAAATCAAATTTTTTACTAATATATCTGTTTAAAACTATGCTTTCTTCTACTGTTTCGATACAACTTTTAAAAACTCTTGACCTTTCGTAACATATTTCATACATAAATGCCTTTAAAAAACAAACTCTCAAATCATACTGCACAAATATAACTTTCACTTTTCAGAATATTCCTTATTACAGTAATTTTTAACTATACTCAGGCTACAGACAAATTTAAAATTACATTCGTAAATGAGAGATTTAAAATTTACACTATAAATCTCACAGTGCTGAATAATATTTTTTTCAATTTTCAAATCCTGGAATACATGTTAAAGTAATATGCGGTAAAAGCCCTAAGATTTATGGTTGTAATTTGTTGTCCTCCTTCTATGTCTCTGAAAGTGTTTTTGAAATAAGCACAACTAACAACTAGTCTACATAACATAAGCAATACAGCTCTGTTATTCAGTCTGTTTTAGTCGTGTAGTAATGAGATTGATATCTAGATTGTCCAGCGCTGCAAGCCTAAGATTTCCTTGACATTTCACCCGGTCCCGATCTCTATCTTCATATTTATAACAGTCCCGATCACACTCACTGGACATTTAAATTTAGAAAACTCCACACACTTTCTAAAAGCCGCACGTCCTTCATTTGGTGTCAGAAACAGACAACTCCTTCTGATTGATTTCTTTTGCCCTCAACCTTGAACTCTTCTCACAATGTCAAGGACCTGCACTACAAAGAGAATTTACTCAGTTACATCTCGTTCCACCTAAACAGACGGACAAATTAAACCAAGATGGATTAAGTTGTGTCTCTAATGTTAAAAGAAAAAAAAAGGAATCTTTCTTCTTTTATTTATAACTTTTAAAAAATACATTGAAAGTTCGTTTAGTGCTATCATCAGACTACAAAGGAGAGCTTCCATCAATTCTTCTTATCACTTGTTTGCCCTTGTCATTTTGATCCAAGAAATTCGTTTGACCGATTATCACAGCTAAATGATATTGACAAGACAAATCAAGCGGTCTCTTTCATTCATACATAATTAATAAGGGTCAACTAATGGGAAAATGAAGAGATGGTGTTTTCACTAATGTGTTGTGAGAGGAAGTTATTATTTTCTTTCTTTATTTTTGTTGTTGTTGGGGGGAGTGCAAATGGTTTACTTATTAATGTATCTCTGTAGGCGTTCTCTCAATACATAACCTTGCATCCAATAATCCTCTGAAGAATTGGTTTCAATAAAGCAACTTTAATACAAATACTATGTACAGAAATATTAAATTGAGGTTACACTTCGTGGAGACATCAACACTGTACTCTCGCCATCTTGACATAAAAATGATTCCCGCTTTTTCTCTCATGTGACCTCTCCGTCACTAATCATGTGATTCACACGTGACAGGGAGGTTGTCAAGGAGTGATGGGGGATAAAGGGGAAAAGTCGAGAACTTTAGTCGAATGACAAAAGGGGAAATAGGTAGGTGTACTCTTTTATAAAACAAACTGACAAAAAAACTCGACTTCTTGATGTGTGTTTTTAAATCCTTTATATTAACTCGTGGTGTCTGGTTGCGCCCTTGTCGCCAAAACTTTGGATCAATTTTTAACCCACTTCCTCGTAAGCTAGCAAGCTGAAATTTTACAGGCAGTTTTGTACCGATGATAAAAGCAAATTATCAAAATTTCAGATCGATCGCATGTACCGTAATTAAATTATTGATTTTTTAGATTATTTTATTTATTCCTATGTATCATGTTATTTTTTGAGATAGAGTGTAGCGGTGTGTATTATATTGAACAACCTTTCTGTCGCGCAATAAGGTGCGTATTTTATTGACAACTCTTTTTATAAACATATTCCTGATCGGTTCGCATTATATTAAACATGTTTTACGACACATCTGCAATTTTGTATTTTTGGATGGTCTTGCGCTGCGTATTATAATGAACATTATTTTAGTTACTTCTCGTACATAAAGGATTTATAGTCAAAAACTTGGTTTTTTATGTTTTTTTTAATTATGACATCATTTCGTGTCATCTGATGTTTTTTTTCCATTCCAATTGTCCTAATGTGATATTCCTGTTTAAGGTTGGGCCACACTATCAATCATTTGCTCGCGAGCATTTGATCAAACGCACTATTTTATTAGCGAATGCAGATGTAATAGAAGTAAACATTAATCACGTGACTTGACTTTACAGCTGATCTTAATTTTAATGGCTGCCACTTTCTCCGATTCTAGTCTAATTATTATATATCAGCTCTACTAAATCATAATGAAAACAAGGATAATAAACTAATATTCACAATGAAAACAAATCCTCAGCATACTAAATGGTCTTTAATTTAAAATCTAATAATATCTACGCGACGTCTTCAATTTAAAGGACAAAATTTGAATCGAACAAATACTCTGATCATACTTCGTGAGATAATAATAATAGTAATAGTGCTACTGGTACTTCCACCTTACTACTGCTACTACTACTACTAGAAATAGTCTGCTGTTACTGATCACTGATAAGTTATCAAGTTCACGAAACTTCAAAATCATAATGGTAAGTTCAGTTATTAACATTTTTTTTATATTATAGCTTAGTTTTTAAGGAAAGCACATAAATATTATATTATGATATAATATTATTTTATTAATTTAAAAAAATCAATATACTAGTTATTAATATCTAAATTTAATATTATCAATATGGACCATAGACCTGGAATGTATGAATCACTTTGAATTAATTAATAATAACAATAACAAAATACAAAACATAATTGTCATATTATTAATATTATTATCGAATGAATTTGCTTATTTATATTATAATACTAATAACTTTTATTAAAATATTAATATTAAAAATAGGGCTGCGGAAAATAACAATAAATTAATAGATTAATCATTAAAAATAAAATTTAATTAAAATTTAAGAAAATATTTTGAATATTTTTTTTTCCAATTTATTATTAATTTATATTTTTTGTAACTAGCATACTTTTCCCTTGTATTATTATTATTTATTTAGACGCGCATACGTAAACAAAAAGGTTTTTCTACCTTATTTCTTGCATAGCAATGAAAGAGTAAAACATAATTAAAATTACCAAAACAATGTGTAAATTTCCAAATTTTAGCAACATGTCCTTTTTTTAATATATTGAGTTTTAAATATTTTTTTTTAAAGATAGTTAAAAATATGCAAATTCGTTTTTCAGAAAGAAAAGACTACATCCAATAGCACCGGCTTTCATTTAGATGATGACAGCATGTTTGAATCCCATTCGATACCAAGTCACTATACTAAGTTATTGGAGCAAGAGATATAAAAAAATAAATTTTATTATGAAGAATGAAACTAATTCCTCATTACTATTCTTACTACTTACATAAATGTATTTAAATTCATTTTTATCCCCTTTCTGTTATTACAAGGCTAAGAGACTTTGATATGTTTTAGATTCAATACTACCACAAGACTTGTAAAATAAGCAAATTATTTTGAAAATCATGAAATATCACCAGATCATTTCAGTAGTTATCATGATTAGAAACTAGTTACCAACCATCTGAAATTTATATCAATAAATGTTTAATAGTATTGTAAATATTTTATAAAAAAAAACAACCAAAATTAGGTTACTGTTTTAATTGTAGTTGTATCAAATTACTCTATGTTGAGGCAATTTTGTTCCTTGCCTAAACACAAAAATTTAAAAGCCATCACTGCTAGAATGATATTGAGAAGTTGAAAGATTAGGATTGAAAGGCTTAAGTACTAAAATATATTTGAGCCCTATTAAAAAAAAATTTCTCCAATTTGTAGAGAATTGATTAGAGTAATAGTAATAAGACCAAAGAAAAGATGAATATCTAATAAATAAGAATTTTAATAAATCTAAACAATTTGAAAGGAAAACAAGTAATCAATAATTAAAAGTAATGCATTTAAATTAAACTAAAGTAAATGTTTGTTTAAATAGGAGTTATTATTAAATAATCTGTTGTTGTGAATGTTTTTTGAAAAATTAGTAAGTTTCTAAATCTATATTTGATTTATACAAGTTATAACTAATAATTAAATCTAAACATTACTTGTTCCTTTAAATGCTACATACATTTTTAATATATTGTATATATATAAATATAAATATAATGTATATAAAATAATATATATATACACAATGATAATTACATGATCTGAGCACCTATACACACATGCAGTTTCAAAATGTATTCAAAAATAAAGTTATGGTTTTTAATGTGTCTTTCATTCAAATTTTGACAATAAATTATATTGAATAATCTTGTTTCTACATTAAAAAAAAGAGTAAAAGTGTTTGGGACTTACAAAAAACATTAAGAAAGTGAAAGCTAATGAGTGCAATATTTCATAAAAGTATATATATGTTTTCATTTTCAGATTTGGCTTTTAGCAATAAATTTTAACAATCTTCCATTTTCTAAAGTTTAAAAAGAAAAATATTATTAACTTAATATCCTGCATTTTTTTCAAGTAAAAATAATATGGTTTTTATTTATAAATAACCTGAATACACCTTTTAATTACATCTTAGTGTCTGCTGTTTTTATTACATATAATTTATTTATAAGTAAATAAAATAGTTTAGGCCGTGTTGCATTAAACTGTAATAAATTTCTACTTTTTATTTAATTATACATTTCTTATTTTATGTTTGATGAAATTTTTGTATTCAGTCCTGTTTATAATACACATCACTCACCTCAAATAAAATTGTAAGTGCATGTGGTTCTTATTGGTCAGAGAATTTTACAATATATGTGTATAGTGCAATAACAATGAATTGAAGTTTTATGGAATAAGTAATTGATAGGACAGTTACATTTTCTTAGTTATATTTCAAGAGAATATGATTAAATTGTTTGTATAATATTTCAAGTGCTGGTGATAAGTCTAATAGTAATAGTAGGTTAGCTTTTAATTTTTTTTATTTGTATTAATTTTTTTAAAACATTAAATATGGGTATTTAAAAAAGATGATTCATAGTAGCTATAGGTTTTGTATTTTATTTGGATTGTTGTTTTTCTTGTACATGCACCAATTAAAAATACATTCAACAAAGTTGAAAGTATTGGCCAGACATAATGTAATCAGATGTATGTATAGGTCAAGTGTGGACCGCACCGGGTGACAGTGGCATAGCCAGGGTCATCTGCGCCTGGGGACATTACACAAATTCTGCACCCCTTCTCGGACTGAAAGATTTTTCCTTAAAATAAATTGTTTGCAATCGCATAGAGAATTATTAGTCTGTATTGTAATTCATTAAAATACCAGATGCTTCGAAAATGAACCATATAAACCGCAAAATTTCAAAAAATTTCTAGGGGGCTCATTGTCGGTCCGGGAAGGGGCGCAAAATTTGTGTCATGTCCACGGGCGCAGATGACCCTAGCTACGCCACTGGTCATTGCATCAGCATTGTTATGTTATTGTGACCGACAGTCGGCTAGAGGTATGTTAACATATTCCAGTTTCTCTACGATAACCCTTTCAAGGCTTGCTGCGTCTTTGGAATGTATATGAACAAAACCTAAAAATGATTCTTTAATGGTTACTTTTTTAGTTTGAAAAGCCACATGGCGCCCCTTAATGCTCTATGGGGGTGCCAAAATCATGCTTGCCAACTGGTTTGTAAAGAAGATATTTGTGGAGCTCCAAAATTCAATCTTGCAAACGTATTTGAAGTACATTAGTTTTGATCAAAATTAATTTAAATAACACCATCACAAGGGGTGACACCAAACTGTAAAATTCCGTATGTTCCGTTGTTTGGCGGAGGAGTTGTTGTTTTGTTTTTTTATTTGTTTTTTTTTGTGTGTGTGTGTGTTTCCGCGCGGCAAAGCTCTGTGACGTCATCTTGGAAGGGTGTCTTAAGTTTTTTGTGGCCGGAAGGGGGGGTAATAAAATAGGAAAAAATTGCCAATAAGTAAGTATGTATAAAATAAATTAATGTAAATATATATAGGCATAGGCCCAATTAACTAATTAAAATAAGGGGCCATCCATAAAGTATGCCACGCTATTTTTAACTCCCCCCTCCACCCTGTCACAAATCTCGGACCCCCCCCCCACACCTAAAGTACGTCACTCTTTCGAACAAAACTAATTTTTTATTAACACAAACTGTCACACAATTTATTCCCCTGTCACACTTTTTTACACCCCCTCCCCCCTCTGGTGCGTGACTTACTTTATGGACTGCTCCTAAGCTTAGGCGTAGGCATTAGCCTTAGGCTGAACAAAATTTGCTTAACAAAGTATTGAAATATAATTTAGAGTTATAGATCTAGACTCTTGGCAAGCTTTTTATTTTTTCTTGTGTTTATGACCAAGGAGGGGCAAAATATTTTTTTAAACGTACCTTCATCTATCTTATAACATCATTATTAATTTTTAGTTCTATTTCATAGATTCGAAATATCGAAAAAACAATTGCGTAATTTCTACGAACGATGGCAGACTCCTTAGCCACAGTAGTAGATAGTATGAATATTTAAACATATTAACTCATTTTTAAACATGAGTCATAGTTATACTCATTCTACACATTCATTTGAATATTTTGAATTTAAAGTTGAAGTCTTTATTATTATTTTGTTATTTATTTTCATTCTTTTAATTTAAAAAATCTCTGTTTTTAAAAGCCTAATTTAAATAAAATGCATATCTACTTCATAATAAATCGTATATTGTTGTTGTTTTGACATTTTTTAAATAATAATGATTTGATACAAATTTGGTTGATCACGAGCAATTTTATTAATTACTAGCACATCGTAGTCAACATAAACAACTCTCCGATGATGAACTTTAAACTTCAATTTGTAATAATTTACCATGTGATAACAATGTAATAGAGATATAAAACTAAAATGCTACCTCACTTTGGTGAGACCTGCACTAGAATATGCATCTTCTGTATGGGACCCATCCACCAAAGAAAACATTGATAAACTAGAACAAATTCAAAAAAGAGCTGCCAGATTCATTACTGGAGAATATTCGAAACTGACAAGAGTAACACCATTAGTTAAATCATTAAACCTTGAAACACTAGAGGATAGAAGAACCAAGAGCAAAGTAGTAATCATACATAAAGCAATTAATTCTAATTTAGAAATACAACACAAAGATAACTTAATACAACCCTCAGATAGACATAAGGATAAAAACACCTTTCTTATTCCGTATGCAAGAACAAACACATACAAGTTTTCCTTCTTCCCGTCCGGAATTCGGGCGTGGAATGGGTTGCCTGAAGAATCCAGGAAAACCAACACTTTATCAACATTTAAATCTCTAATAAAAATGCAGGACTAAACACAAACCATAGATAAGCGTAGGACGCAATAATCTTCTGTATAGAAGGAGCGTCTGTAAACAGATAAGATAAGATAAGATATGGAGGTTGCGTAATAATACAAAAATATTTATAGTGCGTGTGTTTGATCAAATGCTTGATCAAATGCTCGATGGCATTTGATAGTG
>CALYLW010001301.1:0-12343 GCA_944989445.1 Ampullaceana balthica | reverse complement strand
AATACAATATGTTTTAAGAATGTTAGTATGATGCAGGCATTAGCCGAAACGTTTACTCTCGTGTCAGTCTAAAAATAAAGCTCAAATTTATTGTTTTCATTGCACAATTTGCTTGTGTATTTTTTATTTTATTTAAAAGCTTTATTGCAGTCCCATTCTATATGAACAATTTAAAGGGACGTTGAAAAATTTTTATTTTACGCGCAAGACCATATTTTAAGGGTGTGCTTTCAAATATCTTTTATTTTCAGAGTACACTTTCACATATTTCGTAAAAGCATTTTAGATTGAGTTGTGTTGGTTTATTATCATTATTTTAAAACTACATTACATGGAAAATATTTATATTTAGTTTAGCTTAGCGGTACAAAGCAGTGGCTTTTTTCATACTTTCTTGATTTAATTGATTACTTAAAATTGTATAATTACAATAGTCACAAAATTCAGTGAAGCAATTATTTCTTTACATGTCTGTGTGACATTTTAAATTTTGCTATTTTACACGCTTTTATTACACGCTTTTATTTAACTCACACTGTATGTTGTATTTTCCATCCATCCTTCAGTCAAATCTTGTAACGTAAAATTAAATCACTTCTGATGGTCTTAGAGATCTCAAAATTTTACCACAGATTGATCTTGGATGACAATGCATTTTATCAAAATTTCAGATCGATCGAATGTACCGTAATTAAATTAATCAATTTTTAGTTTATCTCTATTTAGAATGTTTAGTCGTCTGCTAGATTTGACCTCCACAGCTCACTGTTTTCACTCCAGCCCTCGATAATTCCCGTTTTTTACATCAAGGGTAGTTCAGCGCGTTTCAGTCTGTAAATGTTTGTCGCGCGGTCTCATATCTAACTGATTTATAGTAAAAAACGTTGTCTTTACGGGTTGTTTAATGAACACTATCATCACATTTAACTTATTGACCATGAACTTTAACTAATTAAATGGAATTGATAAGGTCGAAAAATCGATTTAAAAAATTTAAACATGAAGAAAATAACATTAAAATAGTGCACTTTCCATAATAATATGTAAAAGTAAAATAAAAGTGTACAATCTTAAAACAAATATTTATTTAAAAAAATTATTTTAAAATCATAATTCAACATTAAATAAAAACCAAATCATTTAGTTAGTTAGTGAAAGCTATAAGGAAATACATGGCCCAAGGCAAATAACATACTACTACATATAGTAGAATTGTAAAGGTTTCTGTTTGTTTGTTATGTGTGTGTTGCTTATTTCGTGAAATAATTAATTTTGTTTAATTTACAATTTAATGCCATTCCTGTGGTTGTATGAAACCAAAAGTGTTTCATGTGTAAATAAAATTGGATGCTCCTTAAGTTCATGTCTTTCAAATATTTTTGATTATTTTTTTTAAAAATTAAACTAATAAAAGCCTAAACTCTAACTCACTAATCGCTCATTCTTCACGGCTTTAATTTTGCAGGCGCATTCCTTCAAATTAACTTATCAGCATTAAACAGCACTGACCTTAACATAATATACAATAACTAGTGTATTACCCGTCAAAAGTGACGAAGTTTTCAAAATAAATACATTTTAGCTGAAATCTATTTATTTTGAAAAAATACACATCAGAATAAAAAGTTATGTAATACAGAAATTGTATTTATTTAATTTATTTTTATTTTATTCATTTATTTTCATATTGTATACTTTTATGTGTAACGTTCGAAAAGTGTTATTTTTGGTGCAGTAATTTGGTGCGCAGCTTTGGTGACAGACGTGACGTGACATACATTGCAAATTATGTCATTGTATGTATATGGGCAGAGAACCAATGCTGTTGCATTTTCTTATGTTAGCTATATAAATTTAATTTAAACTTTGACTAACGGTCTGGTGGGTGAAACTTAATACAAATGACGGTTGAATCTTGAAAAAAAAACATGGCATATAATTTCTTCATTTTCCAGATACAAACAGTGGCGGGGTGAAATTACAAAATATAATGTCTTATCTGGCAAGGGGGATATCACAGCGAGTGCATCCGTTTGTGTTGCAGCAACAAATTAGAAATTAGTCTCCATTGTTTTGTGGGATCGTTCTAGGAAAAGGGACATTAGCTTGATTAACGGAACACAATAAAAATAATTATACTTTTTTTTATTATATGGGGCCGCGGTGGTCTAGCGGTAGCCGTACTAACTTAAAAGAGAGTCGCGGGTTCTATTCTCGGTGTTGGCATGGCCCTCAGGGCATTATGCTGGCCACACATTCACCTGCTCGTTAGTGGTGGCTAAATAAATCTTGTGAATGCTACTTCACTTGCCCCATAGTCAGTCATGGACTGGAAAGGGGTTCATTTTTATTATATGGCAATCTTTTTTTTAAATTTTATTTGTGAGTTATTCGATCTTTTTTTCTTTAATAAAATGTTTGTAAGCGTGTGAAAGACTACATGTGTGTTTTTTTCCGAATGTCAACGCTTGATACCCTAGTCTCTAGGTATTAGATATTTTTGTATGCAGGTTTTTTTTAAAATTAAAGTAATACCTAAGTGAACTGTCTGTTTAGTTCAATAGCTCTCTATACCTTATTTTGAATTTTCTCAATACCAGATTATTACATTTTTATTTGTATATTTCTGACCAAAAACTTTTAAGGCAGTGCACTTCGGCTGAAAATGATAAAACTACTCACTATGATTCACTAGTGTATTACCCGTCCAAAATGGCGGAAGTTTTCAGCTGAAATCTATTTATTTTGAAAAAAATGCACTTATTTCAAGGCGCCTAAGGCGCCCGCCTTTTTCAAAAGCCCTACTAACTTGTCATTGTTTGATAAATACGAAATATTAAACTTTCTGAAATGTACACAAAGTATTTCATAATAGGGGTTGTAGGGTGCCTACCCCCTTGGTTTTTTTATTTTATAATTAACCATCATCCAATCCTCTTTTTACATTGTTCCCTTTTCCAAAATTAAAATATGAGCTAAAACAATGACGTTATTTAATATTTTTACAGCACATCTTTAATTTGCACACCTTTTGATGCACACCTTGTATTAAATATAAGATCAAACAATGACGTCATATAATACATTGCATACATACATACATACAGACAACGGGAATTATGTATATTGATTGCAATTTCAGTTGCATCAACTCATGGAATTTTTAATATTAATGAAACGCAAGAAACTTTTTCCTGCAATAATTTTTCGTCAACGCTTTTTATTGTGATTTGTGTGTTTGCGTGTGAATGGTGTGCATGTGCGCGAGCGTTGATCCTAAATGTTATTAAAAAAATTCTTCCGACATTGGATACCATATTTTTACTTTCACACAAAAACAGCTCAAAACATTGAAAATAAAAAATCTTAGTGAACGAATATACGACACTGACAAGTTGGAGGTTCCTTAGATATGAACCACTGGCCTGGCATCCTAGCTAGGGATATGAACAGCTGGCCTGACATCCTGGCTAAAGATATGAACCACTGGCCTGACATCTTGGCTAGGTATATGAACCACTGGCCTTACATCCTGGCTAGGGATATGAACCACTTGCCTAGCATCCTGGCTAGGGCGAAATAAAATGGAAAAGAAGAGGCCACGTTATTCCAACATCTGTCCGGCAATCAAGCACCAGGGCCACAAGGGCCATAGAAGTGCCTCGGGTGAGATCGCCAGCTGGACTTGATGTTGTGTCACGAGACACTCTCTGAGACCTGGGGTCAGCCAAGTACGGTTCCATTTGGTGGTTGTTGTTTGTTTGTTTTATATTATCGCTCTTGACCAGGGCGTTATTCATTCGTATTGTTATTGGAGATTACAGGCTTTCACCATAAAAAAGATCATTTCTCTAGATGCAAGGATTCCCAACCCTTTGTTTGTATACGCCCAACGTAGCAAACTCTCAGAGGTCTGAAACTTTGATATAAAGCTGATCATGGGGACGATTATTAAAATGACGTTAAAGTCAATAATAATATAATAATATTTTTGAAAATTATCATTTTAAAAAATAACTTATTTATTTAATCAACACTCTATGGTTAATACTCCAGTTATATCACACAACAACGACATATGAGTTGTAAATTATGGTTAAAGGTGTAGAAATAGTTTCACATAATAGAGATACATTATTTAAATTAATATTTTGTGCTTTATGTTCCTTCTTAAATCTTTTGATCAAGATGAATTTCAAAATGTTAACCCTTAGATGACGTCATCAGAAAAATTATCTGATAACCAATCTGTGGCATGTTTAGTGTGTCGTCATCGAGCCTTGTTATCACACGTATTATTGGTTGGTTCCGGTTGTTAGATGAATTGCCGTCCTGGGGTTCAGGGTCGGATTAATCAGGTCATTCTCGAAGCTGTCTCTTAAGTTAACTTGTTTAGACGGCAAGGAATAACACGGAAGCAGTAATTGGAACTTGTAAAAATACGACCCCGGAATCTTTATTTGTTGCAGCAGATTGCAGCAGGATGGGGGGAATGGTAAAGCCAGCAGGAGAGATGCCAAATTAAAGAGATCCAGAAGGGGAAATTATGTGATGAGGTAGCGAGCTTAAATAGTTTCTCTTTTAAACAAAAAAACATACTGTGTGATTCACTGCAAACCAGCAAGACGTGGTTGTTGTCTTACAAGAGGAGCTTGTTGTCGTGCAGGCAATTTCTTGGAGCAGGTGAGACGTCTAATAGAAATACAACATAATTTGATGGCGGAGTGAACATGTGGCAATAAAGAACCTGCCGGATTACCTCCAAATAATAGTTATTTTCATGAAATATTCAAGTGTCTGTGATTATGAGAGTATACACATTACTGTTTATTATCGTATTTAACCTTGAAATCTCACATTCATGATTTCAGGATTTTTTAAAAATTAGGATAGCAACACAAAAAACGCTTTGTTAACGAAGCTTCAATGGCAATACGTAATATTGACATTAAAAGAACTTTTAGTTTCATTTTTCGGATTCGTAAAAATAGTCGAAAAGCAAAATTCTGCAGCGGAGCTTTTTTATACATTTTACTTTCTATTGAATCTAAAAAAATCGTTCAGAAGTGTTTTAACAGGTTTAAGCGACATTCAATGAGGCTTACAATTCCATTGATAGCCCTACTTGATATGAAAGCATCTTGTTACTTTTTTAAAGATTTTGATCAAGTTTATAAATATGTGATTATTTATATGTAATTATTTATATGTGATTATTTATGTGTGATTATTTATGTGATTATTTATATGTGATTATTTATATGTGATTATTTATGTGTGATTATTTATATGTAATTATTCAATGATGGTCCTTGTTCCGGGTTTCTCAAAATTTAAAAGTTGTGTTCAATATTGTCAACTGAGAAATGATGTGATAAATCATTTAGATCTCAACAATAAAACAAAACAAGAAAACTAGTTTTTAAGCGGTGTGTCAATGATATAAGTAAATAAAGTTATAAGAATATATAACTGAAATGCCAAATTACATTGATGAGATCTATACTTGAATATGCATCTTCTGTTTGGGACCAATTTACCAAAGAAAAGAGAGATAAATTAAAACAATTTTTATTTAAAAAAGAGCTGCAAAATTTAATGCTGGTGAATATTTAAAACGATTAATTAATCGTTAATTTCGATTAAAGCCAAAAAATTTAAATTGATGATGTCATATGTAACACTTATTAAACGTTCTTGTTGAAAATGTAAAAAACACTGTAATGTCTATTTTATTTGTCATATTTAACCAACTACGCAAAAAAGATAAGTCTGTTAAAATTATTTGGTTCAAGTGATGAGTGGGTCTAATTGACCATATAACAAGCCGAGCTGAACAATCATTCACATGGAACTGAGGTAACTGATATGTACGAAATGGTCTTGGCAAGGAATGAAGTTATCGGATATCGGTTTTCATTAAGTTTCCACCATTGTAGAGGGATAATGGATTCAGGAACTTTCATCTCCATTTTGTAACGCAGTAATTCATCAGAAGAGCTGTCGCCATTTTCTGTCTCTGAGTCAGACTCCATTTCTGCCATTAACTTAATATGCTTTTATTTGGTTTGATAAGTAGGCGAAGTGTTAGAACCATAGAAGAACAACTCTCAACATTTTGAACATTCCCGTCAGTCAATAGTTTAAAACCAAAATGTTCGTGTAATCGTCAGGAAATTTATTATTTATCGGCAGCTATTTTTAAATCCTTTATATTAACTCGTGGTGTCTGCGGCCGACCGACCTTGTCGCCAAAACTTTTGATCGATTTTTAACCCACTTGCTCGCAAGATAGCGAGCTGAAATTTTGCAGGCAGTTTCGTACCGATGATAAAAACAATGTATCAAAATTTCAGATCGATCGCATGTACCGTAATTAAATTATTGATTTTTTAGATTATTTTATTTATTCCTATGTATCATGCTATTTTTTGAGATAGAGCGTCGCGGTGCGTATTATATTGAACAACCTTTCTGTCGCGCAATAAGGTGCGTATTTTATTGACAGCTCTTTTTATAAACATATTCCTGATCGGTGCGCATTATATTAAACATGTTTTACGACACAAGTGCAATTTTGTATTTCTGGATGGTCTGGCGCTGCGTATTATAATGAACATTCTTTTAATTACTTCTCGTACATAAAGGATTTATAGTCAAAAACTTGGTTTTTTACGGGTTTTTCTTATTACATCCTTTATATTAACTCGTGGTGTCTGGTTGAATCCTTGATTGATTGCTTGCTTGTCGCCAAAACTTTTGATCAATTTCTAACCCACTTGCTCGTAAGCTAGTGAGCTGAAATTTTGCAGGCAGTTTTGTAACGATAATAAAAACAACGTATCAAATTTTCAGATCGATCGCAGGTACCGTAATTAAATTATTGATTTTTTAGATTATTTTATTTTTTCCTATGTATCATGCTATTTTTTGAGATAGAGCGTCGCGGTGCGTATTATATTGAACAACCTTTCTGTCGCGCAATAAGGTGCATATTTTATTGACAACTCTTTTTATAAACATATTCCTGATCGGTGCGCATTATATTAAACATGTTTTACGACACAACCACAATTTTGTATTTTTGGATGGTCTTGCGCTGCGCATTATAATGAACATTCTTTTATTTACTTCTCGTACATAAAGGATTTATAGTCAAAAACTTGGTTTTGTACGGGTTTTTTTATTTTTTATTTTTTTTTACTTTTTGACTTCCAATAATAATAATTTGAAAGTGATGGGTCGATTGATCGCTAAAAAATAATTTAATCGTTAAAATTTGTTCACGATTAATCGAGAAATTAATAGTTAATTTCCGCAGCCCTAAAATAAATACATACAAATACATACATAAAAAATACATACAAAAAATACATACAAATAAATACATACAAATAAATAGATACAAAAATACATACACATAAATACATACAAATAAATGCATACATAAATACATACAAATAAATACATATATAAAAACATACAATTAAACACATACAAATAAATACATACATAAATACATACAAATAAATACATACATAAACACATACAAATCCTCCTTCTATTCTCACATTCCAGTGTGCAACACGTCTCCTGAACAATCCAGGAAAATCAACATTCAATAGAAATTCAAAAGTCTAATTAAAATGCAAAACTTGACATAAACCATGGATAAGTGTAGGACGCAATAATCTCCTGTACAGAAGGACCGTCTGTAGCAGTTAAGATAAGATAGTGGCTTACATTAGCACTTCAAATAAGTCGCGGACGATAAATTTGTATTTCAATCTTCTTATACTCACAAATGGTTTTCAAAGATTCTTTCCCCGACCCCAAACCTCACCAGCTCTATTAAACACAAAATGAAATATCATATAAGCCCAGCATGCACCAATATCGCTAGTATATGAGAACCGCTTGAATAATTAATAACACTTTTTTATGTTCTATTAATGTTCTTTTATCTTTAATTTTCCTTAGATTAATTAATTTTAAGGTAATACTAGCTTCCATTCACAAGATTAGTGACTTTTAATCCACAATTATCAAACGTAGACTATTTTTTAATACTTCTATATACTTTTCAAAGGTTTTTCTTAATATATATTTTAAAAGCAATATTTTGTTTATATTGCTGTCCTCCAGTCAAAGCCTTAGGTAAATATTTGGTTATGACAGCCCCCTCACCCAGTCGTGAGGGAGAAGAAGGACTAAAAGCCATTCCGTTGCAAACTTCCTACAAGGCATTGACACTACAAAAAAAATGTTAAATTTCGGGAGTTAATTTCTACGTTTTAGATGGGGCTCATGAATGTTTTGTTTTTTTAATTGGATCAAATTTTGTTATCAATTATTATAAAATACTATGATTGATTAGCATTCACCAACACTGATTAATTTACGATTTTAATCATTTTTTTTTAAAAAAAGAAGCAATGAAGAAAGAACTTGAGGTTTTATTTATTGTATTTCCCAGGGAGCTGTGAGTGAAAAGATTCATTTATTCTCATGAAGATTGCTGGAATTCTATCCAAGGTTTGAGTGACAGTAATTGGGTTTGAAGTCTGAAAAATTTCTCGTGTTAATGGGAGAACAATGACTGGGAAAATTCGCGGCAGTGGGAGATTTGTGTTTCTCATTTTGTTTTAGTAAAACTTTGTCCAAAGTTGATTTTATTTTTTCAAGGAAATTACATTCCAAGCATAAACCACTTTTTAAAAGGACTTTTTTTAAACGAAATAATTTTTTATACATCTTAAATGCTTTCATGTATTTTAGCGTTATTTCCTGTATGTATAAATTTACTTGGTCCCGTATAAATCAGGTAAATCTCATTGACGGTACCCGTGGCATATGACACATACATTGTCTTTGTTTTAACAGCTGCAGTAACGTTATATAGTATTAAAAAAATTATAGATGAAACCATAGTAGAAGAAATCTTTAAAGATATGTCAAAATAATGATGTTTCTGTTTTAAAAAATGCCATACGTCAATTATAGGAAACAAAAGCCATATCGAGAACATATCATTTCCCTTATGGGCAAGGTTACAAATTGGAAACTTCTTCAGACTTTCCTCATAGAACTAGTTGGTTCCACAAATACATCAAACATATGTGTCACCTGAAGAGAGTAAGTCATGAGTCTTAGAAATTAAAATGTAAAACCCCAATGGGCAGAATGTTCCCAAAATCACAGAGTAAAAGAAAGGGCAAACATAGAGGGATCCCCAGGTACCACATACCTTCTCCCTTTCATAAACAATTAAGGAAATGAACTCTTAAAACAATGTATATATTAGACCGACTTAAATATCGGAGATGCAGAGAGTTTTGTTGTTTTTGTGATATAGAATCTGATTTATATATGCTATAACATGGTTGATTGTGTTTTATAATAAGGATTCTCGGTAGATGTAATAGCAAATTGAATTGGGAATTAAAAAACTGTTCAAAATTCAAAAGGCAGGACGAGGGTAGAACTATTTTCTTTATACAAAAACAGATAAGATTATTGGTTGTGGGTAGGACAGTGACCTTGACCCAACCGAATTCATCATCTTGGTCAATAATATCATCAATTATCTTCCAGTAATTTCCTGAATTAAAAGCAACGCGGCCTTCTGTCGACAAGTTTTCGATTTTTTTAAGGGGCAAAATTTAATTAGAGTAATTTGTCCTTTGGGTTATCTCAATTTTTGATTCACACACGCACACAAATGGCCTTATTAAGGGTTCTCAAACATCGATCAGATTCCTATGCCTAAAAATTCCATATGTTCTTAATTTTTTTTTGCACTCATTTGTCTAATACTTCTTCGTTAATTTGCAGGGGGGAAATGTTTTTATCCAAATACGAGTTACATAACATCTGGTAAAACCAAGCGTCCCATGTAGCCTTCATGTACTAATGCACAGGTTCAACAAGTGATGTTCATTAGAAACAAATGTGATTCACAAGCAATTTAAGCACACGCCGAACAGATACTGTTAATACTTGTGTGTATGCTATGAAAATAATACACTGGACAGAATTTTAAAAATATCCTGGAAACAAATCTTTAAAGACATGTAAATGTATTATTCCTAGTGTTCTATACGAACATGTTCTTAAATATGTATATATCCAAGAGTAACTTAATTGGGTTCACCAATATTTTAGGATATTCAGTTAATTCATGAAAGGATTATCTGCTTCTAATTTTATAGAACATATTTGTCAACTTTAAGTTATATAGAGCGGCCGTATGTTTACTTGTAGTTGTACAGATAGAGAGTGTCTACTTCTAAATATCTATATATCTATATCAACGGATTTATCCACAATTTACAGAGACCGGTTGATTCTACTTCTAGTTATAGAGATCGGTTGTGTCTACATAACCCTCATATGTCTCCTTCCAGTTGCATCAACCGGCTTCATCAAGTTCACCTCTATAAATGAGAGAAAATATTAATTTTCCATGTATTAGACCAGATTTTAAATTTCTAAATTTTGATGAAGAAATTATTTGTCTCCTTTTGATTGCATATTGTCCAGACGTGTTTACTCTCTAACGTCTAACCTGGATATTTTTCTAATAGTCCTGGTCAATTACTTTAGGTAAGTGATGTTACTATCGACTGTAGAATCTTGTCAAGTAAATAAAACAAACCCGTAAAAACAAAGTTTTTGACTATAAATCCCTTATATATGAGACATAACTAACAGTATTGATTATTTTCAAACATTTACAGACTGAATCTGTCTTAACTCAACTTTGCATCATAACCCTAGTGGGGGGGGAGGGTGGGTGGGGGGGGGGAGAGGGGAAAAGTCTGGTCACCGATTCGCTTGACCGAGCTCAGAGTGACACGTAAAATGTAAACAAAAGCGCCCGTCGCTTCGTTGGGTCGCCTCAATGCGTCAGCTCAAAATTTCACGTGGAAAAAAAACAATAACAAACAGTGAATTTAAATTACATACCTCATATAAGGATAAACTATAAATGCATTAATTTAATTACGGTACGTTCGATCGATCTGAAATTTTGATACGATGCATTGTTAGGTTAGACGGGTCCGTGTGCTAAATTTCAGTTCGATCGGATCACGGGAAGTGGGTCATTTTTGACTTTTGTTTTTCCGCCCGCCGAGCCCATGAGAGAGATGATGAGAGAGACGGCCGCGAAGTTAATATAAGGATTTAAAAAACATGCCGTAATAAAACAAACCCGTAAAAACAAAGTTTTTGACTATAAATCCTTATATATGAGACATAACTAACAGTATTGATTATTTTCAAACATTTACAGACTGAATCTGTCTTAACACAAGTTTGCTTCATAACCCTAGGGGGGGACGGGTGGGTGGGAGGGGGAGAGGGGAAAAGTCTGGTCACCGATTCGCTTGACCGAGCTCAGCGTGACACGTAAAATGTAAACAAAAGCACCCTGTCGTTTCGTTGGGTCGCCTCAATGCTCAAACTTTCACGTGGCAAAAAAACAATAACAAATCGTGAATTTAAATTACATACCTCATATAAGGATAAACTAAAAATGCATTAATTTAATTACGGTACGTTCGATCGATCTGAAATTTTGATACGATGCATTGTTAGGTTACACGGGTCCGTGTGCCAAATTTCAGTTTGATCGGATCATGGGAAATGGGTCATTTTTGACTTCTGTTTTTCCGCCCGCCGAGCCCAAGACAGAGAGAGAGAGATGATGAGAGAGATGATGAGACGCCGGTGAAGTTAATATAAGGGATTTAATAAAACAAACCCGTAAAAACAAAGTTTTTGACTATAAATCCCTTATATATGAGACATAACTAACAGTATTGATTATTTTCAAACATTTACAGACTGAATCTGTCTTAACTCAACTTTGCATCATAACCCTAGTGGGGGGAGGGGTGGGTGGGGGGAGGGGTAGGTGGGGGAGGGGTGGGTGGGGGGGAGAGGGGAAAAGTCTGGTCACCGATTCGCTTGACCGAGCTCAGAGTGACACGTAAAATGTAAACAAAAGCGCCCGTCGCTTCGTTGGGTCGCCTCAATGCGTCAGCTCAAAATTTCACGTGGCAAAAAAACAATAACAAACCGTGAATTCGAATTACATACCTCATATAAGGATAAACTAAAAATGCATTAATTTAATTACGGTACGTTCGATCGATCTGAAATTTTGATACGATGCATTGTTAGGTCAGACGGGTCCGTGTGCCAAATTTCAGTTCGATCGGATCATGGGAAGTGGGTCATTTTTGACTTCTGTTTTTCCGCCCGCCGAGCCCAAGACAGAGAGAGAGATATGATGAGAGAGATGATGAGACGGCCGCGAAGTTAATATAAGGGATTT
>CALYLW010001300.1:162292-183722 GCA_944989445.1 Ampullaceana balthica | reverse complement strand
AGCTCTTTTTTTAAATTTGTTCTAATGTATCAATATTTTCTTTTATGGATGGGTCCCAAAGAGAATATGCATATTCTAGTACATGTGTCAGTAAGGTGAGGTAATATTTTAGTAACATATCTCTATTACATCTGTAAAAGTTTCTTTTTTATAAAGCCTAAGTTTACATGATGGTTTCTCATTTAGTATGACTACTAAGCATTTTGCATCTTTAGTTTGGGTCAGTTCATTTTCACGAATGAAATATTTGTGAAATTATTTGTTTCTTTTTCTTTGTTACTTTACTCTCTTTATGGGTGGAAAGACATACTCCGGTTAATGTCTCATTTCTTAAAGGAAAAAGATCGCCTAGTAAAATATTTAGTATGAGGTGTTATATATTTACAAACTTTTTATAGCTTCAAAGGAAACTAGTTTCTAATGCGCATATAAAAAAAAATCTTTATAAAACTTATAATTATAAATTCCATTCAAAAGACTTGAAAATTATCGTCCTAATAAGGTGAAATTTTAGTTTAAACTACATTTTGTTTTACATTTATGTAACATTGCTTTATATGATTCAACCACTAGCATTACAATTGTATAAATGTTTTTTATGTTGATAACTATCAACGGAGTCACATTGTCTGAAGACATTTGTGATTATCTAACCATACAATTTACCTAATTAGATTTTATAAACATTACACGCTTACATTTTCTTCGGTAGATGGTGATGTCAATGTTTGGACTAAATGCTGTGTTTTAGTAAATACTTTTAATCAACTTCTGAACACACGTGACCAGTGTCAACCTCTTTACATAATGTGTATCACGTGACGCATACGTTAAGTGGCTGACGTTCGGATTGCCTTACACATAGGAGGTATTACTATACATACCTCTCTGTCGAAAATAAGTGTTATGTTGTATGAATGAGGAGATTTGTGTTTTTTGTTTACACTTGATAAATAAACACTTGCCAACATACCATAAAATACAGTAAATAAATTTATTTTCATCACAGTTACGGACTTAAGATGAAAAAGAAGGGCACGTTTTCACGGCTCAGAACAATGTACAGAACAGTGTTAGTGTGAATATTAGAGACATACCGCCCCCCTAGAATAACAAGGTTCTAAGTCCAATTTTTGAAAAAAATGAGTTATTGCCCCTGGGATATTGTCCATATTTCAATCTATCATAGCACAAAATCTGAAAGCTGTATAATGAGCCAATGAAGTACAGAATTACAAGGTTCTAACACGAGATAGGCCTTTCAAGTGAAAATTGCAAAGTTCTAATATGCATTTTTGTTTTAACAAGGTCTTATCTACTGTTAACCAATGAAAAAAAGGCTTTGAAAATAAGTTTAATATAATCAGCCAATCATATCCCTTGTTGTATACACGATATGGTACGGTTTGTTTAGAAATGTCGGACGTCTCCAGGAGACGTAGTGATTCAAGTATATTTTCGAGTTAATATGGCACGAATAGCAGTGACTTCAATTATCCGCTGCCATGTGGTGGTACTTCTGACATAGGAAGTGAAGAAGACATGTAAGTATTTTTATTTAAACATAGATTCTAAATGCAAAATAGGTCAGATGTGTAGTTATAATTATAAGTAATATAAGTTATACTACTTATAGTAGTTTACTCATCGCGTCTTTGGTCTGTATCAGTAAGAGAATAACGCATAAACATAAGAAAAGGTAATAGTAATAATTTTTACGCTGCTAAATAAAATAATAATTTTGAAACATATTAGTTTATATAATCCATAAGATCATTTCATTACACATATTAAGCTTTTACAATTTTAAATTGGTAAGTCTTTTTAATTTTAGTCTTTAGTTTTAACTCCACTTCATTTTCGTTCCAGCATTCCTCCATCCTCTCATTGTCAGTCTCACTAACACCTTCTGATGCCAGCATTGCATACATTCAATGAGAGTGAAACTCAGACTGGGCAGAACATCAAAAACTGCAGTCAAACTCCTGAGACATGTTCAAGAGAGGCCAGCGCACCTTTGATAGGTAAAAGTAATTTAGAAACAATAGGAGCATCTAACAGTCAATGGCAGAAAGAAGCTGAAAATGGAGAGACACAGCAATCCTGACAATTAGAAATGCAATGAAAGGAAAAAATTGTCTGAAGCTGGTCAGGCTTACATGAATATAAGGAACAAGGAACCTGAAAAGAAAATTCAGCATCTAAGAGACTGTAAAAAGATTTGCAAGTTTAAATGTGAAAATGAAACCAGAAATATAGACAAGCATACAGTAACATACTTAAGTAACATACAAATTATAGCATTTTTCTCTTTACAGTAAAGTAAAAAGAAAGTCGCATAACCCATTAGAGCTTATTCGGGACTTGTTTATACCTAGTGGGTGTCCCAATTCCCTTCCTGGGGTGTTAGCGTATCATTTATATTGTGGCTTTGCGTGGGCTCGATCCCACGCCCCTCAGCTTTGTGAGGCGAGCACACTTCTGACTTCGCTATCCAGCCGTGTGTAACATTTCATAATGTAGAAATACAAAGAACAGTTTTTGCTGTGTTTAAAATCATTTATTTTTACAATAAAAGTTACAGTTTTGATGTTAGTCCAAATAAATAAATAAATAATACTTTGAAAAATATACACAAATATTGTCTGTCTTTAATTAAATATAATCCTTTGTTGTTATTTTTGTTGTCTTTATCAGTATTAGAGCTCTTAATTAAGAATACATACTTTTTCTTTATGTAAACTAATAAAATTATAGCGTAAAAAGAATAGAACCTTGTAATAATTAATTGAAATTGCATTTTCAGAATTAAAAGGTTCTATTGAAAATTTTAAAAAATCATATAAAATTTAAATTAACACCAAAAAAATTACAATAAATGGTAATATCTTGTATTGATAATACAAACAAAATGCAATAAAAACTTTGACAAAAACATGTATAGTTTGTCGTATCCAAACATCAAATTTTCAAACGCGAATATCTCCGTTCGACAAAAAGGTCACATAGAACCCTGTTATTCTAGGGGGGGGGCGATACAGAATACGTGTGTGTAGAATATGGTAAATGTTCTAAGGCTGAATATAAAGATAATTTGTAAAATATAGAGTACAGATTAACACGAAGTGCACACACAATCCACACACGTATAGTACACTAGTGGAAAAGCCTTCTAAGGCTAAGGCTCACATACACGCATAGTTCGTGTGTTGTTTCGGAAATTGGCGCTCTGTGCTAAAACAAACACGTCATATTATATTTTTTTTAAAGCGAAATTTTTAAATGTATTTAAAATAATTTTGCACACCTTTCGATCGGCGCCTTTTTGCGCGCCTTTCGATGGGGTGACACGCATAGGAAGGTCGATTATGTATTATATATATAAATGTTAAAACTAATGACGTCATTTAGATAAGGATGTTTGAATTTGAGAGATTACCATTTATAAAGAAATAGCTTTTATTCCTTAATTATATTTTTACTATCATCTATTCTAAATTTTCTAAGTAAATAAAAGTATACTTTAATAATGTGTATGTTATCCCAAAGATAACGTTCGCGTTATTATGTACATGTGTTGTTGAACTAGATCTAAAGATAGCAGTGGTCGTGACTTTTATGACAATTAAAAACATGATAAAATGCCTTTTATGAAAGACAATTATTATTTTTTGAGTTAATTCTGTTTTTAACTGAAGCATTAATAAGTATTACACTTTATTGTATTTTCTTTACAATACTATCATAAATTAACATCATGAATTGTTTGTTATTTAAAGATGAAAATCCAAGATATTTAATGTATATTATTTTTTATATCTTTAACCTATATTTTCAGAGCCATTGAGCTGATCTAATCCCAAGAATGAATTATCTTATCCTATCTTATCTGTTTACAGACGCTCCTTCTATACAGAAGATTATTGCGTCCTACGCTTATCTATGGTTTGTGTTTAGTCCTGCATTTTTATTAGAGATTTAAATGTTGATAAAGTGTTGGTTTTCCTGGATTCTTCAGGCAACCCATTCCACGCCCGAATTCCGTACGGGAAGAAGGAAAACTTGTATGTGTTTGTTCTTGCATACGGAATAAGAAAGGTGTTTTTATCCTTATGTCTATCTGAGGGTTGTATTAAGTTATCTTTGTGTTGTATTTCTAAATTAGAATTAATTGCTTTATGTATGATTACTACTTTGCTCTTGGTTCTTCTATCCTCTAGTGTTTCAAGGTTTAATTAATCAACAAAAAAGTGTTTGTATTATAAAGCAATTCTTTTCTTTTTTTTTGGTTAGCTACTATTTTTAAAAAATCATTTATTTAAGAAGGGAACACAAAAAGAAATATATTTGTAGTTATGCGACTTTGATTTGTCCTTACATAGACTGTGAAATCGCAAAAGTTGTGTTTTTAATATTTCATACCCATGCACTATTTAAATAAATCACTCCCTTTTGAAAATTATTTCCATTTCCCAACCTTAGATATTTTCGATTAAACAGCTATTACCTTTCTCTGTGCAGACATCCACAAAAACAAATGTACATAAATGTGTTGGGTGTATACATAAATAAATGTAACATATTGAAAAAATTGCTACTGACATTGCTGTTATAAATTTAAAAATGTAAACGTCAAACAAGACTTAGAATTAAATATATTAATAACTGACACATGAACAACTCATAAGCTAAAGTTCAGATTTGTTTCTCTCCTCTTGTGAGCTGTGATAGTTAAAAAATAAAAACTAAATGCGCCCTTGGTTTGAAAACGTTACAATGGAAATTCCAAAGCCTGGCAAGCGTCACGCGTTATAACATTACTGGCCAATGGTATAATCTTATATAAGTAACTAGGGGTTGTAAGGCACATACGGCGCCCAATGCGGCTGTAGGGCGCCTACGTCACCCACTTTTTTGGTCAAAACCCCAAGTAACTTATCCTTTGTTCATAAATACGAAATATTAAACATGTTGAAATGTAAAAAAAGTATTTCATAATTATAAATCATCAAATCCTATTTTTTCATCGCTCCCTTTTCAAAAATTAAAATATAAGCTACAACAATGAGGTCATATGAAACATTTTTTGCAGCGCGTTTTTAATTTATAATTATTTTGCACACCTTTTGCGCGCCTCCGATACACACCTTGCATTAAAATATAATACAATAAAAAGATTTTATGATACAAAATAGTGAATGTAGAATAAAGACAATAAAAAAACAAACAACAACAACAACATTGGGAACATGTAATTTATGAATTCTATGTTTCCCTAAAATATTTACAAAAATGTCGTGCTAAAAATCTTTGCAGAGGCAACTTACAGAAAAAACTAGTGGAACACACAGAGGTTAATTTGACGTTTGCTTAACTTTATTTTACGTAACTTGACATTTTAATAGAAAATTTAGTCTAAAATCTAGAGAGCATATTTTTGGCCATGGAAGCAAAGATGTAGTTATTTTATGTAGAAAATAAAATTGAAGAAATGTGTATAATTAAGAAAATTAGGTTATAGGTAAAATTCGTATAAGGTGTTGGTAGTTACATAATTATGAAAACATATTTGTTTCGTACATCATCTAATCTACAGTACTTTGAAGTTTTGCCTTCATATAAGAGTACGATTCTGCCATGAAATTGTCTGAACTTGAAAGTGGAATAGTTTTTAAAGATAGTCCAACTTTTAGCTGAATTTAGTCATTCATAGAGGATGATGTAAGAAGGGCTTTAGATAAACAACATAAAGAAACATAAACTTGAATTAGATCATTTAAAATGACGTCATGAAACTAATTGAAAATAATATCATGATTCACAATATAGGTCAAGTTGAAACAAAAATAATTCAACGATTCAGAGTGCAAGCCTGACTTAATTAAAACTGAACAAATGCCCAAGGTATGTGTCGATTGAACAAGAAGACATCAGCTTTCCTGAACATTCTTTGGACTTGTCCAGTCTCGTAGTTGTAGGATTGTGCATTTCCTCTCCACTTGCATTCATTACACAGAAACTGACACGATAGAGATAGAACTTTAAATGTTTATTCCGTTAAACAAAACTGCTGCTCTCTCTAAAACATCCAATATATCTTTATACAACTGATGACTCAGGTGTAGAATACTCAACAGTCTCCATGACTGTCTCATCACATGTACATCATACCATTAGGGATATCTAAACATCTGGCCGTACAACAGATGAAGTATACTCGAAAGTCTCCCTGACTATTTCAATACATGACATGGCATACAATTAAGGTTTTCTACACATTTGGCTGTACAACAGCTGTAGTATACTCAACAGTCTCCCTGACTATCTCATCACATGTTCAGCATGCAGTTAGGGTTCTCTACACATCTGGCTGTACAACAGCTGTAGTATACGCAACAGTCTGACTGTTTCATCACATGACAAGGCATACAACTGGGGCTCTCTACACAATAGGCTGTTCATCAGCTCGACATACTATTTTACTTCACAATCGATTTCCTTGAACCGACTCAACCATCCTAGGGCTGAAGTATGATACGCTGTTGAACATGAAAGTAGAACATGTTAGGGGTTTAAGCATATATTCGAAACGTCAACCCTGGTGTATTTTTAATACACTATGGTAGCCAATAACTTAATCTGGTAACATGATATGGTAAAATCATCATAAGAAGAATCTGAATTATTTAATATATATATATATATATATGACAAACAAAATGAGATGGTAATAGCAAATTGTTTAAATGGAATTCAGTATATACTGGTGATTGAGATGTTATCCCTTATGAAACAGATCGATGTCAAGTGACGTGCCACTTATTTAAATATTGCATTTAATACACTTAGGAAGTCATTGAATTTCTTCATTTAGCCAAAGTAATAGATGAAGAAATTGTATACAATTTTTTGTTTTATTAATTTAAAATAAATATCATTAAAATATGTATTTCTTTCTTTAAATTTAAACATTCCTATACATAATATTTAGTGACATGCAATACAAAGTGTATGTCATATAAATAAGTAATACTATGTCGTATACACTCGTAAATTGAAATTTAACCAAAGTTTAAGATAAAAACATTATGATCATCTCATTGTTCTAGCCACCTAAGTTGTCTTAATTAAATTATCATTTTTATTAGGTCGATTTCTGTGCTTTTTAGTGCTGCGTTCATGGAAAAAACAATTTTATTGCACTAGAGATAATACAGTGGAATGGCTTTTAATTTATATAAAATCTCTTGTATGTGTATGTGAGTTCTTATCTTATCTTTGATGAATTGGTTTCATACAGAAGTTGTATAGTCTAGTACAGGTCTCACCAAAGTGAGGTAGACTCCTGAGTATTTTGAAGGTTTAGTTTGGGTCAGTTCTTTTCCATTAATGATATATTTTGAATTTATTTGTTTCTTTTTCTTTGCTACTCTTAACAATTGACACTGCTCTGGGTGGAAAGACATGCTCCAGTTAGTTTCCCGTTTTATCAATTCAACTAAGTCTTTTGGTTAAATTTTGAACTCTTGTTCTGATTCAATTGTTCTACAGATTATAAAATCATCAGCATGTAACCTAACTTTTGTTACTGTTGAGATGTTGTTGGGTAAATCATTTATATCAATTAAAAAGAGTAAGGGACCTAGCACAGTTCTTTGTGGAACTTCTGAGTTAACCTTTATTGGTGCAGATTAATCCATTAATTATTACAGTTTGCTCCCTACCCAAAAGGAAGTCTTGCATCCAGTGATGTAAAGGAACTGAGATTCAAAAGTAGTTAAGTTTTTTTTTAGTAAACTAAGGTGGTGAACTTTTTCAAATGCCTTTGAGACGTCTAGTAATATTGTGTTTATATGTATACATATATATTGCAACCGTTCATCATCATAGGACAATGACGTGTGCTCTTGCACGTCTTCCCCTCCCCTTTCTCCTGGCCCTTCATTATTCACTCAAAGCTATGAATAATGCCTTTGCGACATGAATGCGCTCACGCACTGTTCCCCGCCACGAGGTGCGCTCACCTTCAAAGGCCTCTCATGTTTCATGGTCTATTTGTGCTCATGACAGGTCTTTCTTTCAGACGTTCTTAGAACGCAAGCAGGGTGACCTCTTTTTCTCATACCAGTTGCCAGCTTACCATAAAGCAAGGCTCTATGAATGCGCTCCGGGCTCATCCTGCGGACATTACCCAAAAACCGAAGACGCCTCTCAATCAGAATTGAGTGCATACTCAGCATATGGATCCTTCTGAGTACCTCGGCATTGGAGATCTTGTCCTTCCACTTATGTGTAGAATCCTGTGCAAGCGACGTAAGTGGAAACTGTTGAGCTGCTTTGCTTGCTTGGCGTAGGTCGTCCAGCTCTCGCCGCCATAGAGGAGTGTGCATGGTGCAAGGAAATTTTCGCCCTAGCTGAGATCTGCGCATTGTTCCACACTCTTTGATTCAGCATAGTCATTAATGATGCGGCTTCTACGATTATGTTTCCTATTTCCTTCTCACGAGAGAGTGTGCTTGTAATGTTACTGCCAAGGTTGGTGAAATACTCGTCGACATCCAAGGTGTTTCCCTCAATGGTGATTGAATGCAGGCAGTCTGTGCCTTGTCTCATAATATTGGTACGTTTATAGGTTAATTGTTAAACCAAAGTCATTGCATGCCTCTGAGAACTTATTGACCGACTGTTGAATTCCTAGTTCTGTATGAGACGCAAGGGTTGCGTCATCCGCGAAGAGCAACTCTCTGACGAATACAGTTTTCAATTTCCTCTTCGCACGGAGCCGGCTGATGTTTTATAGGCTTCCATTACTCCTGGTATGAATGTTCACACCCTCGGAACATATTTTCTTTATTCTATCGCTATGACATTTTGTAAGATGTTGAATACTATACCGCAAAGATCTTTGGCATTGAATCTTTTTTTGTTTTTTTTAAACATATAGGAAGTTGAGGCCTAAACATTTCTAGATTTCATTCCCAATTTCATTTGATGGGACCTCGACAAATATTGATTAATGTATTCCATACGATCCACATTTAGATAAACTGGTGTTTTGAAATTTTAATTTTGCACCGAATGGCCCTGGGAAACATAGTTTATTTTTCTTGTCTTTATATACGCTATTTAAATATTATTTTATATATCCTATCGCTATAAAACTTAGAAAGTTGTCGAGTGTTGCTCCAAATGCACATGTGGTCACCACCGCCAACCAGGATCACTGCAGCGCCAACCAGGTATCGTTTGTGATTATAAATGGGAGTCAACGTAACGCCTGAAGGACAAACATACCATTTTTGATTTATGTAAAATAAAAACTTATATATATATATATAACAAATAAAATGAACTGGTAACAGGAATATGTCCAAAAAGGAACTCAGTCTATCTATACTGGCGATTGGAGAATCTTAGCTATTCATTGAAATGTTATCCCTTGTGGAAGAGATCGAAGTCAAGTGGCGTGCCAATTACAAATATATTACTTCAAATATGAATTTTATACTTTGATCATTCCATTAATTAGTCAAAATAATAGATGAAGATACATGCATATAATTCATAGTATTATTAATTTGAAATTATTAGGTTTCGAAAATGTATTTTTCCTTTGAATTAAAACATGTTTATACATACTGTTTAGTGACATGCAATACAAAGTGTATGCTATACAAATAAGTGATACAATATTACTAAGACTCGTAGATATGCAATTTAAAAATAAAAAGTTTAAGATAATAATTTTATGTTTCTGCTCATTTTTCACGCATCTCAAAATTTCTCAATTACATTGTCATATTATTTAGGTCGACAGCAATGCTTTTTAGTGCTACGTTCATGGAAGATACAATTTGATTGAACTTCAGATATGAAAAATAATTTTTTTTTAAATTTGTAAATGTTCTCTTTAATGTAAATGTGAGTACTAACCTTGGGAAATGGGTTCTTTTCATTTTCTTATGATAAAACTTTTTTTCTAGCAATTAAAAAGCAATAACAAACTGAGAGACAACGCTTACAATCAAACAACTCATACAACAATGACAAACATACAACTTTTACATACAGACAATACTAGCACTCAGTCATGTCTTGCATTTAGGAAACACAAAAAATCAGACATCCCTGACAGACAGACAGACTTAACAAGTATACCAATCTTATATACAAACAGCACTGTCAATAGAACAGCATTTACAACGTGACAGACAACTAAAAACATCACACAACTCCAACAGACAGACACCCCAAACAATCATGTTTAACTTAAAAGCTAACAGACACAAAAACAATACGTGAACACTCACAAAGCTAGAAATTAATTAAAATTTCAGACAACTCTTAATAACTAAAGACAACACTCACATTAAAAAAATGTAACAGACAAACAACATTAACAGACAAATACATTTAAAAACTTACAACTCTTCAAATCGGACGGACAACAATAACAATCAGACACATCTTTCTGATAAAAAGTCTAGACAGACATCACTAACCTAGTAGTTGGTTTGTAACATAAAACCGTGATTGATAACCGTGCCCAGAGCTAGATCCCGCAAAGTACACATTCGTGATTATTTAAAGATATACTCACAGCGCACATTCATTATTATTTAAAGTTTTAGCTCATATTGAACATGCATGATTATTTAAATATCAACTCACAGTGGGCGTTCGTGATTATTTAAATATCAACTCACATTGCACATTCGTCATTGTTTAAAGATCAGCACACATCATCGCGACTCAAAAGCTGGGAAATTAACGTCCTTATAAAGGTCAAATTTTCATTTTAAACTTATTATTGTACATTTATGTAGCCCTGCTTTATATTATTTGAAAGCTAGTATTAAATCTCTATTTAAGTCTATTGTGTTTATAACTATCAGCAATTTATATAAGTAGATTTTATAAACAAGTTTACATTTCTTTGTTAGATGGTGGTGTCCATGTTTCGACTTACTGTTGTCTTTTGAAAAACAGTTTGAATCAACTCCCTCCTGAACACATGTGACCGGCGCCATGCATTACACAAGCGGATCATCTCGTGATTTATACTAGTGGGAACTGATGTACGTGTGCCTTACCCTCAGGAGGTTTACTATACATACCTTACTGTTGAATGTAATGTTTTGTAATATATGACGACTTACTTCTTAGTCCACATTTATGGATATATGATAACAAAGAAATGACATGCATTTATGGCAAAGAACTGACTGTTTTTTGAGCGGATCTTAATACAGAGATAACACGTGAATTTATAATATCGTAACTGACTAGAGGGTGAATAGAATGATGTTCTCTAAACTATGAAAGACAGCTTAGCTTCAATTATTTTTTTTTAAACCAACAACTCCCCTATTTTACAACGCCTGTTAGAACTAATGACGTCATTTAAGATGATACATATTAAGTGACAAATATTCTATAAAAAAGAGCGTTTATTTTTTTTTCTGTTTTAAAAAATATATGTAAATAAAAGTCTTAATAAATATTGTGCATGTTATCACAAAGATGACTCTCCATTTTTATGTTCACTTAGTGTTTCATTTGATTTTCATTTATTGTGAAGTTTACGCATGGCATAGTTGAAAACTTGCATAGCAGCATTTTATAAAATGATATAAAAGGATATAAAAGGCGACAGGATAGCCAAATCCATAGTGTGCTCGCCTTACAAGCTGATATGCGTTGGATCTAGCCCACGTGCAATCCACCACAAAAATATTAATAAATAGATGAAAAACAAAAGTTTTTGACTATAAATCCCTTATATATGAGACATAACTAAAAGTAGTGTTTATGTTTAAATGCGACACTTAGAGACTGAAACAGAACTATATCCCCTGGTTTTAAAACCGGTGCAGGGACGGTAGGGGGTGTGAACATCGACGGTCGGTGTCAATGCGTGAACTGAACTGTCACTTGAAAGAATTATAAACAAACGTTCGGATAGTTCGATCGCTTAAACTTACAAAGCAAGTTAATATAAGGGATTTAATTAATGAATATTGCTTAAAATCCTCCACTGACCTTGAGAGGAGATGGGCACACCAAGGTCTACCAAGCCCCGAGAAAGTTCTAATGGAAACAGTGAAACACCCTACGAACACGAGGTTATGGAACAAATAGAAATATTATTATTTTAAATTTCTTTGTGATACTGTTTCTTTTTGTTAACAAACACATAATTAATACATGCTATGCTAATTTAAAAAAATATCTTTTTCAAGCTAGTTTTGATGGATCATATAAATAAAAAAAACCATGTTATTATGCTTTTTTTGTGTCATTATTCTAGCTGGCTATTTAAAATAGCTAAATGTTAGCGCACTGGACTATCAATCCGAGAAGAACCCGCGGGTTCGAGCCCAGGCACTGGCAAAAACACGGGGCATTGTGCTGGCAACACATACCCCTGCTCGTTAATGGTGGCTCATTGAAACGTGTGAACGCTTCTTCACTTGACCCATAGATGTACGGTTTGGAGGGGTTATTATATTATTATTATTATTATATTATTATTATTATTATAAAATAGCTGCAACCGATGATGTTTATACAATTATCAAATTAAAATGACATGAATATAGCTACTAAGTTTTATTTAGTAAGTAGTTACCATTTCCACTAATTTAATGTGATATCCACTTAAATCGTTCCTAAATTTAAGATCGCTTTCTGTGCAATTGGAAATATAAAGAAATGGCCCACTTTTTATTTTAGTAATCGTTAAGAAATATGTATTCAAAAACTCGGTAATGTAAGTCAAAATCAGTGATACTTTGCAACACATACTTGATACATCAGAGCAGAGGCGTCGCTATGGTTGGGGTCACCTGGGGCGGTAGCTCAGGGTTTCAACCCTTCACGATCAATTTATTTTGTATAATTAGGTACATTTTCCCTATTTCTCAAGGCGCAAAAAACGAAATAGCCAAGGGCGCGGAAAACACAGTTACGCTTCTGCTTGTCTGACACAAGAGGGTCAGCCTGACATGATGCTGTAAGGTCTGTTAATAACTCATACCGTGAGAATATCGCAGCAAGGGAAGAATTAGCAACCAACCAAAAGCAGTCACATGACTGTCGACTTGAAGCTGAAGGATTTCTAAAGGAACTTGAACAACTGGAAGTCGCTATTTTTATTGAAATTCGGGAAATAATTTTAAGAAGGAAGTCTCTCATTGAGTTTGTTAAAAGATATAATTCTTTAATTGATTCCTATGAAGACAAAGGAAATGAAAAGTCCCTTGTAAAAAAGAGTATAATCAATATTCAATACTATTTTTAAAAAATATTTAAAAAATTAAAAGAAAACGTTAGTTTGATAAAGGGACATCACCAAAACAGTATTCTCCCCGAGACAAAACTTGAAGTTTGAGGTATTTTTGGTAATCATTGACAAACGACTTAAACTAATAACTACCTTTATTAACAAATGAGATACAGAGCAGTACAAAATGTACACGAAATGTAAACTTATTTTTAAATACTTTGTATTAACTCGTGGTGTCTCTTTGTTTGAACCCTTGATTGCTTGCTTGATTGTCGGTCGCAAAAAATTTGGATCGATTTTGAACCCACATCCTCGTAAGCTAGCGAGCTAAAATTTAGCAGGCAGTTTGGTGGCAATGATAAAAACTATGTATTAACATTTCAGATCGATCGCATGTACTGTAATTAAATTATTATATTTTTAGATTATTTTATTTATTTCTATGTATCATGTTATTTTTTTATGTTATCCCTTATGAAAGAGATCGAAGTCAAGTGGCGTGCCACTTGCAGAAATATTACTAAAAGAAATGCGAGTTTCATTGTCACATTCCATTAATTAGTCAAAATAATATATGAAGATACAGGTATACAATTTATAGTATTATTAATTTGAAATAATTAGGTTTCAGAAAATGTATTTTTCCTTTGAATTAAAACATTTTTATACATAATGTTTAGTGACATGCAATACAAAGTGTATGCCATACAAATAAGTAATACTATGTCACTTAGACTCGTAGATTGCAATTTAAACAAAGTTTAAGATAATAATTTTATGTTCTGCTCATTTTTCACGCCTCTCAAAATGTCTCAATTACATTGTCATATTATTTAGGTCGACAGCGATGCTTTTTAGTGCTGCGTTCATGGAAGATACAATTTGATTGAACTTCAGATATGACAAAGAAATTCTTTTAATGTGTAAATGTTCTCTTTAATGTATATGTGAGTTCTAGCCATGGGAAATTGGTTCTTTTACATTTTCTTATGATAAATATGTTTTTTTAATGCAATATAGAATTTACTGGCAAAACAAAACTAACCTTCAGACAACTATAACATACATATAACAGTAACATGAGAAAGCGATAACAAACTGAGAGACAACGCTTACAATCAAACAACTCTTTCAACAATAACACACATACAACTTTTACATACAGACAATACTAGCACTCAGACACGTCTTTACATTTAGGAAACACAAACAATCAGACATCCCTGACAGACAGACAGACTTAACAATTATACCAATCTTATAGACAAACAACACTGACAATAGGACAACATTTACAAAGTGAGAGACAACACAAAACATCAGACAACTCTAACAGACAGACAACCCATACAATCATACTTATCTTACAAGCTATCAGACAACATAAACAATACGTGAACCCTCACAAAGCTAGAAATTAATTCAAATTTCAGACAACTCTTAATAACTAAGGACAACATTAAACATTAGAAAATGTAACAGACAAACAACACTAACAGACATATACATTTAAAAACAGACAACTCTTACAAACGGACGGACAACAATAAAAATCAGACAACTCTTACAGATAGACAATCTAGACAGACAGCACTAACTAGTAGTTGGTTTGTGACATAAAACCTAGAATTGATAACAAACGGATATTAACAAAATCCTTCCAACTTTTTTATTCATCAACAACAAATGTCTTGCAATGACATCATTTAGCTACTGATGTTGATTTTTATTTAACAGTTACAGGTCTGTATGTCGGAATATAATTTTTAGAATTAAGTTGTTGACTACGTGCCCAGAGTTAGATCCCCCAAAGCACACATTCGCCATTGCTTAAAGATCAACCAACTCACAGCGCATATTCGTGATTATTTAAAGATCAACTCACAAGACACATTCGTCATTGTTTAAAGATTAACACACAGCATCGCGACTCAAAAGCTGGGAAGTTCACGTCCTAGTAAAGGTCAAATTTTCATTTCAACTTCATTATTGTACATTTATGTAGTTATGCTTATGCTTTATAACTTAAATGTTATTTGGTTTTTAAACTTATCTGATTTTTACCAATATTTAATTCAAGGGAAGATTGCTTTCATTTAATGTTTTTAAACAAAACTATCAGTTAAGGGATTTCACGTTTTCTTGACATAAACTTTATCTTAAAGCATCATTTAAATTTTTCAAAAACTACTGCATTGATTTAAACTATAAAACCTATGTAAACAGGCTGACAAACCTACAAACCAATGTAGACAGGCTCACAAACCTACAAAACTATGTAGACAAGCTGACTAACTTACAAAGCTCTGTAAGAAGCAACTAACGAATAAACTTTTAATCCTTTTAAATACAAGTCTTCAAAAACATGTCATTCAATGATAAGTTTCTGATTGTGTTATAGCTTTAATTACATATTTCTTCTTTGCACTGTATAATTGCACAACGAAAGTTTCTTGACAATACCAGATGCTTGATTGTTTCACACAGTACAAAGTACTTCACTTATAGCTGGTACACTTAATTCTCCACCAATTCTAGGGATTTTTTCCGGATTTTGGAAATTATTTCGAAAATATGATAAATCGTTCTCTTTTTATGTCGATGAAATTTAGTTATATTTTCTTGTAGTCCTGAAGGCTTTAAAGGTTAACCAAATGCGTAAATCAAATTTTCTGAGTCTTTCTTCTTTCTTTTATGCTATCACAGGATCCTTATAGTTTTTCTTCTCAAAATGCATATGTGATAATCACCGCCCACCTGGATCACTGCAGCGCCTATCAGATGCGATTGGGCCTACATAGGGAATCAATAAAGACAAACAGTGCATTTACATTTGTGACAGGTTTTTTTTTAAATTGAACTCAGTCAATACTGGTGGTTGGAGAATCTTAGCTATTCATTGAAATGTTATCCCTTATGGAAGAGATCGAACTCAAGTGGCGTGCCACTTGCATAAATATTACATTAAACAAAGTGAAAAAGATTATGATCATTCCATTAATTAGTCAAAATATTAGATGAAGATACATGTATACAATTTATATTATTATTAATTTGAAATAATTATTTTTTGAAAATGTATTTTTTCCTTTGAATTAAAATATTTTTATACATAATGTTTCGTTACATGCAATACAAAGTGTATGCCATACAAATCAGTAATGCTATGTCATTAGACTCGTAGATTACAATTTAAACAAAGTTTAAGATAATAATTTTATGTTCTGCTCATTTTTCACGCCTCTCAAAATTTCTCAAGTACATTGTCATATTATTTAGGTCGACAGCGATGCTTTTTAGTGCTGCATTTATGGAAGATACAATTTGATTGCACTTCAGAGATGACAAAGAAATTCTTTTAATTTCTAAATGTTCTGCTTTTGGTTCTGCTATCCTCTAGTGTTTCAAGGTTTAATGCTTTAACTATTAGTGTTATTCTTGTCAGTTTTAAATATTTTCAACATTTGAATTTGGCAGCTGTTTTTTTGAGTTTGTTTTAGTTTATCAATGTTATCTTGGTTAATGTTTGTTATACAGAAGATACAAATTCTAGTAAAAGTCTCACCAAGGTGACGTGGAATTTTAGTTATATATCTTTATTACATCTGTAAATGTTTATTTTTTATAAAGCCTAAGGTTTAGACTTAATTAAAACTGAACCATGCCCAAGGTACGTGTCGATTGAACAAGAAGACATCAGCTTTCCTGAACATTTTTTGGACTTGTCAAGTCTAGTAGTTATAGGATTTTGCCTCGCTCTACACTTGCACCAGGTACACAGAACTGACACGAAGAGATATAACTTTAAATGTTTATTCCGTTAAACAAAACTGGCTGTTCTCTCTAAAACAGCCAATATATCTTTATACAACTGATGACACAGGTGTAGAATACTCAACAGTCTCCATGACTGTCTCATCACATGTACATCATACCATTAGGGATATATAAACATCTGGCCGTACAACAGCTGTAGTATACTCAACAGTCTCCATGACTGTCTCATCACATGTACATCATACCATTAGGGATATCTAAACATATGGCTGTACAACGGCTGTAGTATAATCAACAGTCTCCATGACTGTCTCATCACATGTACATCATACCATTTAGGGATATCTAAACATATGGCTGTACAACAGATGTAGTATACTCAAACGTCTCCTTGACTGTATCAATACATGACAAGGCATACAATTAAGGTTTTCTACACATTTGGCTGTACAACAGCTGTAGAATACTCAACAGTCCCTTGACTATCTCATCACATGTTCAGCATGCAGTTAGGGCTCTCTACAAATCTGGCTGTACAACAACTCGAAATATATTTTACTTCACAAGAATAGTCCTTGGACCAACTCAACCATCCTGTGCCCAAGTATGATAAGCAGGTGAACATGAAAGTAGTACATGTTAGGGGTGGAAGCAAAAATTGGAAACGTCAACCCTGGTATATGTTTAATATCCTGAAGTAGACAATAACTTAATCTGGTAGCATGATATGGTAAAGTCATCATAAGAAGAAGCCGAATTAATTAATATATATATATATATTTTAGATACGGATCGATATATATGATCGATGTGCCAGACATAAGTATGATTGTATTGGTTATACGGGATTAAGATTTGATTGTATATGGGTAGGGATTTTGTTCAAATTATTTTTATTTTAAATTTTATATTTTAAAATGTATTATTTGTTTCCAAACTTTCTTTTAATTTGTGGAAATCTGTTACTTCCCTTATGTGTGTATGGATTACCAAAGAATTACTATACCCATATAGAGGAAAATCCAATCATTTCCCCTCACCATGCATTTTTTAAACCATGTCATAGAGCTTCACTTAACCATTTTATTTGCGTAAAAAAGACACGCACATTTTATAAATTGATGTAGGTACAAAACTAAATAGATGAGTAAAGAATTTTTAAAAAAAATAATTAAAATAAATATTAAAAATAAGCTTTAAAAAAAAAGCAAAATTATAATTAAGGATTTCTTACATTGTTAAGAAGAAATTTTATTTCCTGTCAGCGCTGCAACACAAAACGCTGGTACTGATGTATTTAATATAAAGTTTTTACATTTCCTAATTATAAACTCTGTTACAATATTTTCTTTTCAATGGGGTAGTGAGTTACTAACTTATGTTACTTAAAACTTACCTAATTTTCATTAGTATTAACCTCAAGGCAAGATTACTTTCATTAAATGTTTTGAAACAAGTCGATCAATTAAGCGATTTCACTTTTAATTGAATTAAATTTGATCTCAAGGCATCAATTTTATCTTTCAAGAACCCCTGCACCGAATTAAACGATAAAACCTATAAAAACAGCTTAAAAAACTAACAAAACTCTGCAAGAAGCAGCAAACAAATAAACACTTAATTGTATTCATAACAATGTTCTACTAATGGCCTATCTATCAATGATTTGTTTATGTTTGTGTTGATAGCTTTTTATACATATTGTCATGACTTATATCGACTTGCGATTAAAATGTTTATAATTAGATGTTGACGATGGATCATACATTGTAATGTGTATGCAATCCGCAACTATTTTTTTAAATATTGTAAAACATCCTTGTGGTGCCCTATTATCACTGGAGCACTATCTTTGGCCACTGATCAGATATTACTCACACACTGAATCTTTAACATCTTGACTCATATCAAGTCTTCTTTGCTCTATAGAATTGTACAACGAACGTTTGTTAATAAATATTATATGATGGCTTTTGTAGTACAGTACGTATTACTTCACTTACAGCCGGTACCCTTAACTCATCACAAAGTATTAGGAATTTTGTTCCTGATTTGGAAACATTTAATAATAAATTGTAAGAAGCAAGCAAGTCATCGCTATCTCGTGTTGTTGCGGTTGAAAATATTTTTTGTCAATGTCAGTTGTTTTAAAATGTTCTACTTTTAATGATCGAAAATAAGGTTATTCCTTTTCTTTTTCATGTTCATGAATTTTAGATACATGTTTTTGTAGTCTGGGATACTTTATATGTACACCAAATACATAAATTAAGTTTTGTACTTTTTTTATTGCTATCATCGACTCCTTAAAGATATTCTTCTCCAAACACACCTGTGGTCAACTCCACCCACCTTGATCACTGGAACGCCCACTATGGGCTTACATTGGGAATCACCATAATGCCATAAAGACAAACAGCATATTTTCATTTAAATATAATATATACTACTTTATCAACAGACTGCCAAGTTAAAGTGTCATGTAAGAAAGGACCGTATCCAAAACACTCCTGAAGGGACCGCATCCATCTCTTGTCCGAAGTGCGGACGCCTTTTTCGTACCAGAATAGGGTTAATAAGCCACCAGAGGACACGATGTGGCGGCCCAGCTAATATTGATGAGAGTGGTCATCGTCGAACACGACGGACGGACAACATATATATATATATATATATCTAACAAATAAAATGAACTGGTAGCAGGAAATTCTTTAAAAGAACTCAGCCAATACTGATGGTGGGAGAATCTTCGCAATTCATTTAAATGTTATCCCTTATGGAAGAGATCGAAGTCAAGTAGCGTGCCACTTGGATAAACAGTATAGCTGAATATCTGCAACATCCACTGGACCTTTACAACAATTAGGCATATCACTACATAAAGATAAGTGTATACACGTTATAGTATTATGAATTGGAAATACCTATAATTAATAAAATGTATTTGTCTATTGAATTACATATTTATAAAAATAATTTAAAGGTACAAGCAATACAAAGTGCGAGCAATACAATTAAATAATACTTTGTCGCATTGACTCGTATATTGAAATTTATCCGAAGTTACTGAAAATAATGATATGATTTTCTCATTAATCTTGCCTTTTAAGTTGCTTCAAATACAATATCATATTAACTAGGTAGATATCGGTGCTTTTTAGTGCGGCGTTCACTAAAAAATACGTTTTGATTGCACTTCATATTTGCTCAATAAAAATTCTTTTAATTTGTAAATGTTCTCTTTTATTTATATGGGACTTTTACTTGATGAACAGTTTACATTTCCATTTAAATATGCTGAACGTATTTTAGGATGTGTCATATAATTTACTAAACTAACAATTATTATCATCAAACAAATTAATCTAATTGATGGACCAGACTATCAATGAGACAACTCTAACATAGATACAACATTTAACAATCAGAATAGTCTAACAAACTGAGAGACAACACTTACAATCAAACAACTCTTTCAGGCAGACAGACAACACTAACATACAAACAACTTTTACACACAGACAATAATAGCACTCACATCTCAAAAATTAAGGAATTTTAAACAATCAGACTTCTCTGACAGAAAAAACACGAAGATGGAGCCACGTCGCATCAATTCGTTCTGTCGCAGCCACAAAAGCATCATGAAGATTGGGGATGACTTTCTGCGTGGCATTGACCTTAAGAGCTGTCTCAAGCCTGGTGTTAAGCTGTTGCCTGATCTCGGAGCAGTTGATATGATGTGTTTTTGCGAGTTTTACTCTTGCTCTTAGAGTGACAAAGTTTCTTTGGTATTAATTTAATGCTATTGGCGACAAGGGAGTGGTCTGGGTCGCAGTCGGCACTGTGGTTTCCACTTTCCTTGTTGTAAAGACATGTGTTCAAAATCTTTTAAATCACTATCATCTTTGTTATTAACACCGTAGTTATAGAAGCTCCACTCCCTTAACTACCACTATAATAAACATAAAAGTTTCAAGGCGTATATAGTCTCTTCTATATTTGTTATAAAAACATTTTTTTGTCTGTATTACGTATTTTATAATAGTGAAAAAAATATGTATTTCTTAAAAATATGTTTGTCTATGTATAGTACATAAATGTTGAATTTGTTTATTATAACTCATTATAAAACAGATTTAAAATTGTTTTCTTGTGAATAACAAAGACAATGGATGTGTGTGAAGTTTTTCTCTATTCTCATACTTCATAATTTATCAATCATTTTTTTTAAAAATAATTATCATCATTATAAGGATAATACATTTTTTATTTTAAATTATTTGCATATGTTCAAGGCCTAGTGTTTTTATTTTATTTACACAACAGATAAATATCTATTAATGTAGGAAATTAATTTGATCA
>CALYLW010001300.1:120000-156843 GCA_944989445.1 Ampullaceana balthica | reverse complement strand
GTAATATTTTAGTTACATATCTCTATTACATCTGTAAAAGTTTCTTTTTATAAAGCCTAAGTTTACAAGATGGTTTATCATTTAGTATGACTACTAAGCATTTTGCATCTTTAGTTTGGGTCAGTTCATTTTTACGAATGAAAGTTTTTTGAAATTATTTGTTTCTTTTTATTTGTTACTTACTCTCTTTTATGGGTGGAAAGATATACTCCGGTTAATGTCCCATTTCTTAAAGGAAAAATATCGCCTAGTAAAATATTTAGTATGAGGTGTTATATGTTTACAAATTTTTTACAGCATCATAGGAAACTAGTTCTAATGTGCATATAAACAAATCTTTATAAAATTATAATTATAAATTCCAGTCTACAGGCTTGCAAATTATCGTCCTAGTCAATGTGAGATTTTAGTTTAAACTACATTTATTTTTTTTACATTCATGTAACATTGCTTTATATGATTCAACCATTCGCATTAAAATTGTATCAATGTTTATTATGTTGAGAACGATCAGCGGAGTCACATTGTATGGAGACATTTGTTATTATCTAACCATACAATTTACCTAATTAGATTTTATAAACATTACACGCTTACATTTTCTTCGGTAGATGGTGATGTCACTGTTTGGACTAAATGATGTGTTTTAGTAAATACTTTCAATCAACTTCTGAACACACGTGACCAGGGTCAACCCCTTCACATAAGGAATATCACGTGACGCATACTTTACGTGGCTGTCGTACTGATTGCCTTACACCTCTGAGCTTTACTATACAGACCTCTCTGTCGAATGTAAGAGTTGTGTTGTATGAAGGAGGAGATTTGTGTTTTTTGTTTACACTTGATAAACATACACTTGCCAACATACCATACAATACGGTAAAACATATTTTTTCATCACAGTTACGGACTTATGATGAAAAAGAAGGGCACGTTTTCACGGCTCAGAACAATGTACAGAACAGTTTTAGTGTGAATATTAGAGACATAAAGAATACGTTGTGTAGAATATGATAAATGACTAAAGACTGAATATAAAGATAATTTGTAAAATATAGAGTACAGATTAACATGAAGTGCACACACAATCCACACACTTATAGTACACTAGTGTAAAAGCCTTCTAAGGCTAAGGCTCACACACACGCATAGTTCGTGCGTTGTTTCGGAAATTGACGCTCTGTGCTAAAACAATGACGTCATATAATATTTTTTTACAGCGACAATTTTAAATTTATTTATAATAATTTTGCGCGCCTTTTTGTGCGCCTTTCGATCGCCTTTTTGTGCGTCTTTCGATGAGGAGACACACGCATAGGAAGGGCGATTATGCATTAGATGTTAAAACTAATGACGTCATTTAATTAAGAATTTTTTGATTTAGGGAATACCATTTATAAACGAATAGCTTTTATTCCTTACTTATATTTTTACTATCAACAATTCTACATTTTCTCAGTAAATAAAACTCTTCTTTAATATTTTGTATGTTATCTCAAAGATAACGTTCGCGTTATTATGTACATGTCTTGTTGAGTTAGATCTCAAGGTAAAATGGTCGTGACTTGTATGACACAATTAAAAACATTCTTAAATACATTTTGTGAAAGACATTATTAATTTTTGTGTTAATTTTGTTTTTAGCTGAAGCTTTAATAAGTATTGCACATAATTGTATTTTCTCTCACATAGTACTAGTTAGTTTTTTTTCTTTTTAAATACAAATACTGTTACATATTACGCCTCATTTGGTATGGTAGGTGATATGTACATATCTTCTATTTAAAACAGATTGACCCTTTTTTTAAAGATAATTTTAGAATTGAAAATGTGGTCTAAAAAGCCACCATTACGCTATATGTATTATAATTACTTATAAACATAAAATAAGTGACTTCCACTTAATTCGCTCCAAAATTTATGATCTTTTACGTTACCATTTTGAATTATAAAGAAATCGTTCTGAATATTCATTAAGATATATTTAGTGAACAACTCTGCTAAATAAGTAAATATCATCGTTTGTTTGCTATATAAAGTTGAAAGTCCAAGGTATTAAACATATTTTAATTTTTATATCTTCAAGCAATGTATTCATAGCTATTGAGCATATATAATCCCAAGAATGAATTTGTCAATGAAATATTTTTGGTGTATGTATTCGTATTTGATCGTCGTTAAATTTTCATTAAAATAATTTTGTAGAAGCCTTTTTAACACCTTGCATTACTAAGGACGGTTGTAATTTTATAAGAAAGGTGTTTTTATCATTATGTCTATCTGAAAGTTGTATTAAGTCATCTTTGTGATGTATTTCTAAATTAGAATTAATCGCTTTATGTATAATTACTAGTTTACTTTTGGTTCTGCTATCCTCTAGTGTTTCAAGGTTTACTGCTTTAACTAATGGTGTTATTCTTGGCAGTTTTGAATATTCTCCAGTAATGAATCTGTTTGATCTCTTTTGAATTTGCTCTAGTGTATCAATGTTTTATTTCTTTGATGGGTCCCATACAGGAGATGCATACACTAGTACAGGTCTCAACAAGGTGACGTAGCCTTTTAGTTGTATATCTCTATTACATCTGTAAATGTTTCTCTTTCTAAAGTCTAGGGTGTTGTTTGATTTTTTGATAACTTCATTGCCTTTGGTATTCCATGATAGTTTCTCGTTTATTATGAATCCTAAGTATTGTGCATCCCTAGTTTGGGTTAGTTCTTTTCCATAAATAAAATAATTTGAATTTATTTGTTTCTTTTTCTTTGTTACTCTTAACAGTTGACATTTGTATCGGTGTAAGGACATACTCCAAATAGTTTCCCAATTCTGTAAGGAAAAAGATCGCCAAGTAAAATATTTGGTATGAGGTGTTTTGTATGTACACACATTTTATAGCTTTAAAGGAAACTCATTCTAATGTGTATATAAAAAATATTTATTAAAATTATATTTATAAATTCCTGTAGGCTTCTCCATATTTATTGCATTGTTCTAAATGTATAGTATATTGTAGTTGTCTGAATATAATATTTAAAGTAAATAATTGTAATTTTTAAAACAAAATGTCTTATTCTTCATCTTTAAAGAAACTGTAGTAATGATAAGTTTAAAAAAAATAGATAATTGCATAACACATTGTTTATTTCATGTATCTTAATTGAATGCACAGAACAGTTTAATTTGATGAAATGACTATCCACGTGATATCAATACTCACTTATTAAAGATACAACACCAATGAAATGCTCTGCTTCCATTCATGCACGTCAAATAATATCATTCCTAAAGTGTTCAAATACTTTTTTCAAATGCACACCATCCCGAAATAATTCTTCTAATTATTTCATGATAACCGTCATTTAAATGGAAAAAAAAATGTATGCCATTTTTTGGAGGGAAAAAGCAATATCTAAGACAAATAATTTGCATAATTAATTTGAATGCAAATAAACAATTTAAACTGAATGAACCTAATTATTTTGATAAATATGTCTTGAGATTAAATATTATACACATAATTCGATAGCATATTAATAATTACTTTAACAAATGAATTCCTTTAAATGAGCAGCCTACGACCCTAACAATAACATATTTTTTTTACTTTATAATATTTTTAGAACTCTTCTTCAATTTAGACATAACGTTGAAAAGATCCAAGTCGTTTTTAAAATAAACGAGAACATTATCCAATTATCATCTGTGCCTTAATATTTTGCTCGGTTTTTCATGTACACGGATGTTATAAAGTGTCTACTGTTTCCAGTGTTCTGTGATATTTCACTATATATGGGGGTAAGTAATTTGTAGAGTTCGATACATATTAATATTACAGACAGTTTTAATATTTACAATTTATGTTTAAAGCAATGGTGACTGTTTTCATGGTAACAAACTGCAGGTGTAACTTAATATACACATCAATTAAAGAGACAGAGAGAGAGAGAGAGAGAGAGAGAGAGAGAGAGAGAGAGAGAGACAGAGAGAAAGAGAGAGAGACATATAGAGAGAAACTTAGTTTCGAAAATGCATAGACAATACAAAAAGTTATAGACCAGGGTTCTCCACACCTGTAGTAGCTAATAGTTAGCTATTTACAACAACAAAAATGAAAGTGCCGCATTTGAGCATTATGGATCAGGATCCTACTTGCAATGAACGTTTTCTTTTGTGGTTTATTTAAAATTTTTGTATTCCAATTTATTTTTATTTTTGTTCACTAACTCTCTGTTTAAAAAAATATATGCTTTGCAGTAACGCTAATTAACCGACATTTATATATGTTAAATTTATCAATTGAAACACACTACAAATGTACCAAAAATTAAAATATTTTTTTTTCCATAATTCTAACGAGAAGACTTTGATCAAGCTAATGTATTTAAATCTGGTTGGTAATTGTAGCTAGTATTTGTTCAGTCAGATTAATGTCGTTAAATACCAACAACATTCCAAGTGATGGCAACAATTGACTCAGTTAAAGTGACATCTTCTTGCTGAATATAGATTTTGCTGCTGGCTATGGCGGAATAAGGTGGGGCGGGTCTGAACGGACCGAAGCCAGGGGCTCCCGATGATTTAAAATGCCCCCAAATTTAGTATATTATATTTAAAGGTGGACAAATGTTTGCATGAATTCCTGAAAAGTTCATAAATTAAATAAATTAATAATAACTCATCTGATAATCTGATCGCTATTCGGACCCGGTGCTGTAAAAACTTGATTTTATAGGCTCAATAAGAGAAAATGTTGAAGAATATTGTTTTAATTTTTTTTTGGTGCAAACCATCACGCGATCGATTCCCGCTGGGGGAAATTTTTTTATTTTTTTTATTTTTCATTTGCCTTTTTTTAAAATTGTCTTTTTACACTAAATTGTAGGATACCAGCAAACAGTTATTTCTTCGTATTCGTTTTTTTTTGTCATGAAAAATCTTTTTGGCTGGGAAGGCTGATACTGTAATTAAATACATAGTATGGGATCTATTTAGTTACAAGTTACAGTCTTATATTATCTGCTAGCAATCAGGGACGCTGGTTGGATAAGGCCGCAGTTTGAAAAAGCAGCCATTGGGCGACGTGCAGTTTTAATCCGCCCCTGGCTGCTGACACTCTCCAGACTCAAAAAGCTTGTTTTTTTTTAAAATTCAGATACATTTTGAATCATGTTGAAGTTCAAGCGTCTGTTTTGATCAAGAATTGTATTATCTTTATTTTTTGTATTATGTAGTTCAAGCCAAAAATGTTTTATTTCATAAATTTTTACCTTTTATCTCTCACGTTAAACTAACTTGAGGTTACTTAGTCTTTTCACTCTAAAGGGTTAGCCCTTTAAGTTTACCACACTTATTTAAACCAACCTTAGCCACGCCACTGTAACTATTGATTTCCCACTCAACCAAAGGTTTTTCCACGACGAACCTTGGGAAAAAGAAATCAAACAAACAGAGGTCGAACACGACGTAGGCCTGACAGGGCTGTGACGTCACAACGATTTGGGCAGGTATTAATACTGCTGTTTACTAACAAAGTTTTCTTAGGGATTATTCATATTGGGGCCCACAGAGAAAATTTTACCTTGCAGCGTTGGTTTTAGGCGATTGCATGAAGCCTTTAAGGTTTAGGTATGTGTTAAAGTATTTTAATTTATTTTAGCTGTTGAGAATTCCTTAAAAACAAGCAATCGTAATACATAATACAATATTTGGAAGATTCCACGATTGTAAAGATTATGTGTATATTAATTTTAGAATGGGCAAGATAGGACCATGTACAAGATGATGTGTAGATCAGTTTTAGAAGGGGCAAGTTATGACCGTGGTAAAGATGATGCGTAGATCAGTGTTAGAAGGGGCAAGTTTGGACCATGGCCAAGATGATTTGTAGATCATGTGCAGTTTTAGAAGACAACTTTATCATCTCACAGCAATTTTCGACGTGTCATTTTTACACAAAATAGACTAGCAGATCAATGTCAGACACATCCTGATCACAAGATTCAACTACATAATAAATCCATGCAAAATACAATAGAGAACGTCAGGTCAGAAATATTATTTAGAAAACTCCACACAAAAAAACATGAAAATCCTCGACTCCTGTTGCAACAAACTGTGGAAACCCCATAAATCCTGGTCACTCACAATCTTCTTCTCACGTGCATCTCGCTACGCATCCGATACATTATAAAATGCAAATACAGTGCTCATTAGTTAAAGATTAATATATATTTAACTTCAACTGCTTTTCTTATTTTGTTCTCTTTGAGTAGGTAATCAATTTATTGTTTTACTTTGTCTCTATATGCCATGGGAGTAGGGTATATCGTACTCTTGAAAGGTTCTTGTTCTAAAAGTTGTATCTTATGAGTCACAGTTTGTGTGTTTCCTGTTTCTTTTGTGATGACACCTTTGAAGTTTTGAAAATGTTCCATCACTCTATCTTTCATAATATATGGTATATCACATGATATGTTTTCAATGTTAGGGCTTTTCTTTTTCATTGTATCCTTATGATTTTCATCATTCTCTTTGCTGATGATATTTACTGTTTCTCTTTCTACGATTTACATATTTGGCGGTTTTGTAAAAAATAAATAAATTTTATAGCAAAAAGAAGTTGATTTAACCATGAGAGCTACATTTAAAATAATGAAGATATCGTGCTTTTAATGACGATTAGACAGTTAAATACTGCTTCACGAGCGTTGGTAGCAAAGCATGCTGTTTGCTGTGCCCTGATTGTGTGAACGTCTTTAAGGAGTAAAACTTATAAAGACACTATCAATCAAAACATTAGGATTTTGGACACAATTTAACGATAGAAGAGAGATAAATGAATTGCCATAAGTTAATTTATAGTTTAAAGAAATAGCAAACATTTTTTACCAAATAGTTTGCAACTGAAGCCAGTTTGATGCTATTCAATAAGATTGGAAAACGGAACAAATCTTTTTCTGACAACCAGTTCATCAAGGAATGCTTGTCAGATGCAGCACGTATTATGTGTCTAGAAATGTAAACACAATTCGATAGCATTTCTTTATCAAGGAGAACTGTAGTCAGGCGTGTTGAAAAAGAAATGATCATTTGATGAAACACCTTCGATATGCAAGAAAAGGCTTTTTGTGGTACTGTCTTTCATTGGACAAAAGTACCGATGTACAAGACACAGCACACATGTTGGTTTTTATACGGGGAAAAGACACTCATTTTGATCTTAGAAAAGAATAACTTAATGTTGAGCCACTAAAAGACACACTTACAGGCCAGGATTCAATAAATGCTGTTGAAAACTGTGTTGAAAGAATGTGGTTGATGTGATACAAGATAGCGAGAGTAACAACAGATGGAGATCATGCTTTGAAAGGAAAAAACGTAAGTTTTGTGAAATTGATAAAAAATTTAAAAATTAAAGTCATCCTGACCAGACACTCTTAACTCTCCAATGTGTCATCCACCAGGAAAGTCAGTGTAAAGCTGCGTAGAATGTCAAACATGTTATTGACCCAGTTGTCAGTGTGATTAACATCATCAATGCCAAGAAACTTAACCACGGGCAGTTCAGGGCATTGCTTAAAGATTAGAAAACTGAATGCTATGATATTATCTACCACAGCAGTGTCTGCTGTCTGGGCTTGGGCAAGATATTTAGGCAAGTGTGGGATCTCAAGGAATAGCTAGTTATGTTCCTAAAGATAAAGTGTTTGTTTATGTGACTCTGTTACTACCATTGATTATAAAGAGTGGAGGTGAGACTTCATGTTTGCTATCTACATTACGGAAAAGTCGAATGAATTGAATGTCAAACTTCAGGGCAACAGTTTTTTTGTACATGAAATGTATGAGCATGTTAAATAATTTCAGGCAAAGCTCCCCCTATTCTTCAGTTAAGCAGGTAAAACAGTTTATGTTATTTTCCTTTGCTGAAACAAAAACCATTACTGGTGAAACGGCTGACAGGTACAAAACTCAGTTTGGATTCTATGGCTGTAGAATTTGAAAAAAGATTCCAAGGCTTAAAGAAACTTGAACAACTCTTCAATATCATTATTTCGCCATTTAATGCAGAAGCTGATTCAGCCCCAGAGGATATACAGTTTAAGCTGCTTGACCTACAATCAGATTATGACATGAAGGAGAAGTTCAAATCAGTTCTTCTGCTGGAATTTAATGGATGTTTTCCAGCAGCAGCATTTCCACACTTTTAAAAACTTTTCTGCCAAACTTGTGTCACTATTTATGAACCTTTTTCTAGCATGAAAAAAAAACAAGTATACGAATCGATCGTTGCTGACTGAAAGCAATTTGAATGCAGTCATGCGAATCATACCCAGTTTTCTGGTTCCACAGTTCAAAAACATTAATCAAAATTATGAACAGTTACATTCTTTCATTAAATATATTTGTACTCCAGAGCCAGCTTATAAGTAAATTACGTTCCTACTTCTTCATAGTTAAATATAATAGACAGTAAAAATAAACCTTTGTTGAAATAATGACTAGTACAATCTTTATGAAATTATAAACTGTTTCAGTTCTTATTTAAAATGTAATATACATAAGTAATAGACAGTGAATGTTAAATAAAATGACAAGTTCATGGTTATAATGATTAATTCATATTTTATACGTTGTAAATTATAACTTAAGTACACAAAATATATATGCGGCCCGGCTATATCAATAAAGTATTCAATGCGGCGCTCCGTAGAAAAAAGTTTGCCCACCCCTGCATTACATTTTGTATTCTAGACCTTCTTTTAGGTAGAGAAAAAACTGTACTAATTAATGGGTCTAAATCAGCACAAATAACAGTTAACTCAAGAGTTCGACAAGGAACAGTGCTAGGTCCCTAACTCTTTTGAATATACATAAATAATTTACCAAACAACATATCAACAAGAACAAAAGTTAGGTTATTTGCTGATGATTGTATAATCTATAGAACAAACACATCAGAACAAGATAGCAAAATCTTACAAAAAGACTTTGATGAATTGATAATATGGGAAACTAACTGAAGTATGTCTTTCTACCCAGAAAAGTGCACTGTTACGAGTAATAAAGAAAAACAAATACATTCAAAACATTGAAAGGAACCAATCCAAACTAAAGATGCAAACTACTTAATAGTAATAATAAATGAGAAACTATCATGAAATCACCATGTCACTAAAGTAATACAAAATCAAACAAAAATGTTGGCTTTATAAAAAGAAACATTTACACATGTAATAAAAATATAAAACTAAAATGCTTCCTCACTTTGATGAGACCTATACTATAACTTATCTTCTTATCTTATCTTATCTATGCAGACGCTCCTTCTATGCAGAGGATAATTGCGTCCACAGACCATGATGATCTGTTGGCAAGTGATGCAGCGTGGGTTCCATTAATTGCCCAGTCGCCTAACTAGTGTTAGGTACCCATTCGGAGCTGGGTGACTCAGGGGCCCCCTAGGCCCCGGGAACAAACCCTTGCCTTCACACGGATTCGAATCCGTGACCATCGGTACGCCAGTCGAGTGCGCTGCCACTCGACTACCGCGTCCCCTATAATAAGCATATTCTGTATGGGACCCATCAATCAGAGAAAATATTGATAAACTATAAAAAATGTAATGGGGAATATTCAAAGAAAACAAGAATAACACGTCAGTTAAATCAGTTAAACTTGAAACACTGGAGGTTAGACAAACCGATACTAAAATAGTAATAATACTTAAAATAATTAATTCTAATTTAGAAATATAACAAAGAGACAACTTAATATAAGCCTAATATATATGTATATATATATATATATATATATATATATATATATGCAATAATATATATATATATATATATATATGTATATATATATATATATACATATATATATATATATATATATATATATATATATATATATATATATTAATAAAAACCTCTTTCTTATTCCGTATGCAAGAACAAACACACACATTTCCTTTCTTCCGGTGCGGAATTTGCGCGTGGAATGGGTTGTCTCAATTAACCAGGAAAACCAGCTCTGTATCAACCTTTAAAACTCTGTAAGAATTTAGAATTGACAAAGATATTGTATAAGCGTAGGATGCAATAATCGTCTGTATACAAGGTTCGTTTGTAACATATTATATAAGATATATCATTATTGTATGGCAAATATAAAAACATTTTGTGACACTATTATAAACAAGCCTATTGAATGTTTAGTAATGAGTGGATATGAATTCTTAAGACACAAGGGTGGAAATAATACAATGTCAATTAGGATGTTATGTTGAGAGTACAATATATTAACAACGATATATATTTTAGTAAAGATTTACATGAGATTTCATATGTTATTGCCGAATATGCAATCTTAGTACAATCATAACATTTCTATCCAACATTTGTTGTTCCTCATTGATTCCCGTTACCATTTGTGATCTAACTTTAACCTTTTGCTTGTATCATTTTGGGTGTGTTTGTATTATGTCTCATTAATTGTTAATGCTATGTTTTAAAATGTCATCGCAACTGAAGCTGTGGCAATAAATAATTTGTTCAAACAATTATATAACACTAGCTGTGATCTTCAATAAGGTAAGGACACATTAAACATTATAAATATTTTATTGTTGTTTATGAACACAACTACTCTCCCAAAATTGGAAAAGTTTTAAGCTGTCGCTCTACTGTATGCGATTTCAACAATATTGTATACGGGCGAACGCGCATCTGAAATCTCTTGAAAAACAAAAGCAATAACATAGTGTGCATGACTACATTAGCAGAGTGAAAAACTCCAATACACTCCCGTGAACGCCAGGATACAAGCGAATATTTTGATTTGTACAGCAGTATCGCGCGTATCTGCTTTCAAAAGTAAACATAATGGCGGAAATTTTGGTCACATCGTCATTTTATGTGTGTAAATGATCATTTAATAAATAAGAATTGACTTTCTTGCATGATTTTCGAAATTGAAAACATATTTCCATTTTAAACTAAAATTATTTTGATTTTTATTATGGATATTGAAAAGATAAATACTTAAGTTTTAATATTATTTTCAATTTCATGGAAAGAAAAAAACAAGATTTAAAATGTAATTATCACTACATTATTACACTGTAGTTTTACATGTCGTAAACATCAAATTTGATTTTTTTGGTTCTATTTTTAACAATAAAATGTATTTGTTGAATATTTATTCATTTTTTATAAACTAGGTGAGTATAAAAAATTGTGGTTTAACTTAAACTTTCAGGATTTATTATGTATAACATTCATTTTCAAAACTAATTGATATATTTTTTAAACAATGTGTAAAAGCAAATTTGTTCTTCTATTCAGCCAATATTGTAGAAAAGAAATGGCAAAGCTTGGGAGAAAACTTTTATAAATAGTGTTTCAAAAACAACAAGACCCCTTACAGATAGTATAGCTACATTTAATGGACAAAACCCTTCATGGAAATTCTATAACCAAATACTATTCATGCTGGATGTGTTCTCTTCAAGACAAAGTAAGGGTTATATACAGTTTGCTGATATAAATTCAGAAGAAGAAAGAAAAGAAAATGTTATGGCAAAAAAAGCCATAATTCACACTGATTTTAATGACAATGTCACTAATAATGAATCAGGTTGGTATATTTGGAGAAGCAGCTCAAAATACCATCTTTCTTGTACACATAATATACCTTTGAAAAACACCAAAAATGCAAAGGAAAATAAAAATGGTAAAAGATACGTCAGAAGCTAGTATTACCTGATTCATTTGGAGGAAAGTTAGATGGAGGAGCTGAAAAAACAAAAACAGTATCAAGAGTTTGCTAACACATCTTCATAAAATTCCAAAGAGGCTAAAGCTAGGAATGACATTAAAAATGCTACAGCTGTTGGTAAATGCTGATGGACCAGAACAAATGGAAATGTCTATTCATTTATGGATCAAGGTGATTTTTCTTTGTCAATGTCATCACTCAACATAACCAAATGACAACAAAATACTAAGAAATTTCATTTAAAATTAGAATGTTAACAAACAGTTGACTTAAACATTTAATAACATTGCAGAAACAAAGTTTTCCTGTTAAGTGTTAATATTTTACTGTTAAGTGTTAATGTTTTTACTGTTAAGTGTTAATAGTTTTCCTGTTACATGTTAATATTAAAAATAGTTCAAATTATAAAAATAAATTAATATAATTTTTGTTTCCTTCATTTTTTTATAAAAACACAATTATGTGTGCTTGAAAGGAGTTTTAAACTCAAATTACATGATCATATTTGACAATAAAATATTTTAAAGTAATTATAGTCACATGAAATTTATTATTGTTTAAATATCAACTACAACACGATGAAGTTAAAAGAAGCAATTATGATGTATTAGCAATTAGGAACATCATCCTTTACTGATCCAAATTAGAAAAGTAATTAACTCATCTAAATATTTTAACAAATGTTTCGAAAATAAATTAATCAAGAAAAACACCTTTCTCTGTCTTTTTTGTGTTCACATTAAAGAAAAACATATATAAAACTATTTGTATGTGATTAATAAATGTTAATGCATGTATGGACCTTATTATAGATGATACTTGTGTGATTATGCTGCATGCAATGTTACATCATAATTTTTCAAGAATTATGTTATGAATATGTGGTATTAATATTTAAACAATGAAATAAATTATTTTGCTTATACTCATACTTATAAACATATAAATATATATTATATCTTTAGATAATATTTAGAAAATCAAGTTCAATGAAAAACTTTTAATATATATATATATATATATATATATATATATATATATATAAACAAATTTACATGTATTATTTGAAAATGTCAATAGAATGAGAAATAGCATTTGCTAATATTCTGATAGTTTTATAAAAACACAATATTTTCGTATAGTCAAAATTGGAAAAAAAGATTTTTGAGAATAGATAAAGTATGCACAAACAGTTCAAAACTAAAAGATTTGAAGCTACAAATTCCTCATTTTCTATCGTGTTTAATGCAAAATGTAAATATTTTTCTCTAATGACATTTTCATCTTAATCACATACACATTATTTTTATTAATTTGAAAAAAATATATTTGATTTTGATTGGTATAATTATATGTATTCAACCACATTCAGACTTTTTTTTAACTATACATTTTAGAAAAATAATATTTTATTAGAACATTGTTTTTTTTAAAATTGTGTTAATAATATTAATATTAATAATTCACAATGAAAACTCAACTATAAATCATATGTTCAGAAATCTCTCATAAACGTTATAGTTAAGATAATTAAATTTAATTTTTGTTCATTTTAATAATCATTATTCATTAAAAATTAAAAATAATTTATAAAGCTTTTAAGCTTTAAATAAATAATTGAAAACAGAAATACAAATGTTCCATATTTATATCCAATAACTTTAGATTTGATTATTGACTAACTATTTTTGGAAACTCATGACATTTACATAACCACACTCACATGAGCAAATGAAATTATGTGACATATGATTCAACAATACATGATTAGTTTGGATCTTCAAATAACTATATTAAGTATTAGGTTTTTCACGGCAAAATATACTTAAAGTTGTAAATTTTAACTTCTCTGTTTCACCAAGCGTATGGATAAATTAGATATGCCTTTAAATGATCTTTGATTGCCAGTAAATACTTATGGTAGATTTGTATTTGTTCCAGGTAACTCCATTGGATGAGGGTAAGAAAACCAAGCCCTTTTGTATTTTACATATTTGATCCAAGAAAAATCCCAATGTCACTTGGCTTACCATAAGCTTCAAAATCAACACTTTAAAATAATGTTTGGTATTACCCAAGGCTTGAGGTTCAACTTGAAGAATAGTAGAATGACATTGTATATACTTGTAATGTTTTGATCAAGATTATTTGGGGCACTTGATGCAGACATGCTTGCCATTGATACCAACACAATTTGGAGAATCCCATAGCTGCTCAAAGTTTTGCAATTAATCGCTAACAATATTTCTGTGTTTGGGTAAGCCATATGTTCATCAACAAAACACTGCCAAATAGCATCAGGTCTCATAAATTATTTTTGAAATTGTTAAGTTGTTATTCTATAAAATGAGAAGTCCTTAGTCTTTTGACTGGAATCTTGAAAAAAACATAAGTAAAAGTAAATTATTATTTTAACTAATATATCGGACAAAGCAAACTATTACTATGTCATAACTTATCATCTGTATGAATATCACAATCACCCTAAAATTAATATAATACATTAAAATGTGTCAGCTGAGTGAAAAAGATGCATATTAATTTAAATATTCTTTAATAATATCTAATATTTGGTAGACAACTCAGCAACAACCTAAATTGTTCTAATTAAAATAAATATTAATGTGCTGCTTTCACTATAGTCTATAGCCCTGAATTATATAAGATTTGAATTTGAAAATTAATTAACTTGACAAACAATGAAAAAAAAACGTGATATAAGCTGAAGCAAACGCTGCAATGTACCCACCCTCAAAATTACATTTCAGATGCGCGTTTGCACGTATATTAGATTGGCGAATTCGCGTGCAGTGTAGTAACAGCTTTAATGAAAAATGGGTGAGATATGCCAAAGTGACATCAGCAATTGTGTAAGGATTCTCAGACTTCACTGGCCGGAGCAAATCAGCATCCGGGAACTGCGGCAGCGGATAAAGTAGAAGCCAATAGATCAGGAGTTTACAGAAGCGGTTGAGGTAGATCGGTCATACACTAAGAAAATCTGCCTCCATTACAAAAAGGCATCTCTGAAATGGATCCCCCAGAGAAAGCGAAAAAGAGGTACTTGGTGCCGAAATTTTGAGTCAGACATCAAATGAATTGGCCATGACTGAAATATCCTGAAGAGGCTGGCCTAGGCTGGGATGTCCGGAGGTCTCTCTTAGGTAGCCTATGCCCTTTGGAATAGCCGCAGACGCTGAAGTTTATCGGTGGATGCCCCTCATGGACGAGAAGGCTTAAAAACAACAACATGCTGTAGAGACATTCTATATTACCATTTTATATTTTCATTTCCTTAATAATCGCTGCTTTTTAATCAGTTACCTAAATATTGCACTAAGAACGTTTCATTTCCACATTCCAAAACTGTATCACTTATTAAATACCCAAAAGGCGCATTTGGACTTGAATTCATGTTTACACTAGTAAGATTTCTAAATAGACAAGTACAACGGAAAACATGACATTGTAAAAAAAAAGTACAGCATTCATGTTCTTTTCGTTATAACAAATTAATTATTTAGGAAAATTCTAAAATATTTTTATAAACATTTATTTCTAAAGTGATTCCAAGTATTTATTTTTAAAATTTGGATTGCAGAATTTTGACTAATTTAAATTACACTACAAATCATTATCAAAGTTTAAAAAAAAATTAATTAATAATAGTAAAAATAATACATTTTAAAATAAATACAATGAAAAGAAAAGATGCATTTTTTTCTTTAAAAACAAAATAGCTTTTTGAAAATAACATGTTTTTTGGGGGTTTTTTTTAAATTTTATTTTAAAGTGAAAAATTCAGTCACAAGCACTTAGAAATAATTTACCTGTAGGCCTTGTCATATGGCGGAAATCTATTAATATAAATATTGGGAATAAGTATAACTTTCTGTTATCTTGGACGAATTTCGTAACTGTATGATAAAAGATACGAGTCAATATGTAGAAGTAGGTATATTAAGAAGGAAGTATATCGTCAGGTATTCGTTAATTATTCATTAATTCAAGACTGCTTATTGGCCTTGAACAATAAAAAAAAATCCATAATTTTAGCATGCTAACATTTTTGCCGGCTTATTGATTCGATTGTAGTTATGCTTCAAAACATTGCTCCGCTATAATATAATTTAAAAAATAGAACATTACTCAAAAAGCTTCTGAGTTTTCCTGTTTATGACAATATCTATAATAGTTGTACACTTTTATTGAAAGAGTATAATCTTTATACATGTATTAAGGTCCACGATACTTGTTTGAGTCACTATGCCTCATGTATTTTGATGTAAGGTCTAGAAAAAAAACTAACATCTTCACGTTATTTCAAAATACAATTTAATTTAGAATGTGAACATTTTTTTGGACCTACACGTTTAATTTAAAAAAAAATAATTTACAAAAAATAAAATAATAAATTTTATATAAGCACACGCACATATAGTTATGTAACACATATATATATATATATATATATATATATATATATATATACATACATAAATATTATATATATGTATGTATAAATATATTATGTATATATATATATATATATATTGGTGGTCGGACACTTCAACCCCGGACGATTCCAACCCGATAGATTCGACCCTTTTTTCTAAGGCGTCCGGGGTCGAAACACCCTGGGGTCGAAACGTCCCGTGGTTGAACTGTCCGGGGTCAAAACGCCTGGGATCGAATCGTCCGTGGTCGAACAGACCGGGGTCGAAACGCCCTTGGGTCAAAACATCCTGTGGTTGAACTGGCAGGGTCGAACCGTCCGGGGTCGAATCGTCCGGGGTCGATGTCTCCGTAATTCATATATATAATATATATATATATATATATATATATATATATATATATATATATGTATATATATATATATATAGAGAGAGAGAGAGAGAGATAGAGAGGGTGTTCATCATACATATAGAAAGTTATGCGGTGTCAAGTAAAAGAAATATGCACACCAGGCAAAAGTAATAAAAAAAAATTATTACTAACAATATGGAAATACTTTTGATTGACAGCCAAATTCGTTAGTCGGACCTGTATCCATGACTACCAGAAGACAGCCAGTTATATTGCAACAATAAGCACCTCCCCTCATTGTTTACCATTAATGCATTATTCAAAAAGGCATTCCAGTCCATTGGCAAGAATATATCTAAAAGCAGTACGCTTTCCTTTCACTGATAGCTAGGTTATTCACTAAACAAAGACTTGCTTGAAATTCTAGTTTCTATTGTAACTTGTGTATTGACTGAAGTGCTTCATATTGAGATAAATCAATTTCCGTTCCAAGTGTAACTCTAAATTATATTGGTACTAATACCTTTGTACGTATGCAATTATTTATATTATCTGTTGGCACTATGGCGAGACGGCTTTTGATAATCAAAATTGCTTTCCTGCTATTTGCACGTAAGTGAGTTAATTAGTTAAACTATTTTTTATGTGTAATATCCTTGGCTACATTCTTTATTATTATTACAATCAATACCTTGTTTAAGATTTCACCAACCATCTCGTGCACTTACCTTCCCCTTCAATGACTCAAATAACATTTTAATTTGAATATACAAATTATAAGACATATGGAATGATATTATGATATTGCAATTACCATATATACCCATCTGAAATTGGATCTCGTCTAGAAGCCGAGGGCTGCTTTTTAATACTTTATCATGAAATATTTTATAACAAGTATATTTTTCAATTTCAAGGGTAAAATTTGTATATGAAAAAATGTATTATAATTTAGTAAGCTTATACTTATCCTTGCAAAATTAAACTAAGAAGATTCACAGTTATTATTTTTTTTAAGGATAATAACATCATAAGACATAAATATAGTAAATTTTAATTCAACGGCTCAAGATTGTCACTCATTTATGATTAATTAGTTGCTACAAGGTATTTTGTTTTTTACTATCTCAATCAAATGATTCGTGTAAAATTAATTTAAAAATCTGCCGCTATTTGCGTTATAAACAGCAAATGCGTTTTGAAGTTAAAGTCGAACTGTCTAATCTCTATCATTTTGTTTTTCGATTTAAGTAAACTAGCGGGATAGAATTGACTCCCAGCTGAGCCCTTATCTAAACTTTAAAGTATACTATATATATAACTTTTGAATTTCTTTGGAATCTATATTTGTATTTGACAATTTTTTTACACAAAATTAAGACAAGTAGATTTTATGCAATGTGTGTGTGTTACTTTTAATTAGGTAGTAATACATTTTAAAATGGGATCTTTCTCTAAAATCCAAATGAACGAAGATATCTACCATAACTTAAGGATTGTGTAGTAATACAGCAAACATTTATGGTTTGTTTTTTTTTAAACGAGTAATATTTGTTAAGTGTCTTTATCGGAAAAGGGATCGAACAAGAAAGTTGTAGAGAAGCAAGAATGGAATCTCACAGGGAACAAAATATTATCTCAAATAGGATCCTATTTAAATTTATTGCCCGACGATTTAGTACTACCAACAACCCACTTTTTGAGCAAACGGAATAACAGTTTAAAACACATATAGAATTCTATTATGTGATCGTCCATAAATGACCTCACGTGCCTGGGGGGGGGAGGGTTGGGTGGGGAAGGGGGTCAAGCATTGTGCCGATGGAGAAAGGGGGGGGGAACTGTGACGTCACTAGGGTTTTCAATTTTGTTGAAAAAAGCTGCCCGGGTACCCGTGAAAATTTCGAACGGGTACCCGGGTTACCTGATCTAAACGTCGCAAAATTGTCCCCGTCATGACCACTATACAATGCAACCTAGCCACCATCCATGTACCTCACGCAGTAGTAGTAGCTAACGGCTTACATCCAGTAACATAATATTACTAATGCACTATAATTGAATAAATGCACTAAAAACTTTTATTCAATTCCTGCTGTAAATGCATTAATCATACTCATAAACTAAAAGTACAGTAAACTGAACATGCAAACAAAATGTCAACAGCATGACGTAACATTGCCTTAACATAATATACCTTGAATGTTAATATCCACTTGGCGTCGGTAGTCGATGCTAAGGGCGATGAAAGACGCAATACTGCGGTAAATCTTAAGTGATCGTGCTTTGGTCAGTGGTACTGCTTTTGTAGACACCAACAACTGTTTTATTTGGGTGGATCGGTGGTTTGTTTATCAATATCAATTTTATGAATAGCTTTCAGATGGCGTTTTATCGCGTTGGGTTGCCACATTTCGCAGACACAATGTCATTACAACGGTTGCATTTTGCCGTGTCGCTGTCAACTCGATTGGCCTGATTCCACACGACGTCTTACCCATCTTATTAACTTTGGGTGTATTATTAATATCAATTTTTGGGATAGACAAACACGTGTTAATGAACGCAAAAAACGCACGTGAATGCAAGGCGTGTGGGTTGTAGCAGTGCTTCTCAAAGTGGTTGTCCGCGGAAGTTATCAAGAAAGGAGAGAAAAACATAATTATAATCCTCCAATTTCTACCAATAATACTAACCCTGTAGAATTTGTCATTTTTACAATAAGAAAATAAATGAAAGAAATAAAAGGAAATAAAATACATTTCGATACTATGTAAGTACAGGGAAAATAGTGCACCGGTTCCTGGAAAAAAATTCCTTCCGGTCCACCATACTAAAAAGTTTGAGAAGCACATGGTTATAAGAAAAAAGAGAGGAGAGGGGGGGGGGTAGAAAAACGACATTAGATAGTATCAATCGGTGACCCACTGTCGACTATTTCAAAGCAAAGATAGTGTCAAACCAAGGGTGTTTTCATGAACAAAAAACAAACACGGCCTCTTTCATCTCTATGCAATCCATCCTCACTACCGACGTTTACCCATCTCACACTGTTAGTAACTATGTAATTTATTAAATTTAAATACTGACAACCTTGTACGCCTTATTAACGAAAGTTTTTATAGGTCACCACGTTTTAATGAACACAAGAAGTACAAGCGAATGCAAGGGGTGTGGGTGTGGGAGTGAAGGGAGGTGAAGGGGTAGTTAAACACCATTAGCTAGTATTTCAAAATAAAGTTAGTCAAAGCAGGGGTGTTTTTTTTTAAAATTAACAAACAGCCTCTTTCATCTATAAGCAGTCCATCCTGTTTTTTGGCAGAGGACATTTTGTTTTCTTTGTATGATTCTTTTAAAGAACCAAAAAAAATTTGTCATAGCGATTTCTGTTTCACGTTGAGAGAAAAAAGATGTATCAAAATACATTGTAGTTTGTTGGGACCGTATTTTATTTCCCATTGACAGATGCTTCCTTTTGACAGATATTTCTCTTTAGATGTAAATCTAAGCATAATTTGGAAAAACAAAATTTCATTTGATAAATTGTTTCGCGTGCCACAATGTAAACACACACAAAAGTCGCATGGGAGCCGAAGTTTAGCCTACGGTTAATATGGACATTGAAACCACATTTTCATGGGTACACGAGCGAAATTTTACTACCCGGGTAATCACACGGCACACCCATTGACAGGTCTAGACGTCACATAAACAAATCGCGCAACTTAAAATACAATTTCACCTCAACTAATTCATTGTTTGACGTTTTAAATAGCTTCACGCGCCCTACGATGTGTATGGCTTGCGAGAATTTATCAAATAAAAAAATTATTTTGAAATATTCCCTGTGAAATACTTTTAACACGAACAGGCTTGAGAAGTATCTGTCAAGAGAAAAGAAAATAAAGTTATGACAAACCACAAGATATGTTCATACAACTTTTCAATCTGAACAAAAATCATAACACATAAAAAGATTGGAATGAATCTCCCGCAGGGGTCCGCCCTAAGTTGTACGTTGTTCGTAGCCTACGTCCACGACCTACAAGGCATTCTCGAGTCACAGAATGCCATGTTTTCTGACGATATGGCTATATGGAGTTCAGGAAAAGACGTTGCAACACTTCAGAACCGGCTGCAGGATGATCTGAATCAAAAAAAGATTACGTCCACCGATTGCGCCTAGTGGAGAAAACGGTCCACTCCATTTTCACAAATGGACGGAATGCTCTGAAGCATGAGGTGGTGTTTCAGATATGTGGGAAAAGGTAGAATTGGGATCGGACACCAACGTACTTGCGAAACAAGTTGGACCAGAAGGTTCAACTACATTACCACGTACGTGAATTGTGCGCAAAAGCCACAGCTAAACTGTCCCTGGTGAAAAAACTATCTAGCACGAGTTGGGGTGCGGACGCAATACTACTGAGGGCTCTGTATTTCGGTAGTGAGTGGGGTGCCATTGACTACAGCCTTCCGGTCCTGGCCTTACGGCTCTAGAAGGACTGGAGCGAATACAAAACCAAGCTCTACGTTTTGTATGCGGGGCGTTGCGTTCGACACCCACTGCCGCTGTAGAAATTATGTCAAGCGTAGAACCCCTGGCGATGGGGCAAGAAAAATCAATCATGACCAAGGTGGAGCGTTACCGTAGGTTGGAGCATGACGAACCCAGATTTTAATTACAAGACCGATGGGTGAATAGGACTCAACTGAAAAGACCATCCTTTATGGATGCGGTCTACGAGCTAGAAGACTCAGTCCCCATACCAAAGCACAGGGAACGAATGCAACTGGTCCCTGCTCGAGGGCCACATGAAAGCTTTGACTTGCAAGAACTCCTTTTGATACTGGCAAATACAGCGGTGACGAAAGCCAATCTCGCTCTAGATCCAGAGAGACGAGACTCTAAAGACAATCGAAGCTTATGGCGACAGCGTGGTAAAAGTGACAGTTCACGTTTTAAAGATGGCAGAAGTGGATACGGAGTACTAATTCAATACCCTCTACCTGGACCTGACAGTTTTGAACTGTCAGGGCCGTGCGGATCTGCGAACAGTAGTCACGATGCCGAACTGAAAGCAATCTGCAGGGTTTGAAAGAAGTGCTATGACGTCTAGCGAGAATAAAGGTTTTCCCGACAGTCTTAGTCTTCACCGACTCGCGGTTTTCGCTCGAGACTGTGGGCCGATGCTCTCTGGAGACGAAAACGGCCAGTGTCATTTTGGAAACAGCAGGTGACATCATAGTACGAGGTGGAAAAGTAGTAATTCAGTATATCACTGGGCACAGTGGCAAGCCTCATTAGACAGGGTCGATAAGTTAGCAAGAGATGGGTCAGCTCAGCCCCAACCCGACCGCCCGCTGACCCAGCTGGGGTCAGATCGTCGCTTAAAGGCAATTTCCGAGAGAAATGGCTTCAGGGCTTGGTATCTTGAAGCATGGCAAGAAAAGTATTCCAGTACATGTCGCAACCGAGCAAAAGCGACTTCTGGTGGGAAATTGGACGTAGCAATCAGACACTCATAACTAGAATGAGAACTGAACATTGTCCTATACGAAGCTAACTGTACAAGTTCAACACTAGAAAGGAACTGGCCTGTCGGCTATGTAGCCACCCGGAGGAGACGGTGGCCCACGTACTCAAAGAGTGCCCCGAGCGGTGCGGGGATTTGGAAGGAGAAGTCACGGTACCTGCAAAGGAGTACCTCTATGGCAGGGGTGCGCAACCTGCGGCAGTACGGCCGCATGCGGTCGTGGAGACGAAAATGTGTGGCCTGTTTAAAATTTTAATAACATGCGGCCGTCAAATGTTTGCAATTTTGAAAAATATTATGTAAAGTTTTAAATGAAATATCGAATATGCATTTAAACTCTTGAGCACTTGTTATTGCGACTTGTTATTTGTCGACAAATTACGACTCCTGAAGCTGTAGCGTTAGCTGCAGTGTTTAGCGTTGATAGACATTGAAATATCTCTTGCAGCTCTGGTTTTTGGCTGCATCTGTAGCTAAAGAGGGCAGGCCATGAAGTTTAGCAGCCTAATATTGAAGCGCGCCGAAACCGTGTGATGCGCATATACGCTGTATCGTGCTTGCTCTGTCTAACCGTGTAACCCGTCGGTTAACTTCAGTAGCTGCTACAGTACACAAAAATACTCGAGGCATGTGTACAAGTATCACTCTTAGCTGGCAGCTGCACCAGAAATCCAGACAGATTTTCTACATAGCAGTGAATAAACATAACAGTGAAAAATCGTTTTCATATCCAACAGCTCAATCTCTTTAATTTACCGCTACTCACCGCTCTAATCGAGAGCCATGAAATAAGAAAAATTTAAATTCCGGCTTCGTCCTCTTCAGGCGTCCTCAAAGCGCTGTTGTTAGAATTCGCAGAACGTTTTCAGGATTACAAGATCTCAGAAAATATGAGACTCTTAACTTCTCCACATTTGGTGGAGACAGAGAGTGCGCTGTTGGATGTCCAAAAGGAACTAATCGAACTAAAAAATAATGCTCAGCTTGTGAAAAAATACGAGGACAAAAACGATCTACTGGAGACATGGAACGTATCTGTGGAGTATCCCAAGATTCGCGAAATTGCAAGAAACACTCTAGTGATTGTTTGGAAGCACTTACATGTGCGAAGCGTCATTTTCACGTATGAAATATCTCAAGAACAAATATCAACCCGACTAGTGGACTATCTGGCGCCAGGAATACGACTGATGATCTCCAACAAGTGCCCGGACTTTGCGCGACTCTCGGCAAATATTCAAGAGCAAGGCAGCCACCAAATTCTGGACTCTGTACTGCTTAGTTACATGGACAGTGTTTGGGAAGCATCTTATCACTTATTCAGTTATTGTTTTCTCAGTGTACTAATGCCACTGAAAATATGCTCATGCTGTACGTGTGTGACATGATGTTAGGTTTACATGACAATGTTCAATAAAGTAGAAATATAAGAGAATATAGATGGAAATGTTTTTGTTAGTAAATAAGCACTGTTTTTGCCTAAAATACATTATGTTTATGTCATTATTATCTCGCGTTGACTATTACGAGAGTTACATTTTTTATATTAACCGTTTCGTTTTTCAGTGAAAAAATGTTGGAGGCCGTTGCAAAAGTTTTTTTTTAAAATCCGGCCGGCAATAGCCCAAAGGTTGCGCACCACTGCTCTATGGCGATGCCCACTTGATGTGGCTCGCTTGCGATAAAATTAACCTGGTCCTAAGAGCTTAACGGCTCGACCCAAAAGAGAATGTAAATTCACGAATGAATCAATGCTAGGAAGTTAACGAATCTTTGAAATACGCCGACATTTAAATACGAGCCAATGTTTGTTTGTGTGTGTTTTTTCTTATAAATCTACACCACCCCCCTTTTCTCATTCTTTCCTCCACACCTATCGCTACCTCTGTGGCTCCTAACCTTTTGGGGTCCATGCACCCCTTCAAATGCCCAAAAAAGTTCATGTACCCCTTCATGAAACTTTCAGAAAAAGCATAATAAACTATGTTTATTTTAGGAACACAACAGTTTTGACCATAGGCAACAGGGAATTTAGTGAGAGATCTGCTGCTTCTTATGATCAATCAGCTATTTAAAACTGGGGACTGTTTTGGAAAAAGCAACTCTCAAGTCATCCTCTGCATTCAACTTATTCCTTTCCTTGTTTTTAATCGTCAAAGGTGTGGAGAATTCTGCTTCACAGAGATAGGTTGTGGCAAATAGAAGGAGAATCAGTACTACCCTCTTGGCAAGTTGGTAGGAATCTAGCTGGGCGCACCAAAAATTCAATCAAGGTATTGCAACTAAAAGCACTCCTCAGTCTTTCCCTGGTTCTAAAATCAATCGGATCATCTTTTGCAAAGTCACTGTCATCAATGTTTTCCAAGTGACAGAGAAGAAGCTTGCGAATCCAACGGTCTTTCTTAGCAATTTCTGGACAGAAATACCCATCAAAGGACTTTTACAATGTTGAAAGGTGCTCTAAAATGTCCCCTTTGATTTTGTCATGCAGTGATCCCTCAGTGCTTCCTTCTGCACCAGATATTACATCTTTATCCAAGAGTGGAAAGTTGGCCAAGTTGGAGTTTTCTAGTCGTCGTTGGAATAGTGGCGCTTTGTTTAGGAATGCTTGCAATCTCTCATTAGCCTCCATTACATTCACAGCAGGTCCTTGAAGAGATGTGTTCAACTCATTCAAGATGGTGAAGATGTCAGCCAGGTATGCCAAGTAATGAATGAAATTTGGACAGTAAAACATGTCAGCAAGGTTACTCTCTTTTTCTCGCATGAAAATGGCAAGCTCAACTCTCAGTTCTACTAACCGAGAAAGTATCCGTCCCCTGGACAACCAGCGAACCTCAGTGTGGTAGAGCAGAACTTCATGCTCAGATACCACCTCCTGACAGAACAACTTGAAGAGGCAGTGGTTCAAGGCATGTGAGCGGATAAAATTTACAACTTGGAATGCAGGAGAAAGAACTGACTTCAAGGTCGGAGGTAGAGTTTTGCATGCCAGGGCCTGATGATGAAGGATACAGTATGTAGTGACAATATGTGGAACTTCTTTCTTTACCAGGGCTATAAATCCTGACTTATTACTGAGCATGGAGGGAGCACCTACTGTGCAAATTGAAGAAATTATTGAAGTCCAGTCAAACTGGTTTTCAGTGAAGAATGCCCTGCAGCACATCAGCGGCTTTGGTAGTAGCCAGGAGTAGCTTACAAATTAGAAATTCCTCCTTCAGCAATCCACTGAGAACATATCTCAGAAATACAAGAAGACTCTGATTGCATTGTGCTACATCGTTGGATTCATCCAGGTGCATGTTAAATGGAAAAGGACTGCTTCTCATCTCGCACAAGACTTGATGCAGAATTTCTGCAGCCATGTCACTAATCCTGGAATGAATAGTGTCATTGGACAAAGGAACGTTCTCAATCTGCTTGCTCTGCTGGTGACCACACATCAGTTCCATCATCTCCAGAGCACACGGCTTCACCAAAGTTTCTCCAATGGTGTGGGGCTTCTTGTTCTTTGCAATAAAATATGCAACCTTGAATTATGCCTCCAGTGCAGGTTTCTGTGACAAAGAAAATCCAAGCTTGGGCAAGGTACCTGAGGTTAAGAAGCGAGCTCGCTTCTGCTTGAAGACCTCAACACTGCCCTTGGAATTGGATGGATGGACTTTCTCCAAGTACTCTGGGAGTCTAACAGGCTTCATATTGTCATTGCACAGGACTTTTCCTCAGAGGAAGCACTGAGGCGTTTGTGTTCGATCTCTCTTTTTTTTAATTATTTATTAACGATTTTGAGGGGATGATGACAATCGGAAAGTCGTACCAGTCACAGGCGAATTTTTAACTGAGGAGGTTGATGCCTTTAATGACCGGAATTGGATACTCAACTCAAGATTTTAGGTTTCAATGACGAATAATGGCTTACAATTAAAGTTTTTAAGACCTTTGCAGCGTACAGAAAAAAAATATGGAGGACAAAATATCCCAACATTTACATCCTCTCAAAACATTTAGAGGGTCACCGGAAGACGTATTTGATGACAAAATTAAATTATTTTTTAGAAAACTGTGACTTAGAACCCGAAATTCCGAGGAACATGTAGAGCGAACCGTTCATTTTTCGAAAAAGTTTTTCGTCAATTTTCGACATGCGCAGAACGATGCGCGAAGGTTTTATATGGGCGCCCCTTAACGCGACATGCCTAGTATACGGTTTGCATTTTCAGATTATCAGTTTATCTTTCTTCTTTTTTTCCTTCTTCTTTTTTTTTCCTTCCTCTTTTTCTTTTTTTTCCCCTCTGAATGGTTCATGCTACACCTAGAACATGCTCATGCACCCCTTGGGGGTGCATGCACCACTGTATAGGAAACCATGCGCTACCTTGTTTAAAAGACGTCTAGTCTAAAAAAAAATTTAAAAAATGTATATTTTAGTTGTTCAAAGATATTTACTGTTTTAACGAAAAATAAATTAAAGTTTTTTTTTAAATCTGAACAAAACTAAGGGTTGAAAATAATTTGGGCTTGATAAAATTTTAAAAGTTAAAGGTTTTGTTTGTAAATGGTTGGTGATTTAATAACTGTTACCACCCACCCAAAGGTGTTGACGCGTCTTGCTTAAAAAAATTACTAAGTCACGCCCTTTCTTGTGTAGGCCTAGCAGAAACTGACTTTAATAAGACGTACAAAGTTGTCAATATGAAAAGGTTATCAATTAAAAAATTACTACCGCCAAAAATGTTCCCTTTAAGCTGCGTTGTTGCGCGGCCGCGAATTTCTCTGGCCAACGCCCCCAAGTGGTTTAGAATAACCGCACATCAAATAGTGTAGTATTGCACTCAGAAAAAAATGGATTATGTGCAACTTTGCTCACAACTTTGTTATACTTTGCACACGAACCAACAAACCTCATAGGAAACCTTGACCGCCGCTTAGCGGACATTAGCATTCCAGCTGCTAGGCCCTATGACCTGAGTAAACGTTACGTCATTGTTGTTGACATTTTCTTTGAACGTTCAGTTTACTTTAGTTTTAGTTCAAGAGTATGACGAATGCATTTACAGCAGGAATAAAAGTTTTTAGAGCACAATAGTAATTTGTCCGAAGTATTTTGTTAGCTACTGTGTGAAATGAGGTGCATGAATAGTGGCTAGGTTGCTTTCTATAGCCGTCACGACCGCGAACATTATTCGGCATTTTGGACGAATACCCACCAAACTTCCCTCTAAAGTTCGTTGTTGCGTGTGCAAAGGGGAACACTCGTGTACAAAGTTGCACAGCATCCATTTTATGTGCAATATTTTACCACATTTGTTGCGCGGTAATTCTAAACTGCTGCACGGCATCGGTTAGACATCTGCGCGGTACATTGGTACCCACGCAGCTTTTTTTCAACAATATTGACAGCCCTATTTACGATTAGGGATGTACCTGATTTTGGCTCCGGAAAATCTGGAATCCGGCAATTTTTAAAAATCCAGCTGCTGCAGAATTTCACTTCATAAATCCGGCCCAATCCGGCTGGCCAGTAGAGCCATAAAAATATATATATAACGGTTCCGGCTCCTGTAAATCCGGTATACGGGCATTTTAAAATATCCGACTCCGGCTTCGGCCCCGGTACACTCCTAGTTGCAATATTAAATAGATTGCAGACTTACACTATATCCATATTTAAATGTCAAAATAAATATTAGAAACATGCTTATCTTCAATTAGAAAATACGTCGTTAAAAGTTCGAAGCATTGTGATATAATATTGGAGGGGGTCTAAGTTTTTGTAACAAAGTGTGACGAGGGGGATGGTGGTTTAAAAATCGGCCAAAATCGTTTGACGTCATTTAAGGACCCCCTTATGCAAACGGATCAAACTTGGGTATATAATATAACCAAATAATGGGATACTGTCGAGAAAATAAATTTGGTGAAATATATGATCCTATTATCCAATGTAATTATATTAGTGTTGTGATCTCACCCAAATATGTGGTGAAATAGAGAGAAAGGAATGCGACCAAGAAAAACATCCCACTATTTCATCAAAGGATTATTGGTTGCATTGATCCAATTAAATATGGACATTTTTTATGAATGGGTCTAGACCGAAATTGTATCCATTTTCTCTAATGGTATATATATATATATATAAAACCTTGTTCGTTTGCGTACCTACGTACGTACGTAGGGTGGGTTGGCTTTCAGTTTTTTCGCATACGTTTTAACAAGGATTGATAAATCTCGACCAAACTTTGCACATATTCCATTATTATCTAGTTTAAAATCTAGAGTATTTTTAAGTTTACCTCAGTCACCATTTGGGGTCGTGGGGCCCATTTAATTTCCTAATTATTATATAATTTAAATTACGAATGAATATTTTGATAATTATTTTAATGATCCGAGAATTATAAAAAAAAACAAAAATTAAAAGAACCCCAATACAGGCCTGGTTAAGCCAGGTATATCAGCTAGTAAATTATAATAGCGAATATACATACATGTATATAGAATCTTACCAAGGAAAGTGATTTGACAATAAACGGGATCCCATTTTAAGGGTGAGCCATCTGATAAACAATATTCAAATCAGAATAGTTGTACATTATGTAAGTGAAAAATAATGGGTTATGTTATTCCATTGAAATATGGGATTATATCGGTGAAAATTGTACTCTTCGAATGGCATTAAGTTACGCACCGGGTGTCATCGTGGTGTATGTAATCCTAGAATGGAATCATAACAAGGACAGTGATTTCCCCAATAATGGATCACATAATGTAACGGGTTCTTATTGTACGAGGAACAAAATGGGATCAATAAATTATCCCAGTCACACTGGGTCTATTGACTAATTTAAAATAAGTTTAGAGATTGAAGGATTTAAATGTAAAAACGAAATTACTAATAATGTAGCAAATATTTATGTTAAAAATGTTTCAAAATAATCTTTTTTTTAAAATCAAGAAATTAATTGCATTTTAGTTTTAATGGCAAGTATCATGCATAATTTACGTTCTACATATGTTTATAGTTTTAATGTTAGTGCAACATTCACACATTTCGTGCATGTACATTTGAGTATATTGATTACTAATTATGGCTTTTTCTTCTCATTAGATGTCTTTATAAGGGCCCAAGATTGGAATTGTACAGAAGGACACATCAACATTGCATTGATCTATGATTGTCAATATAACTTACAATTTCAACATAATTTCTTCACACTATTTTTGTACACGTTTACACCTTTCAAGTGGATAAGTGAACAATACAAGTCGGCGACTAAACAATTTTCTTTCAATCTCTTTCTGATGACATACTGCTCAATGGAGATGGTAAGGCTTGAGACACTATCACAGAAAAACTTCACCGTGAAAAAATTTAATGACTCCTTATTAAAAATTAACACATCTTCCTGTCCTCAACATTTGCTAATAGAAAATTTATTACATGAAACAAGAGAAGTATTTAATGATGCCAGCAATCTTCAACGTAAGCTGGCTTTATTTGTATCTGATCAAAATAAAACTCATGAAAAGTATAATAACAAGTTGTCTCGATGGCTTGAGAATAAAAAGAGTCTAAATGATAATATCAAACTATTTTTTATATTAATAAATCCTAAAGTAGGCCATGAAGAGACAAATCTGAATTCTATAACTATAAATACTTTAGAAAACCCAAGAGATATAGTGACGAGAAGCATTGATCTTATTTGTAACAAGTGCAATACACTTTATAAGGGATACAAACACAACCATCAGTGTTATTTTGTGCTAACAGGGGATGATTTCGATATTAAAAGAGAAGAGGCGAGTGAAATATGTGGTAAAAAGTTTTATAAATCACAATTAGTTTCCATGAATACTAAAAGCGAACACCATTACGTGGCATCAATCTTAAAAACCGAAATTGAAAAGTTTATTATTTCAGACGAAGATTGTCTAGATTGGAGTCTAAAACACTGTAAATGTATTCCTTCCAATGACAACGCCAGAAAAAAAAGGGGCCTTAATAAAAACATTGATTGTGCTACAAATGGTGGTGAAACAAATTATGAGAAGCGTGAAATCACCATCTTTCTCGGCCTCATGTTCCGTTGGAAAAATTACTCTGATGAATTGATTTGGGACGATGGTTCTCCTTTTGTGTTAGATATCAAATCTTCAGCGCCTAATTATGGATCAGACTGTATTTACTGGTCTCAAATGTATAAGATAGATTATTCAAGTGGCTCAATAACACTAGACAAATTACAGATGTTTCATTATGACTGTAACATTTTTTTAAAAACTAACATTATATTATGTGAATCCCAAATGTCTGACAAAAAAATAAAAAGAATTACTATACATGATCTCCAGCAAAAAGTGCACGCAACTAACGATCAAGTACTCTACGAAAGTGTTTCCCTTTTTTTAGCTAGCCAAATGGGATATGAACAAAATGAAGTTATTTCTATAAGGAATCATACATTCAGCTATATTGTTTATGAACTTGAACACATGCCACTTTGCAATGAAATAGATGAAATGCTTGTTACTAACATTTATAATAAAAGCTTATCTCTTAATCTTGCCATCTCTGATCTTTGTGATTCAAATGAAATTCAGTATTGTACTTCTTACCAATTAATTTGCCAAAAAATAAGAGATAAAGAAATATTTTCGATTATTTATAACGAGAGTCAACATACTTTTAAACAATTGAATGTCCCGAACTTAACCGACACTAAGTGTTTATATGAAATAGGCTCTGGCTTGATTAGAGTTGGACAGTCAAATAACAAAGATATACAAAATTGTGAAATATTCAATTGTCCAGCAGGTTTTGTAAAGTGTCCAGATTCCTATTGTATCCCTGCATACCTTGTCGATGACGGTACTAAAGATTGTCCACACGGAGAAGATGAAAATGTTGTCAATGCTGAAACATCACAGTGCCAAGGCAAACTAAAATTTACACTAAAAAACTTATGTCTGCCAAAAATATTTTGTGAAGGAAAAAAGTACTGTCGAAATTATATGGACATGTTTGTCTGTCAAATTCAGTGCAGCAGTGGCTATTTTTGTATGTCAAATATAATAAGAAAGGACGATGATTATAATATTACATTTAAAGTTCGTGTTTTAGAAACCACAAGTCAATTATATAATGACATAAACACTTTTTACTTCACTCCCCAGATCTATTTTTTATTTCATGTATTCAATATTGTTGAAATATATTTAAGTAAATGTATGATTATAAACCTTGAGGATGTTATTGGCAATATTGACAACTCTGATGTCATTAATTTAGATGTTAGTTACAATGATTTGTCAAGTAAATACAACTTTTCTGTTCTAGAGAAAATGAAGCATTTGCAAAAACTAAATATATCTTACAATCCAATCCTAAAGCTAGATGAAAACTTTATTTTTCCTTCCAATATCAAAGCAATAGATTTGTCTTACACTAAATGTGGTAACGGTGTAATAAAACGTTTAGTAAATTTGACTCATCTAAGGAATCTAGAGATGCGCCATGTTGAGCCGATTGATTTAAGCAAAGTCTCTGGAAATGTCAAACTTGACATCTTGGATGTACGTGGAACAGAAATCGTGAACATAAAAGATGGCTACCTGAGTTGGTTGACTATTGGCAAGGCTTTGTACACAGATGACTTTAGATTATGTTGTGACGTAATCAGAGGCAAAAAAATACCAGCAGATGCATGTCACGCACCCACGTGATGCAATCTCTACGTGTCAAGACCTGATTGGTGACCCACTAAAACGTGTCATTCTATGGGTAGTTGGTGTTTTATCTCTTGTGGGAAACTTTTTGTAGTCATATACAGACTATTGTGGGACAGGGCTGTTTTTAAAACAGCTTACGGGCTGTTTGTTGTCTGCTTAGGTGTATCCGATTTTATCATGGGCGTCTACCTATTGATAGTTGCTGGTGCTGACATGTTGTACAGGAACCTGTACGTTTTGAACGACATGTACTGGAGACATAGTAACATGTGCCAATTAGCAGGCATTCTATCAACATTCTCTAGTGAGACGTCTACCATGTTCATTTGTCTTATTACACTTGACAGGTACTTGGTCATTCGGTATCCGTTTGGTGAACACAGATTTTCAAAGTCTGGGAAGATAACCTCAATCTGTTTGACACTGGTCATTGGTGTCGTGGTGTCTGTGATACCAGCTGTGTTTCCTGGCTGGGAGATTTACTCCACTAACGGGATGTGCCTGGCACTTCCATTTAGTGCCGGGAGAAACACATGGGTTGGGAATATTCAGCCGTCTTGTTTGTTGGACTTAACTTTGTTCTATTTATATTATAGCCATTGGTCAGATCGCAATTTTTCAGGCCATAAGTTTACAATGACAAAAATACTCCTCTAGCCAGAGAGACAATTTAAGAAGAGCTCAAGATTTCGCTGTTGCTAGACAGTTATTTCTGGTGGCCATGTCAGACTTATGCTGTTGGTTTCCTATTGGGATTATGGGTATCATGTCTCTTAACGGCTACCATTTCAACCCAGAAGTCTACGCTTGGTCAGCGGTTCTCATACTGCCAGTAAACTCCGCCATCAACCCGCTTATCTACACATTTCCTGTTATTCTGCGGAAGATGAGATCAAATGATGTTATGTCTAGGATGTCTTCTCGGTGAAACGTTAAAAAATTTATAAAAGCGCTATAAAAAATTAGAATCCATTAAAATAACTAGAATTAGAGACTTTTACAATTAGATAATGTGTCTGTTTTATTTTTGATTCATTTTTTAAAATAAATACGAATAATTCGTCTTAAATGTTTACCCTATGTAGTTTTTAAACTTTTAATGTCTTACAAAATATACAACATTTATTATCATTGTACATAGTTAAAGAGTTAAAAGTTTTATTTATTAACAATGTAATTATCAGCCTTTGAATTTTTAAATATTATATTTGTTAAAATATTTTTGTTGTTTTTTTAATGTAAACGTATGGCTTCTAAATTGTATTTCAAGCTCATTATAAAATACAACAAGAATATGTGAAAAAATAAAGTATGTTTGTGTGTGTGTATATCTCTATATATATAAGACGCATTTGTTGTCTGTCCGTCTGTCTGTTCCCTTATAACTCAAGATCCAGACAACTAAATAACGTGAAATTTGGTACACGTACACAAAATTATACCGGAAAGGTTATTAAACAGGTTTCGTTCCATATATATAAGATACTGGGGGCCGGGGGCCCAAAATGTAGTTTTTCCCTATATGAGCTATATAAAATAAAAATTATTGAAAATTAAGACGTAAAATAATGACGCAAAATAATAAACATTTTGGTGTCGAGATTAACAAGAAGGCGATTATCGCCATAAAATAATTATTATTTTTGTTGTTGTTGCTTTGTTGTTGTTGCTTTTGTTGTTGCTTTTGTTGTTGTAGTTGTTGTTTTGTTGTTGATGTTTTGTTGATGTTTTGTTGTTGTTTTGTTTTTGTTGTTGTTGCTGTTGTTGTTTTTGTTGTTGTTGCTGTTGCTGTTGTTGTTGCTGTTGCTGTTGTTGCTTTTGTTTTGTTTTTGCTGTTGTTGTTGTTGTCCAAATCCCTTGCCCTGCGACGACAATGTCCTTCATGTTGTTATTGCTTTGTTGTTGTTGCTGTTGTTGTTGTTGTTTTGTTGTTGTTGCTTTGTTGTTGTTGCTGTTGTTGTTGTAGTTGTTTTGTTGTTGATTTTGTTGTTGATTTTGTTTTTGTTGTTGTTTTGTTTTTGTTGTTTTGTTGCTGTTGCTGTTTCTGTTGTTGGTTTTGTCGTTGTTGCTGTTGTTGTTGCTGTTGCTGTTGTTGTTGCTGTTGTTGTTTTGTAGTTGTTGTTTTGTTGTTGTTGCTTTGTTGTTGTTGCTGTTGTTGTTGTAGTTGTTGTTGTTTTGTTTTTGTTGTTTGTTTTTGTAGTTTTGTTTTTTGTTGTTGTCTTTGTTGTTGTTGCTGTTGTTGTTAAACCTGGGCGAAGCCGGGTACTTGCCCCTAGTATATATATATACATATATATTAAGATATATATAAACACACACACAGACGGTACACACACACAATTAAAGATTTTCTTAATATTCGAATTTAAACATTTCTTTTTTTTTAAATAAACAATGCAACACACCCAAATAATTAGAAAAATAATCGTTAATTTAAAAATAAAAAAATTAAATAAAAAAAAAGAAAACTCAAATATCGCAAAAGCACTACAAACGTAACAATCAGCATTTATAACGCAATCGAAACGTATTTGTTTATAGAAATTACCAAAATCATGAAATGTATGTATATTATAAGCATAACATAGATAAAAGTATAGAGATATAAATGTTCGAATAAATATTACAAAATGTTACACATCACAACAAAAACTTAAGTAAAATAGCAAACTGTTTTAAAACAATTTTTTTGAAGAAATATACATAAAGCGTTATTTTTTTCAATTTTTAACAATCATACACAGTTTTTTGTAACAGCTTCCTTTCAGCTATGAAATATTGTTTATTATTTGTATTATTAACGGTAATTTTATTTTAAAAATCTGTCTTTAAATTTTTTTCAAAAAATATATTTTTAATATGTTAAAAGTCAAGATCGCAAACAAAATTATTTTGCAATATTCACAATTAATGTCAATTCACTAAATATGGGGTAAGGCATTTGAATTATGTGTTGATATATCTTATTATATTTTGTGTTCATTATGGGTTAAAATAAATATCTGAAAATTTTTTACAACGTGAATTTTACTTTCTTTTAAACAATATTTTAAAAATTCAACTGTAACTATTCACATCAAATTCAAATCTTTTACAAATAATAAGCAACTCAATATGACTATATAGACCACCGAATACAAACCTAGAATACACGAAGAATCTTTGTAGTCAATTAAATTCCATAAAAGAAAATCATAAAAATTCTGCAATTTGGATTATGGGGCACTTCAATCTTCCAGATATAAATTGGAAAAACTATACAATTGATAACCATCAAACTAATAATGATATTAACGAACAATTTATAAGTACTATAAACAACATAAACCTAGAACAGATAGTAAAAAAACCACAAGGAAAAATAAAACACTAAATTTATTTCTAACAAAAAGACCAGGACTAGTGTTAGACTATAAAATAATTCCTGGACTGTCAGACCATAATATTGTTAGGGTCACCAATACAATAAAAACTAAAATTAATAAAATACCTAAAAGAAACATATATCTTTGGAATAAATGCAATTCCATATAACTACACCAATCAGCGGCTAACTTCCAACAAAATTTTCTAAGTAATACAAATAGCCCAGTAGAAGAAATTTGGAAAGGTATAAAATCAAACATAAAAATTATTATGGATGAGAATGTTCCAACAAAAGTAACATCAACTAAAATTAACAAATGCTAGTTCAATTTTAAATTTAAAAAGCTATGTAAACAATAAGAGATCTTATTAAAGAAATGTAAGGCTACCAATGCAAAAAGGATTACTAAAGATAACAATAAAAACGTATGCTCCTTTATCAAATCTTAAAAAATGGTACCTACAGGAATAGCCACACTAAAAGGCTCAAATGATAACATCTACAATGATAATGATAATAAAGATAATATCCTTAACACATATTTTGCATCACCATTCTCTGCCTAAGACGGCAAGGAAGTTTTAATAAATTTAAATAAAATGGAAGAAATAGGTAACATAACTGTAGACGAGATAGGTATGCATTCACTCCTAAAAAACTTTAAAATTAACAAAGTCAGTGGCCCAGATAAATTGCCTGCAAGGTTATTAAAAGAACTAAGCAATGAACTGTCAACAATCCTTGTAGTTCTTTTTCAAGCCTCTCTAAACCAGTGTAAAGTGCCCCAGGATTGGAAAATAGCTAGTGTAACTCCACTCTTTAAGAGATGTGATAAATCAGACCCTGATAATTACAGACTTGTATCACTTACTAGTATCACATGTAACTTACTAGAACACATAATATATAATAAAATAGTTAGCCACCTAGACAAATATAATACCCTATGTCCCCATGAACATGGCTTTAGAAAAGACAGATAATGTGAAACACAATTAATAGGTTTAATAGATGAACTATCAAAAGGCTGAGACAATAATGATCAAATAGACACAATATTACTAGACTTCTCAAAAGCATTTCACAAAGTTCTCGACCTTAGTTTACTTAAAAAACTTAACTACTTTGAAATCTCAGGCACCTTACATCACTGGATCCAAGACTTCCTTTGGGGGAGCAGGGAGCAAACTGTAATAATTAATGGATCTAAATCTGCACCAAATAAAAGGTTAAACTCAGGAGTTCCACAAGGAACTGTGCTAGGTCCCTTACTCTTTTTAATTTATATAAATGATTTACCCAACAACATCTCAACAGAAACAAAAGTTAGGTTATTTGTTGATGATTGTATAATCTATAGAACAATTAAATCAGAACAAGATAGCAAAATTTTACAAAAAGACTTAGATGAATTGATAAAATGGGAAACTAACTGGAGTACGTCTTTCCACCCAGAAAAGTGTCAACTGTTAAGAGTAACAAAGAAAAAGAAACAAATTAAATTCAAAATATTACATTCATGGAAAAGAACTGACCCAAACTAAAGATGCAAAATACTTAAGAGTCTTAATAAAAGAGAAACTATCATGGAATCCCCATGTCAA
>CALYLW010001300.1:0-115000 GCA_944989445.1 Ampullaceana balthica | reverse complement strand
CTGATGTTTGTTGTTTAAATTATTGTTCAGTGTTTGTTAAATTTATACGTAGGTAACTGGAATGCACAAAACGGTATTGGTAAGGAATGACATTATCGGAGTTCATTAAGTTTCCACCATTGTAGAGGATTAAATGGATTCGGGAACTTCCATCTCCATTTTGTAACGCAGTAATTCATCAGACTCCATGACTGCTATTAGCGTAATAAGCTTTTCATTTGGTTTCATAAGTAGTCAAAGTGTTATAACCATGTTAGCAGGGCCGGACTATCACTCTTTCTTTCCGTGCAAATGCACGGAGTGAAAAAAAATCGATGGGCGTAAAATTCGTTTCATGGAAATGCAGAGGACGATCCGAAAAAACGTTAATAAAAAAAAACAACAAGTCCCCAAAAATGAGGCTATAAAACTTTTTTTCATTTCATAGCTTATAAAAGTATTCTTATTAATAATATGCGATTCATAACTATTACATCATAAACCTAAAGATGGATTTTAACATGGACTGCAGTGAATTAGTTTCATGACGAGAGGACATGCATATCGTTTTTTCTAGGTCGCAATTGGTGTAACGAGGATATTTTTTGCCCAGGGAAAATTATTTTAAAAATGTAAATTTGGCGTTCCGACCCTTTCCGATTTAGGTAATCCTGCAGTTTCTACACGTATATTATTTCACAGCAAAATTAAATTTTCTCGGGAGAACTTACGTTTTTAATTTAATAAATACATTATTATATGTTGTATTTCAGCTATTACTGCGCTAATTTGTGAGTCATTTTGATTTCTAAGGCATTTTTTCGGCTCTATATAATACATAATCTGGTCACCATACGTCCATTTTGTTTACCTAGCGAACTGCTGCCAGATGTTTTTTACCTGGCTCGACCCATGCTAAAATAAATTTACTGACTGAAGATATTTTTTTACAAGTATTATTCATATATTTTAATGTTCTCAGAAGAAAAATAAATATTTTAAAGGCAATTTAATTTTTTATTTCGTTACTAGATGTTTGATTCTTATTTTCTTTGTTTCTGAGTGAGAAATTTCCATTTGGCGTCTTATCGGACAATCTGGCATGTAGTTTGATAATAAACACAATGGTTGCATCACGATCAGACTAATCACTGTTGAGAGCCGAAAAAATGCCTTAGAAATTAAAAAGACTCACAAATTAGCGCAGTAATAGCTGAAATACAACATATATTTATTAAATGCATTAATTAAAAACCTAATTTCTAGCAAGAAAATTAAATTTGCCGTGAAATAGTATACGTGTAGAAACTGCAGGATCACCCCGATTTATTATATTTTACTATGATATAACATTGTAATCCTCATTTTTGCGCCCCTGTACAATTGAGCCCGGGGACATATTTACCTCACTGCCCCACATTGTTACGACTTGGACGGGCGCACAGTACAAAATGGTTTAACTTTGATTTGTCTACTGATAAAAGCGAAATAACACATCTTAGTAATTGAGAAAAATTAACAGAAATGTGTGGTGCATTCTGTAGATAAATATTCTTTTTTTTCGCCTCTATTTCAAACTGTTTGCAATAGCAACATCTTTGTTAGCAAACGATGGGTATGGAGATTGGCAGGGTAATCCCTTATTTCAGCGCATTTTACATTTTTAGAACAAAATAAATAAAATAACTTACTTTTTCTAATTTAAACACTTAAATCGGAAATTTAAAAAAAGTATTTAATGCTTTACAATTAGTTTTTCGTGTGTTTTGTTGAGTTTAAAGGGCTTTTTAACTTAGAAAAAGGTTTTTAAAAGCAGACTTCCAACAACAACAATGGCGCCGTTAGTCACAGAAGATAGTGAAATATACAAATGTTTATTTCGTACAAATCGTAAACAAAAAAATAATGTTTTACTTTTAAAATAGATTCCATAATAATAATTAAGGAAGTAAGTTTGAAAAAATGTTTTTAATGACTTGAAATAAAAAATGCGCTGAAATAAGGGATTACCGATTGGCAGTATATATTACAGATCCTAAAGATAAGGGGGAAAACACACACTTTAAAGCCAAAAGTCATGTCTTGAATTGAGTGTTCGTTTTAAAACACATACAATAAATTTTACTTCTCAAACATATTTTAGAATGTGGAAAGCCGTCATGGGACGCTTTTTTTCAACAGGTATTTTCGATCGACAAACGCATGCTATACCTGCTTTGCATTTTCGGATAGCAAAGAAAATGTATATGAACATGATCACAGACATCACTATGTTTGGTGTCACTCAGTAAGATGGGTCATGGTATTACCCCCCCCCCTCCACCACATGACTTATCCCATATACCTCTTCCGAGCCTGCCATTGGCAAATACGGGAGCATACAGAATTTTACGTTTTTGTGTCACCCCTTGTGATGGTGTCAACCGGTGCGGTTCTGCGAATGTCGACATAACAAACAACTACACCACGTTGTCTTAACAAAGATTCAACGCAACTGTTAACCTGTGCAATAAAAAAATGACAACCATCAGACGCGAGACATTAAAATTTATTTTCAAAATATGTTTATGACATTCGATCCTAAAGAGATCCAAAATGTGTAGAGACTAACGCAGAGAATTTTCACCAAAATAAAGTTGAGCGAATCTGCATTACAAATAAACATATCGTTCCGTCAAAACATTTTTCCAATAAGAACGTATTTAGAAAACACCAAAAAAAATGTATCGAATGGTTCCGGCAAATGCCAACATAAACTGACGTTGTCATAGTATAATGTAAACCTAGTAGTCTAGAGAAATTCTATTAATAGCTTATTCGTAAGACCGTTTATACTTGGACGGGGGTGGAGAGATCAAGAGAAGTCTAGCGTGTCGTGAGACTTGTTATTGGTTGGCACATGTTACGAGGGCTACTCATTAATTTTTCATTCTTTTCGTTAAAATATCAACGCTAATTAAATTTTTATCGGTAATAATGTATTCAAACGACCATCATAACACTAGGTGTGGTCCGCATTATACAGTGAGGAAACTTCAAATTCAAAATATGTTATAGTAGTTTATTGGAACACGTAAGTTACGAAATCTTAGAAAAATTAAATGAAAGACGCTTGAGAAGTGATGTGGTGTTATAATCGTTTCTTGTTGTGTCTCTTCCTACACTTAATATCTGTTCTGATTTTAAATAAAAGTTGTGTCAACTAAAACTTTTACATATCACCTACCTTTCCCATATTTCAAAACTGTATTTTATATTGCATCGCACAGTGTTACATCATGTTAATTATCCTATATTTTTAATCAACTATTTCTCTCATCCCCAATACTAAAATTTAAACTCCAGTTCTACAACCAAGTAACAACTGAAATATATTCATCTAGTCATGACTTTTATTAACCGAAATATCGCATCGTTTACATTATATCTTTAAAAATATTATAGCTGATTGTCAAGTCTCCTAGTATATGGATTGTACCTTGCTCTCTGATTTCAACACGTACACATAAAATGACACTATGACAGAAAATAGTTCACTAGTTTATTTACCTACGAGCAACAAAGCACATTCAGTGGCATGTTGTAACTCCCCTCCAACATACATGTGCATCACGTCAAAATACTATTTACTATAGTTAGAATAAATAACTTGTAATAAAATGAAGGGCAAGGGATTCTATTAGAAACGGTATCACTTTTTGCAATGGGATAATACTGAGCAATGTGATCCCATTAAAGTATATGTATTTTATAGGGGAAAGGGGTTTACTTTACGAATGGAATACCGTTACACAACGGGATTATATTGTGTTATGTAATCTCGAAGAAATGTGGAATCGTGTGGGGGAAGGACTTTGACCAAGAAGGGATCCCATTATTGATCGGGGTCATAATGGGTGGGGCATAAAATGGGATTCCTAATACCGGCCCGATATAAGCCGGGTACATATGCTAGTATATATATATATATATATAATATATATATATATATATATATATATATATATATATATATGCATACATATAATATATGTATATATATATATAAGTATACATATATATATATATATATATATATATATATATATATATATATATATGTGTGTGTCTGTTTGTGTGTGTGTGTGTGTGTAATATGTCAACATATTAAGCATTCAATTTTACATTTATACGATTTTTAAAAAAAGAGAGTAAACAATTAATATTAAAGATAACATATTTTCTGCATGTACTTTTCTTAACGTAAATATCAGCTATACAAGCCTCAAATGGTTTAATCAATGCGGTAGATATTGCATTCAATCAACCATTCGTATATACCACTGAATGTAGTCCATTGAGGATGATTTTGTTTGTGTGCCACTTAATGGAAATTCGGAAAACTAAAATACGCTATTTGTTTATTTATAGGGAAATTTCCGTATCATATCTTGATTTATATAATTGAACATTTTTATATTTAAAAACAATACAATTGTATTTTATACACTTAATTTGTATATACGTAGAGGGAAAGAAAGAGAGAGTGTTGGAAAGCTTGGGAGAATGTTGACAGTGATTAGCACAAAACCTTTTTTAAATACATTTTTAAAAAAATATTTTTCTATGTTAATAATTTAGCATTCGCTTTGAAGGGTAGATAGTTATTTGCCAGCTGCACTAGGACGAGCAATATATTATATATTTACGCTCATTTGTCAGTGATACCTAACGCTGAGGGACATCACTCTGCTTTTTTAAAATTTTGCGTAGTAAGCAGTGCCGATTGACGCAAATAGTAATTTTTTGGTGCAGTAATTTGGTGCGCTGCTTTCTAAAATTAGTTTAAAAATCGTGTGGTGATTAGCACTGTAAAAATTATTATATACTAGGGGCAAGTACCCAGCTCCCGCCCGGGTTTAACAACAACAGCAACAAAACAAAAACAACAAAAACAACAACAAAACAACAAAAACAAAACAACAACAAAAACAACAAAAACAACAAAACAACAAAAACAAAACAACAACAAAAACAACAACAAAACAACAAAAACAAAACAACAACAAAAACAACAACAAAACAAAAACAAAACAACAACAAAACAACAACTACAACAAAACAACAACTACAACAGCAACAACAACAAAGCAACAACAACAAAACAACAAATACAACAGCAACAACAACAAAGCAACAACAACATGAAGGACATTGTCGTCGCAGGGCAAGGGATGTGGACAACAACAACAACAGCAAAAACAACAGCAACAACAACAGCAACAACACAAAAACAAAAACAGCAGCAACAACAAAGCAACAACAACAAAACAACAACTACAACAACAAAAGCAACAACAACAAAGCAACAACAACAAAAAAAATTAGTTTATGGCGATAATCGCCTTCTTGTTAATCTCGACACCAAAATGTTTATTAATTTGCGTCATTATTTTACGTCTTAATTTTCAATAATTTTTATTTTATATAGCTAATATAGGGAAAAACTACATTTTGGGCCCCCGGCCCCCAGTATCTTATATATATGGAACGAAACCTGTTTAATAACCTTTCCGGTATAATTTTGTGTACGTGTACCAAATTTCACGTTATTTGGTTGTCTGGATCTTGAGTTATTAGGGAACAGACAGACAACAAATGCGGCTTATATATATAGAGACTAGGGGCAAGTACCCGGCTATGCCCGTGTTTAACAACAACAGCAACAACAACAAAAACAACAACAGCAACAAAACAACAAAATCAAACAACAAAAACAAAACAACATCAAACAACAACTACAACAACAACAGCAACAACAACAAAGCAACAACAACAAAGCAACAACTACAACAACAACAGCAACAACAACAGCAACAACGACAAAAACAACAACAGAAACAGCAACAAAACAACAAAAACAAAACAACAACAAAAACAACAAAATTAACAACAAAACAACAACAAAACAACTACAACAACAACAGCAACAACAACAAAACAACAACTACAACAGCAACAACAACAAAGCAACAACAACATGAAGGGCATTGTCGTCGCAGGGCAAGGGATGTGGACAACAACAACAACAGCAAAAACAACACAAAAGCAACAACAGCAAAAGCAACAACAACAGAAACAACAACAAAAACAACCACAAAAACAAAACAACAGTAAAAACAAAACAACAAAAACATCAATAACAAAACAACAACAGCAACAACAACTACAACAACAAAATCAACAACAAAAGCAACAACAACAAATCAACAACAATAGCAAAACAATTATTTTATGGCGATAGTTGCTTTCTTGTTAATCTTGACACCAAAATGTTTATTATTTTGCGTCATTATTTTACGTCTTAATTTTCAATAATTTTTATTTTATATAGCTCATATAAGGAAAAACTACATTTTGGGCCCCCGGCCCCCAGTATCTTATATATATGGAACGAAACCTGTTTAATAACCCTTCCGGTATAATTTTGTGTACGTGTACCAAATTTCACGTTATTTGGTTGTCTGGATCTTGAGTTATTAGGGAACAGACAGACAACAAATGCGTCTTATATATATAGAGAGATATACTTTGTGTACATTTCAGGAATATTTCGTATTTATCATACAAGGATAAGTTACTTGGGCTTTTGACATAAAAACATTTATTAAAAAAATAAAAAATAAAAAAATTTATAAAATACTTTGTGTACATTTAAGAAATTTTAATATTACGTATTTATCATACAAGGACAAGTTAGGGGGCTTTTGAAAAAGATGGGTGCCGTAGGCGCCCTTAATAAAAGGGGGGCGCCGCAGGCGCCACGGCGCCGCAGCACAACTTAGTTTCTAATAATAGCAAATGTCATCATCATTATAAAAAATTGGCAACAAGTATTTTTCCCCTTAGCCATGCAGGCCCTTTGTAAATTGACATTTTTGTTCTAAGATGTTCAATTACTTAACGTCAGTTATGTTCACATGAAAACTGCCGCAAAACAAAATTAAATTCAATTATTGTGTTTTCTCTCATACTACGACGTTATTAGCGTGACACATCAGATGCTAAGAACGTTATCAGAGTTGTAAAAAATAAACAAAAACATTTTTGTTGAGGTTGTTGATAGAGCAGCAACTTTTATTTTATCGTAGGTTTCAATTTGCAATTGACGTATCGAAAAACGACAAAGTTCATTATGTGTTGTTTTTTTTTCTTAATATTACATTAATGATAATTCGTAGAAAATTGTCAAATAAAAATATTGCTATTAATTTTACTCTATAAATGTTACCTATAACGTAAGTCTTTTTTGCGCATCCAAACATTATTGAAAGACTCAATAAAACAATTTTAAAAAAAAATTGTTAGTTAATCAATGAAGCCAAACGTAAATATATTCATATTTATCAGGTAACTGGTTCATTTCTGTACTGGGAAGGGAGACATTCAATGAAGGAGAGACACAATCACAAAAAACCAATATGTTAGAAATGTTTTGCAAATGAGAGAGTAAAACAGTTTCCAGAGATAAGAAAAAAAATACAGAGACAACTAAGAGTCATTTGATGAAAAAAGGGAAGGGGGATGTCCAAATGAGTTTGAATCGAAAAAGCCGGGAAATATTTAAATTTCTTATTTAAAAAAGCAATACATCATTACCAATTATGCAAAATCTCTGTACGATAGTACGCCTGCATAAGATCAGCTTATGTAAAACACATGATAAAAGAAGTTGGAGAAGAAAATCATGGTGTTTCGTTTTTAAAAGATATGCATATATTTATATGGGTACTAAAACAATCAACAAAAATATCATTCAATTTCTCTCGCACATTCTGGGGATATTTTTGATTGACATCATTGCTGTGAGCAGTTCGTCCCTGTATCCATGACTACCACAAGTCAGCCAATTATTTTGCAGCTTTAAGCAGATCCCTTTAATGCTTAAAATCCACGCAGTATTTAAAGCCCTTTAGTCCATTATTAAATATAAAGTTACAAATATTACATTACCTGCCATTTTAAACCTAGAGTTGCTAATTATTTTTGTTTAGTTATATATCTTAAAGATTGTGTTTTTATTTACTGAAACACTTTGTGTTAAATATTTGAAAATAATAGTTTCAAGTGAATTTCTTTATTACATTAAAATTTAAAAAAAAATATTTATCGATCCGGGGCAGATCCCGAGTCGCGGGTTTGGGCCCAGGTACTGGCAAGGCCCCTGGGGCATTGTGCTGACCACCCATTCCCCTGCTCGTTAGTTGTGACTAAAAACTTGTGAACGCTACAACACTTGCCTCATTGTCCGTTATGGACTGGAATGGGGGTCATAATTAGTTTGCATTATGGGGAGACACTTCCTTTTCATCACATTTACTTTCCTCAAATTATCACGTAAGTTAATTCATTGTTAATATCAATTACGTATATTATCCTTGAACAGAGCTCCTTAATTTTTATTCTAATTAATTTATTGTTTCAAATTTAACGAACAAATCCTGCACGTACCCATTCCTGCAATTAAATATCATTTAAAAGTATTTGATAATAATGATTTCAGTTGTCTGTGTGTATGGACGTAACTAGGTGGCGTTGCGAAATTTGTAATGCTGTTAGATGGCGCTACGATCAACATAATACAATTACTGGACCAAAAATAAGACTTTTCGAACGTGTCGCATAAAACTGTTCAATATGATAATAAATAAATGAAATAAAATTAAAAAAATAAATGTAAGGTGCGCATCGGGAGGTGCGCAAAATAACTGAAAATTATCGCTGTGAAAAGAGTATTACATAACGTCATCGTTTTAGCTTATATTTTAACTTTGGAAAAAGGAATGATGTAAAAAGAGGATTTGAGGATTTATAATTATAAAATTCTTTGTGTAAATTTCAGGAAGCTTAAAATTTCGTATTTATCAAACAAGGATAAGTTACTTGGGCAATTGAAAAAGTTTGGCGCCGTATGCGCCTCGGCGCCCCAGCACGAACTAGTCCTAACATATAAGAGAAAAAACGTGAAAATAAGAACTGCCGTAAATCCTCGTCTCCAAGAAAATCTCCTGTATAAGTCGGGGATACATTTTTAAACATTTATGAAATATGCTATGACGCGTCTATATGTGTAATGTCAAAAATGACTTTGTCCATTATGTTATTTCCAGAACTTTTGAAATATTACTTAGGTGCTTAGCGGTAAAAAATACCGCTCGCGAATTATGCGTCCGTTATCGTCATCAGTTTTTATATCCTATATCTAAAAAATAAGTAATCGGAAGTTGATGAGGGTAGTTAACATCAAAGATGTATAATGAGGGTACTTAACATTAAAGATGGTTGGTGAGGGTAGTTAACATTAAAGATGGTTGGTGAGGGTAGTTAACATTAAAGATGGTTGGTGAGGGTACTTAACATTAAAGATGGTTGGTGAGGGTACTTAACATTAAAGATGGTTGGTGAGGGCACTTAACATTAAAGATGGTTGGTGAGGGTACTTAACATTAAAGATGATTGGTGAGGGTACTTAACATTAAAGATGATTGGTGAGGGTACTTAACATTAAAGATGGTTGGTGAGGGTACTTAACATTAAAGATTGTTGGTGAGGGTAGTGAACATTAAAGATGGTTGGTGAGGGTACGTAACATCAAAAAATGGTTGATGAGGGTAGTTAACATTAAAGATGGTTGATATGGCTTTTTAACATCAAAAATGGTTTATGAGGGTACTTAACATTAAAGATGGTGGACGTCACCGCCGAACTGAACTTCGTATCAGCCATTTAAGAAATAAAAAATAATTTAAAAATATGTTTGCTTTATAATTAAAAGAAACATGATTAATAAGCCGTACTCGAATAACAATGTTTACCTGTGGTTTTTAAATATGTATGCATATATATGAACTGGACTTTCAAAGAGCTTTCATGTAAAAGTCCCACGTGTTTATCTCTAGTTACCTTCCCTGGACTTAAGACATACACAACCTTAAATCTTAAGACTTCTATATTCTGTGTGTATGAATGTAGCCGGTATATGGCTCAACGCACAGCTGAGTAGACTAGAACTACTGGTCATTTAACATTGCCCGCACTCAGTGCTAAAAATTGAAACGGAACCAGCACAACCGGGGAAATAGGTCCCAGATAAAAGTTGTTCTACTTAAATATTTTTACTGGTACACCAGTAAATAGGTAAAACATTTTCAAATAACAATAATTTTTATTTTTTTTAAAATTAAGTCTTCTTAACATGAAATTTTCTGTAAAACTATTTTTTTTAAAGAAAAATTATTATTAATTCATATAAATTAAGTATATTTAAAACGCTTTTACGACAATTTTAAAAAAGAAATTGAATTATGCATTTTCATTTTAGTTTGAATAAACGTTCGATTTGCCAGAAATAATTTGAAAAAAAAATACAAATATTAATAATATTAACCCTTGATGTCTCAATAGATCTCTTACTAAAGGCGCAAGATTGGAGTTGTGAAGAAGGTGACATCAACATTGCATTTATTTACGATTGTCGATATAACTTACGATCTCAACAAAACTTATTTGCTCATTTGCTTAACACGTTTAAACCATTCAAGATGATACGTGATGAGTTTAAGACGGCGACTTAAGAATTTTCTTTTAATCTCTTTCTGATAACTTACAGCGCAACAGGAATGGAAACATTTGAGATTCTAACACATAACAATTTCACTCAAGCAAATTTTAACGAATCTATATTACAGATAAACACCTCATACTGTCCTCAACATTTACCATTTAAAACCGTGTTTAATGAAGCTATGAATGTATTAAATGGTACTGGGAATATTCAACGTAAACTGGCCATATTTGTCCTGGATCAAAACATTGCTCAAAACATGTCTGATTACACAGTGTCTCGATGGCTTTAAAATAAACAACTATTAAATGCTGATACCAAACGATTGTTTATAATAATAAATCACAGAACAAACATTGCAGAAAGAGGACAGTACCTAATCAATACCAACACATTAAATGATACTTACATTCTTGTTGAAGAGATAATAGGTCTTATTTGCAGCAAGTGTAATACAAATTATGTCGGACGCAAAAGTGATCGCAGTTGTTACTTTGTTATACTAGAGGAAAAAGAAATGACGAGAAAAGAAGCGGATGAACTGTGTCGTGAGACGTGGCCCAGATCACATTTAGTATCCTTGAATACACAAGAAGAGTTAACGTCTATTAATATTATTCTGGAACAATATTTCAAACCCTTACTTTCTAATAAATACGACTGTAAAACTGAAATTAAATGTTTTGTTCGTGAACTCAGAAACATTTCTCCTGACAGTTATTTTATTGGGAAAAAAAAATAGATTTGGTTATTGGTGTTATTATTGGATAACGTGTATCCCGATAACGTATTCCATAAAAACGTTCATGGGCCTTTCTTTCCGTATACGTAACAGCACAGTAGAGTACATATGGACAGATAATACTCCGTTTGTTATTATGGTTAATTTACCTCCGTTAGATGAAATTAAGAAATGCTTTTACTTGTCAAAAAAGTATGATGTAGATGGATTTAAAATCGTAAAATCAGAGGTTTTTGAGTGGATAAATTATGATTGTAAAGAAAAAATCGTAACGGATATTTTACTGTGTGAATCGGAAATTACAGATAAACCGATAAAAAACAAACCCGTAAAAACAAAGTTTTTGACTATAAATCCCTTATATATGAGACATAACTAACAGTATTGATTATTTTCAAACATTTACAGACTGAATCTGTCTTAACTCAACTTTGCATCATAACCCTAGTGGGGGGGAGGAGGGGTGGGTGGGGGGGGGGAGAGGGGAAAAGTCTGGTCACCGATTCGCTTGACCGAGCTCAAAGTGACACGTAAAATGTAAACAAAAGCGCCCCGTCGCTTCGTTGGGTCGCCTCAATGCGTCAGCTCAAAATTTCACGTGGGAAAAAAACAATAACAAACCGTGAATTTAAATTACATACCTCATATAAGGATAAACTAAAAATGCCATAATTTAATTACGGTACGTTCGATCGATCTGAAATTTTGATACGATGCATTGTTAGGTCAGACGGGTCAGTGTGCCAAATTTCAGCTCGATCGAATCACGGGAAGTGGGTCATTTTCGACTTTTGTTTTTCCGCCCGCCCATGAGATGATGAGATGATGAGATGACGACAGAGACGGCCGCGAAGTTAATATAAGGGATTTAAAAAGAATAGACATCAATGATTTCCAGCCTGAGAAGAAGGTGACTGACACTCATGTAATCTACAGAAGTTTTGAAACGTTTTTATTTAGCATTTTTTTTATTTTGACGTACACAATGCATTAATTTTGATTATGAAAAATAAAATTAACTTTACACTTACTTCAAAGGAAATTACAGAAAGCTGCACTTTAGCAACACAGAGAAATAACAGTATGTCAATTAGACCGATCATATCTTCAGTACAATCAGACAAAAGTTAACTTTGTAATTTAGATGAAGTACATTTGTGCCCTTTATTTTGTTCACAGATAAAAACAAATCAATTTCAAAATTTTCTAAAGACACTCTGTTTATGCAGGCTACGAAGTCAACAGACAATATTTGCTTATATGAAATATAATCTAAATGGCAAAGAGTTATGATTTACAACAACAATCGTTTACAAAATTGTGAAAAGTTCGTGTGTCCAGGAGGATTTGTCAAGTGTCCAGATTCCTACTGTATACCTGCTTACCTTGTAAATGATGGTACCAATGATTGTCCAAACGGAGAAGATGAATATTTTATCTACGTTGATATGTCACACTGTGGAGGGAAACTAAAGTTTACTTTAAAAACATTTGTTTACCAAAAAAACATGTGTACTGCTAATACGCACTGCTTAAATGAATTTAATGACTTTGTCTGTAAGGCTGCATTTTCTGATAACTACATGTGTATCCCAAACTTGAAAAGAAAAAATAATGGTCAGAACAGTATGTTTCATGAAATAATTATTATTGAAACAACAGTTCATTTGTATGAAGAAACAAACTCATATCACTTCACTCCCCAAGTCTATTCTTTATTTCCTTTCTTTAAACTGTTTGACATAAATTTAAGTAAATGCACCATAAGAAACCTTGATAATGTCATTGAAAAGCTTGACAATTCAGGCTTAATAAATTTGGACTTGAGTCAAAATGCTATGTCCAGAATAACACATTTTTAACTATGGAAGGAATGAAGAATTTGCAAAAGTTAAATTTGTCATACAATGAAACATTAGACCTTGGTGAAAACTTTATTTTTCCTTTAAATTTGCAGTTCATTGATTTGTCTTACACTCAAAGTGGTAGAAGTGTCATTAAATATTTAGTAAATTTAACCCAGTTGAGAATTTTGGCAGTGCGCCATGTTGAACCGATTGATTAAAGTAAAGCATCTGGAAATATCAAACTTGACATCTTGGATGTACGTGGAACAGAAATCGTCAACATAAAAGATGGCTACCTGAGTTGGTTGACTATTGACAATATTTTGTACACGGATGACTTTAGATGATGTTGTGACGTGATCAAAGATACAAAAATACCAGCATATACTTGTCTAGCTCCACGTGATGCAATCTCTACGTGTCAAGACCTGATTGGTGACCCACTAAAACGTATCATTATGTGGGTAGTTGGAGTTTTATCTCTTGTGGGAAACTTGGTGGTGGTCATATACCAATTATTTTGGGACAGTGCTGTTTTTAAAAAAAGCTTACGGGCTGTTTGTTGTCTGCTTAGCTGTATCCGATTTTATCATGGGTGTATACCTATTGATAGTTGTTGGGGTTGACATGTTGTACAGGAATATGTACGTTTTGTATGACATGTAGCTTGTTTTCAAAGGCCATAATATGTGAATATATTTGGCTTATCACTGCATTGTGCCCTTGACGATTTGTGTTAAGAACGTTTAGATGTCTTGTTATATCAACTAAAAATGCAAAATCTGCCAGCCAAGCAGTATTCGATAGTTATAGAATTGGTTGAACGTTTGCTTTCATGAATTGCCCCGTTTCTTTTTTAAGTGCGTAGAAGCGCTGAAGTGCTGAAACTGGCATTGAAATGGGGCTTTATTGAGTGAACAGCGTCTATAACTTTTCTCAATGACATGATCACATCTAAGATGTTTGGCACAAATAACTTTTTGGTGAATGATACAGTAAAGTTAAAAACCTTTACTAACTTCTTCGCTGACTTTATTACAGACAAGTATTGCTAGTCCAATATGCTTACCTATCATGGCAGGAGCACCATCAGTAGTAATTACAGATAATACTTTTCCATGGTAGTATAATTGTATTGCGAAACGGAGGCAAATACATCTGTTCCCCTTGCTTGGTTTTTAAGACACTCAAGGTCAAGTAATTCTGCACCCACACACGTGTCAACATTAACTACTCTAAAAAAATAATGAGAAGTTGGACAGTGTCAGATGCATCGGTGTATTCATCACAGGCAATCGAACAAAAAGTCAATTTTTTCTCTGTTCTTGCTTCTCATTGTCTTTTAATGATATATCAGATTTCTGAAATTCTACAAGTCACAGTGTTGTGTAACTTTCAAACATTGGCGATCTCCTGCTTTTTCTCGGGACATATTTTTTCAACTATTCTCATCAAGCATTAGTTTACAAACTCACCATTAGTAGATGATTTACTGTGTTTCAATATCAGTGTTGCAATCGTATAACTTGCCTTTGAGGAATTTTCATTTGCCTGACTAGCTTGAAATAAGCTTATCTGTGAGGTTAATCCAGCTTCCAGTTGCTTCAGCTTCTCAGGGCATTCAGTTTCCGTCCGCTAGACATAGTTACCAGGTTTGGTCTGGTCTTCAACGATTTTAATACACTTAACAGCACATAACTTCGTCGGCTTTTAAAAGAAAATATTTTTGTACGTTGTTAAAAAAATAAAACCTCATCGATTTTCGCCATCTTTTGACGTACTCAAAAATTCGACTTTTCTTATTAATATAATTTCTTTACAGAAATAATACGCCAGTCAATTAATTATTTCAGATGAGGCCGCAGGCCAGTTAAAATTGCATCGCAGGCTGGTTTTGGCCCCCGGGCCAGACTGTGGAAACCCCTGCTCTAAAAGATCGATTAATTTGGTCAAGTTTTCTATGGCGACATTTTGTAGAGATGGAACACCAAGCTGGAACAACTGCACTATGAATATTTGTTGTTCAATTGGTAAACATATCAACGCATTCTGCTAATCTCAACTCTTCCCTGCTGCTAGCTTTCGTTTCGATCCATCGATCTTGTCTACCATTGTCAGCATGAAGCCATCCTTCATTGCATGTAAATAATGTGATTTTTTTTAAAAATGCCCAAGATATCAGCCAAGTAAACCAACTTGGTTGTCCAACTTACATTTCAAAAAAGTTGAGGCCAATCCGGTTTTTTCCTTGTAGAAACTTGTCAGGCTGAACTACTTTAAGTAGTCGGTAATGAAGTTTTAAAAGATTACCCTTCCTTCATGTCAAAACCCATATAGTTTTAATAATTTGGTAATTAATATAGCGCAGTACCCTAGCAACTGGGCTCACAGCAATTTACATAAAATTAGTTGCATACGTTAATATTAATTCATTCAATAAAAAACATTCAATATTCTAATACAACATATAATAACATTACTGTGTATATAAGCTGATTTTATCTATTAAAGATGATGCTGTTTGTTGCTTAATTAATTTTGAATGTAAAGTTTGAAGAACATTTTTAGTGAAGCCTTGAAGTCCTTAGTAGTTGGAATACTGCGGATGTGTAATAAAACGTTCTGTAATTTGTTCAATGTCTTGCTTTGGCGAACATGAAAGAAGAGAAATACATTAATCAAGACGGGAGAGAACAAGAGCAAAAGAGTTTTCGTTGCACCAATACATACAATCAGAATGCCCAAACTTCCATGGATTCATTGAGATGCAGAAAAACTTCGTACCTAATATTAGGTATTATGTTAGTCGTGCTTCAATGTCACAAGTCATATTGTCAATGCATCGAGCCATTGTGTCATTTGAGAGGGGAACCAGGTCTACTTTCTTTGCCGCAGTTTCACCTAACATTTTAAAATGCATTATACTATGAGAGCCTCAGCGATTCTATATGAGTTGTTTTTAGCCATGGCAATTCGCAGTGTTAGCTTTTATAATTTTCACAATGCACACGCATTTATGTCTCATAAATAAAAGACTAGTTTTTTTAGTTTTTTAAAACCAGCATGCTTTTTTTCAAAGAACTTTTTGGGCCTTAGACGTGTCTTTATGTCCAGTAGTTAAATGCTTCTGGAGTTTTGAGGGCTTTGCTGCGACATTCAATAGAACATCGCTGCAAATAACACCTTCAGGTCTTGGGATACAAGCATCATACGCACTTACAAAATCGAATTGTATATACGAATAGTTTTATTTTCAAGTGAGGCTAGAACGAATTCGTTTCGCTAATGAAGCTTGTGTTCATTTGTGTTTCCAAGATCTAATTTAGAAGTAGAGTCAGACTTTGTTTGAAGTTGAGCATTCTTGCTTCTTCTCTTTATTCATTGGTCCTCTTTTTTCCATATTTTAATAGGATATATTATAATACAATATATATTCGGCATCAAATATATATGCTTGGTCATCTCTAGTATTATTTATGAAGTTTTAAACGGTACAAAAATCAAGTTTTAATTTTTAATTTTTACATTTTATAACAAACAAGTTTGCATATATATTGTTTGTGTTTGGGAGACTGCTAAAAAGTAGGTGATATAATTTTTTTCCTGCTTTCTTGATGTAGATTGAACTGAACCAATCAGCTAAATCTGGGCATCTCTTCGTCTCGTTCTATGATTATGACTACATATTGAAAAAATGCGACGTGTTGAAAACTCAATTTTAACATTTTCTTTTTTTTTAAGCACAAGCTGAATATTAATAACAAGCGCAATACACGTGCTTTGCTACTGGGTAAGCATAATACATATGTAACAGGGAACTGTTTCACTCTATTAGCCTCAGTCTTAGGCCCAAGAATATAAATTCTATTTAGTTTACAACAAAAACAAACACCCACACACACCCACCCTACAGGCAACAATTAAATATCATATATAAATCTATTAAACCTATCTATTAAACCTCGGCTCTTTTTCCTTTTCATAAAATAATATATATATATATAAGCCCAATCAATGACGTCACGTCACATACTATTTTACTGTAAACAAAATGCTCTGTTAATCTCGACACCAAAATATTTATTATTTTACGTCTTTATTTTCAATTTTATTTTTTTTAATCGAGAGTTACCCCGCTTAGAGGTGACGGACACGCCTGAGTGCAATGTACGTACTTTTTTCCAACAGCCCAAGTAACCTATCTTGGTTTGATAAATACGAAATATTAAAGTTCCTGAAATGTAGACAAAGTATTTTATAATTATAAATGCTCAAATCTCTTTTTTACATCGTTCCAATTGCCAAATTTAAAACATAAGCTAAAGTAAAGACGTCATATAATATTTTTTTACGGCGAATCTTTAATTTATAATTATTTTGCACACCTCCTGATGCGCACCTTGTTAGAGGAATGTTAACAATATAACCTCCAACAATGACGTCATAGCATAGCGTTACTGATATAATGATTCACTGTTTTAGGCTATTATATTATTTACTTGAGATAAACCGTCAAAAGTGACGGAATCTTTTTTAGTTTGTACACAAAGTATTTCGTAATAATTGTAAATCCTCAAATCCAATTTTTACATCGTTCCCTTTTAAGCTAAAACAATGACTTCATATAATATTTTTTACAGTTCGTCTTTAATGTATAATTATTTTGCACACCTTTTCGAACGCCTTCCGATGCATCCCTTGTATTAAAATATAAGCTCAAACTTGTATAATAAAGGCGAAAAGGAATTTAATGGGTAAGCCCGATAAAAACCCATCAAGAGAATAAAACAAAATTGATCGCAGCGCCATCTAACAGCATTATTCCATACATACATACAGACAACGGGAATTATGTATATTGATATGCACTAAAATTTAATAAATAATTTATTTAAATCATTATAAATATTAAATATGTACATTTATATATAGTGTATTCTTTTTATTAGGATATTTTGATTCTTTACATCAGAAGACGGGAAGATAACAATGCTCCTGGAAGAAATCTTCTACTTTTAATATATTGGTCAGATATAAACCAGGATCTATTTCAAATTTTAAAAAAAAATATTGAAATTACTATTTGTGCTTTAATTTTTTTCTTTCATTTTATGAGGTAATTGTCGAAAATTTGACACATTTTTTCAGTGTTAGTATATTTGCTGCAAATTGAAGATTATAATTATTATTTTCTTTCCTTTCTTGACAATTCCTGCAGCTCAAGGCTGCTGGTCCGCAAACCACCACTTTGAGTAGCACTGGTCTAGAATGTGCATGACTTTCCACGCCAAGCTTAGCTTGTGCAAGATCATTATTTTTAATTATAATACAGTAACTTCTTCACAGATCTATTATTTAAGGCGCACGATACAAACTGTGAAGAATCAACATTAACATGTTATTGCTCTACGAATGTCGACATAATTAACGACTACAACACGCTGTTTTAACAAAGATTCCAAACAAACCTTTAACCTGTGAAATTAAAAGTAACCACCATAAGACGCAAGACCTAGCCAATTTATTTCAAAATATTTGTATGACATTCAGTCCTAAAGAGATCCACAATTTTTTGAGACTAACGCAGAAATTATTTTTCACCAAAAGAAAATTGAACGAATCAGCATTACAAATAAACATATCGTTCCGTCAAAACATTTGCCCAATAAGAACGTATTTAGAAAACACAACAAACAAATGTATCGAATTGTTCCGGAAAAATGCCAACATCAACTGACGATAAGATTATATGATCAAAACACAACTGATGAAATATCTCATTACGATTTTTCTCATGGGCTTGAGGGTGGACAAAGTTTAAGTGCTACCCCAAAGACTCATGATACATGCCGTAAGCCTTCGATGCATTTTTTGAGCCTATCCATTCAGCTCTTCCTAGGACCTCCAAAGACTCATGATAAATGCCGTAAGCCTTCGATGCGTTTTTTGAGCCTATCCATTCAGCTCTTCCTAGGACCTCCACAGACTATCTGTCCATCTTTAAGTTCATCATAGAAGAGCATCTTAGGGAGCTAATAGTTCGCATTATCGTCCCTTCCAGACACGTTTTTGGGAGTGGTCGGACATTTCGACCCCAGACGTTTAAACACTGGTGATTCCAACACAGGACTTCTGACCTCACAACGTTTCAACCCCGGACAGTCCAACCACAAGACGTTTCGAACCCGGACGATTCGACCCATTGATGGTTCGACCATGGACGAAATAAATATGTGTAATGTAAATTTTGAGGGGAAAAAAACATAAGTCATAGTATAATGTAAATCTAGTAATCTAGAGAAAGTCTATTGGGATTCATACCCTGTTAATACTTGACTTGGATAGGGTTGGAGAATTCACGAGAAGTCAAGCGTGACCAGGGACTTTTTGTTGGCTGGCACATGTCACATGTTACGAGGGCTACTCATTAATTGTTCATTCTATTCGAGCAAAATGCAAACGCTAATAAAATTTGTATCCTTAATAATGCATTCAAACGACCAACATAACACTAGGTGTGGTCCGCATTACAGTGAGGAGTCTTGAATTTCAAAGTATTTTATTTGAGTTTATTGGAACACTTAAAATATCAACGTTTTAAAAAAAATACACGAAAGATGTTTGAGAAAATGTCGTAGTGATATTTTCGTTTACCTTACCAGTCACACATACATCATATAAACCACTAACATATCATTAACACCTTAATGCATTTGACAATCAATTCTCCAAGTCAGTGAACAATCATATATTTAATCGTCGACTTATTCATTTCATCCAGCATTCCTTCATTCCATTATTCAATCATAGCTAACTACTATTACTTATCAACTAAACACTTATGAACCAGGAAAACAATGTCATCCCCCAACAACAACAAAATATTTTTTAAAAATGTCTACTCCTATATTTTATTAGCGAATCATTCATGTCGATAACATCTCTTATGTTTTCATAACAATATTAAACTTCATGTACAATGCATATCTCATCACCAACGTCAACATTACAACACTCAGACGTAAACATTTCTAAATAGCAATGGAATGCCTCCTTTATAAGTCATCTTTTAACAACTTACGAAAAATACAAGTGTGGTGATGTTATTTGTTTCAAGTGATGAGCGGGTCTAATTGACAATATAACCAACAGAGCTGAACAATATCATTCCCAATTGAACCGAGGTTACTGGTATGCACAAAACGGTCTTTGCAAGGAATGATATTATCGGAAATATGTGTTCATTAAATTTCCAACATTGTAGAGGGTAAATGGATTTATGAACTTTCATCTCCATTTTGTAACGCAGTAATTCATCAGAAGAGTTGTCGTCATTTTCTGTATCTGAGTCAGACTATATTACTGCCATTAGCTTAGTACGCTTTTCATTTGGTTTTGATAAGTAGGCAAAGTGATAGAACCATGGAAGGCAAACTTTATCAATATTTTGAACATTCCCGTCAGTCAATAGTGAAAACCAAAATGTTCGTGTAATCGTCAGGAAATGTGTTATTTACTTATGGGCCGATATTGTGTATTACTTTTCTTAAAATTAACTTTTTGACTTCCCAAAAATTTGTAAGTGATGGGTCCATTAATCTTTAAAAAATAATATATAATCATATAAATATATATATATATATATATATATATATATATATATATATATATATATATATATATATATATATATATATATATATATATATATATATATATATATATATATATATATATATATATATAAAGAGAGAGAGAGAGAGAGAGTGAGAGAGATGAGAGATGGAGAGAGAGAGGGATCGAGAGAGAGATAGATAGAGAGAGATGGAGAGAGAGATGAGAGAGAGAGAGAGAGAGAGAGAGAGAGAGAGGGAGATACTATTGACAGTTATTGGGAACAAACATATTTATTTAAAAAAAATATGTTTTCATGTTAATCATTTAGCATTCGAATTGAGGTTTAGAGGGTTATTTCCAAGCTGCACTGGGAGAGGCAATTTCTAAAAATAGCAAATGTCATCATCATTATAAAAAATGGCCAAATGCTATGTTTTTTTACCCTGAGCCATCCATCCCTTTTGTAGTTTGACATTTCTGTACTTAATTGTTCAATTACTAAATGCTAGTAACGATCACATGAAAACTACTGCACAATAAAATTTAAATTCAATGGTTGTTCTTTTCTCATATTTTGACTTTATTTGAGTGGCATATCAGTTGCTCATAATATGACTTTATTTTAGTGGCATATCAGTTGCTCATAATATGACTTTATTTGAGTGGCATATCAGTTGCTCATAATATGACTTTATTTGAGTGGCATATCAGTTGCTCATAATATGATTTATTTTAGTGGCATATCAGTTGCTCATAATATGACTTTATTTGAGTGGCATATCAGTTGCTCATAAAATGACTTTTTTTGAGTGGCATATCAGTTGCTCATAATATGACTTTATTTGACTGGCATATCTGTTGCTCATAATATGACTTTATTTGAGTGGCATATCAGTTGCTCATAATATGACTTTATTTGAGTGGCATATCAGTTGCTCATAATATGACTTTATTTGACTGGCATATCAGTTGCTCATAATATGACTTTATTTGAGTGGCATATCAGTTGCTCATAATATGACTTTATTTGAGTGGCATATCAGTTGCTCATAATATGACTTTATTTGACTGGCATATCAGTTGCTCATAATATGACTTTATTTGAGTGGCATATCAGTTGCTCATAATATGACTTTATTTGAGTGGCATATTAGTTGCTAAGAGAGTTACAGAATATAATATGGCTTTATTTGAGTGGCATATCAGTAGCTAAGAGAGTTACAGAATATAATATGACTTTATTTGAGTGGCATATCAGTTGCTAAGAGAGTTACATAATATAATATGGCTTTATTTGAGTGGCATATCAGTTGCTAAGAGAGTTACAGAATATAATATGACTTCATTTGAGTGGCATATCAGTTGCTAAGAGAGTTACAGAATATAATATGACTTTATTTGAGTGGCATATCAGTTGCTAAGAGAGTTACAGAATTGTAAAAAAAAACAACCTAAAAATGTGTGCGGAAGTTGCTGAAATATCAGAATAGTTTTACTATATTGTATGTTTAAATTTGCTGTTGACGTATAGTTCAATGAAGAAGTTTATTATTTGTTAGTTTCTAAATATTAATGAAATGTTAATTTGTAGAAAAGTATCTACTAAAAAATGTTTCAAATGATTCTCCTCTATAAATATTATTTCTAACGTAAATTCTTTTTAGTGAATCCAAACATGAAATAAGATAAACCATAGTTTGACCTGTTATAAACAATGCAGCCACTCTTAAATATGTTAATATTTATCGTGTAACTCATTAATTTCTGTACTGGAAAGAAATAATTTCCTTTAAGGAGAGAAACAATAATAATAAGAAATGTATAAAATTAAGAGAGATAAAATTGTTACCAGAGGGAAAAAATAAAATAAAAAGCACACATATATCTGAGAGACATTAGGAGGGTTTACTTATCGATCTGGCCTGAAAGCCAGGAAAACTACCTAAATATTAATAGTTATTTTCCATTTTCTTTAAAAAAGTAATGCAGAATACAAAACATGCAAAAACTTGGGACTGAATTATATATGTATAAAAGGAACGCCAGTAACATATATGACAAATAAGTCGGAGATTAATGTCATGGAGTTCAAAGGTAAACAAAGAGGTTCACAAGTTATATTTAAATAAAATTAAATTAAAAACTTAAAAAATAAATAAAATAAATGCTATTTCTGTCGCACACGCTGATGATATTTTTGATTGATATCATTGCTCGGTGCAGCCCGTCCCCGTATCCATGACTACCAGAATTCAGCCAGTAGGATGGTAACTTTAAGCACCTCCCCTTAATAATGCTTAAAATCCACGCAACATTTTAAAGCCTTTCAGTCCATTGTCAAATACATTTCTACAAATATTACACTACCTGTCACTGTTAGTTTTCCTATTAGTTGAATTCACTCAACCTCGAGTTGCTACATTTACTTTAAAAAAAAAGAAATATATAAATCCAAAAACTGTACTGACATTTACTGAAAAACTTGGTGTTCAAATTTGTTTAAAATAATTGTTTGAAGTGATTTTCTTTAATTATTTTAAGGTTAAAAAAGTGTATTTATTTATTTAAATAATTTGTTTGCATTATGGCTAGACACTTCTTTTTCATCACATTTGCTTTCCTGCGCTTATCACGTAAGTGAATTCATTTGTTAATATATATATGTATTTTACCACTAGTCCGCTGCTCATTACTTTTTATTCTAATTAATACATTATTTTAAGATGTAACTGACCGAATCCACTATGTAATCATTCCTGCAATTAAAGATGATATTAAAATATTTAATAGCGATTATATAATGTACGTGAGAAACCGTTGAAATAATAAATACCGTATATCTTTGTCTCAGAGTGAATCCCCTGTGTAAGTCTAGGATAGTATGTTTAAAAAATTATGAAATATGCTCTGACACGTCTATATGTCTAATATAAAAAGTGCCTCTTTAAATTATGTTACTTGTAAAACTTTGTGAAATATTACCTAGCAGCTTATCGTTAAGTTATACAGTTCGCGAATTTTATGTCCCTTACCGTAAACAGTCTTTTTTGTGTACATTTAACAAATAAGTAATCGTAAATGGCATTATAACATTTGAGATGAAGGGAGTTGTTAACATTAAAGATGTGTCGACGTCACCGCCGAATCGTTTGTGAGCTCTCGTGCTTCATCTCAGCTATTAAAAAAATAAATAAATAAACCTATTCATACTTAACAATTGTAAATAATATGATAACCGACTAACAGTATTGACATGAGCTTTTCAAATATTAACTAATTAATTACATACACACACCTGACATTCAAAGACTTTCGTGTAAACGTTGCTCGTGATAAAGCCCTAGTTAGCTGCATTGGATCTAGAAGTTTAACAACCTTAAAGTCAACAGACTTCTACTTAATGTGTACGTGCATGTACTCAGTATCTGGGGAAGCGTACGGCTGAATCTACTAGTGCTGTCTGTCATTAAACATTGCCCCGCAATCAGTGCACATTTTTGTATCAAAACTAGCAGAGACCGGTAAATTGGTCCCAAAAAAAAAGTGTACCATTTAAATGTATCATTTCATAAACTAGTAAATGCGTTGCTTTAAAAAAGTTAAAGAAAAAAGACATTTGTTCTTAAATTGCATGTTTAAAAGTATCATATATTTTAAAGATTACAGTGTTTATTATATAAAAATTAAATACGTATCTTAATTTGGAAATTTATTAAATTAAAACTTTAATTTCAGTCATTGTTTAAATAATTTAAATTGTATATTGTTTGATAGTTGTAATGTGATTTAAAAATGAGAAAATTGTTTTGTACAAGTATTTTCCAAAAAAACTTCGATTGTTTCAACATATCTCTTACTAAAGGCTCAAGAATGGAACTGTGAAGAAGGTGACATCAGCATTGCATTGATCTATGATTGTCGATATAATTTACAATGGCAACACAATTTCTTTGCTCAATTTCTCAATACGTTTCAACCTGTCAAGTGGATAAGTGAGCAATACAAGGTGGAGACTGAACCATTTACATTCAATCTATTTCTAATGACTTATGGCTCAACAGAGATGGAAACATTTGAGACTCTAACGCAGAAAAACTTTACTATTGGAAATTTTAACGAGACTATATTACAAATAAACACCTCTACATGTCCCAAACATTTGCCATTTAAAAACCTGATTCATGACACAATGAATGTATTAATTGGTGGCGGAAACTTTCAACGCAAGCTGGCACTGTTTGTCATGGATGAAAATATAACTGATGACATTTCTGATTACAATGTGTCTCGTTGGCTTGAGAGTGAACAAATTCTAAGTGCTGAGATCAAAAGACTGTTTATAATAATAAATCACAAAACGAAAGTAAGAGAAAGAGGAATTTACATACTAAATACTAACACCTTAAACAACACAGAAGATGTTGTGGAGAAAAGCATTGATCTTATTTGCAACCTGTGCAATACAAATTATAACGGATACAGAAACGACAGAAGTTGTTATTTTGTGACGGAGGTGATAAAAGTAATGACGAGAAAAGAAGCGGATGAACTTTGTGGAAAGATGTGGATTAAATCGCATTTACTTTCCTTGAATAACCAAAGAGAACTATCATATGTGCAATCAATATTTGAGGAACGATTCATGGATTTATTTTTTGAAATAACTTATTGTACAGTAAAGATTAATTGCTATAGAACTTACTGGGAACCAAATTCAATTCCCCGGAACAGATCTTGAAAATTTTAATGAAAGTTGTGAATAAACAATAGCCTGTGATCCGGCAACGTATGACTTTACAACTTTCATCGGACTTTCCTTCCGTAAGACTAATGGCTCATTAGAATACATATGGAGCGATGACACTCCATTTGTTATAATGGCTGGTTTACCTCCGTTTGATGAAAGTAAAAACTGCTTTTACTGGTCACACACTTATAATGAAGAAAGAAGTAGTGAAACCGTAAAATCTGATTATTTTCAATGGAATACTTATGATTGTAAGGATAAAATAGGAACTGATATTTTATTGTGTGAATCCGAAATTATAGATAAACCCATAAAAATAGTACATCTTAATGATATAATCATTGAAAGACAAGTTACTGACATTAGGTTGCTTTACAAAAGTTTTGCAACGTATTTATTTAGCTTATATCATTATGAAGTAAATGATGCAATAATTTTAATTATGAAACATAAAATTAATTTTACAGTCACTCTTAAAGAACACACAGAGAGCTGCGCTTTAGCAACAAGAAGGTATATGATTAAGAGACATAAAAGTAGATCAGTTGGTCAAATCATATCTTCAGTGAAAGGAGTGAAAATTGACCCTTGTAATTTAAACGAAATATATTTTTGCCCCTTTTTGTGCTCTACTATTAAAAATAGCAAATTTTCTTCAATATATTCTGACAGTGACATTGATGTGGAATTTATGCGTGTTTCGAATTCAACTGACTATACATGCTTGTATGAAACAGACTCAAATCGGCAAAGAGATAGGATTTACAACAACTATCTTTTACAAAACTGTGAACAATTCGTGTGTCCAGGAGGATTTGTAAAGTGTCCAGATTCCTACTGTATCCCTGCTTACCTTGTACATGATGGTACTAAAGATTGTCCACACGGAGAAGATGAAGATTTCATTAACGATGACACGTCACTCTGCAGAGGGAAACTAAAGTTTACATTAAGAAACATTTGTTTACCAAAAGACATTTGTAATGCTAATAATCCCTGCCTAAATGAAATCTAATTACTTTGTATGTAGGGCTAAATGTTCTGATAACCATATTTGTATGTCAAATTTAAAAACAAGCAATAATGGTAAAAACACTACATTTGCATGAATTTATAATTGAAACAACAGTTCAGTTATATGAAGAAACAAACTCGTTTTACTTCACCCCCACAAGTCTACTCTTTATTTCCCTTCTTCAAATTGGTCGACATCAATTTAAGTCAATGTTCGATTAGAAACCTAGATGACGTCATTGAGAACCTTGACAATTCAGCTGTAAGAAACTTGGATGTAAGTGGCAATTATATCTCTAAGAATAACAACTTCTCAGCCTTGACTGAAATGAAAAATTTGCTAATCTTAAATGTGTCATATAATGAAAATTTAGAGCTTGATGTTAACTTTATTTTTCCTGCAAGTCTGAAGGCCGTTGATTTGTCTTACACTAAAAGTGGTAGAAGCGTCATTAAGTATTTAGTAAATTTAACCAAATTGAGGATATTGGCACTGCGACATGTTGAACCAATTGATCTAGGCAAAGTCTCTGGAAATGTCAAACTTGACATCTTGGATGTACGTGGAACAGAAATTGTCAACATAAAAATGGCTACCTGAGTTGGTTGACCATTGACAAGGCTTTGTACACGGATGACTTTAGATTATGTTGTGACGTTATCAGAGGGAAAAAATACCAGCAGAAACTTGTCACGCCCCACGTGATGCAATCTCTACGTGTCAAGACCTGATTGGTGACCCACTAAAACGTGTCATTCTATGGGTAGTTGGTGTTTTATCTCTTCTGGGAAACTTGTTAGTGGTCATATACAGACTATTGTGGGACAGGGCTGTTTTTAAAACAGCTTACGGGCTGTTTGTTGTCTGCTTAGGTGTATCAGATTTTATCATGGGCGTCTACCTATTGATAGTTGCTGGTGCTGACATGTTGTACAGGAACCTGTACGTTTTGAACGACATGTACTGGAGACATAGTAACATGTGCCAATTAGCAGGCATTCTATCAACATTCTCTAGTGAGACGTCTACCATGTTCATTTGTCTTATTACACTTGACAGGTACTTGGTCATTCGGTATCCTTTTGGTCAACACAGATTTTCAAAGTCTGGGAAGATAACCTCAATCTGTTTGACACTGGTCATTGGTGTCGTGGTGTCTGTGATACCAGCTGTGTTTCCTGGCTGGGAGATTTACTCTACTAACGGGATGTGCCTGGCACTTCCATTTAGTGCCGGGAGACACATGGGTTGGGAATATTCAGCCATCTTGTTTGTTGGTCTAAACTTTGTTCTCTTTATACTTATAGCCATTGGTCAGATTGCTATTTTTCGAGCAATAATACAAAGAAATAAACTTACTCCAACATAAGTGACAAAGCAAGGAGAGCTCAAGATTTCGCGTTGCTAGACAGTTATTTCTGGTGGCCATGTCAGACTTCTGCTGTTGGTTTCCTATTGGGATTATGGGTATCATGTCTCTTAACGGCTACCATTTCAACCCAGAAGTCTACGCTTGGTCAGCGGTTCTCATACTGCCAGTAAATTCCGCGATCAACCCGCTTATCTACACATTTCCAGTTATTCTCCGGAAAATGAGATCAAAAGATGTTTTATCTAGTTTCACCTTTAGAAAGTCTTGTTAATAAAGGGAATATATATACTTGTAGTAAATTGATGTTAAAGGATAGTTTTCACATTAACTTAACAATAAATTTTGGAATTAAAAAACTGTATGTGTGCGTAGCCTTCTTTAGGTAGGTTTCCTCTGGTAAACTTAATTAATTCAACTAAGCAACGCTAAAGCTAAATTATATACTTAAATTTGATAATTCTAGTTTTAAATGTCTTAAAACAATACTATTCTTTTAACTTGGTTTGTACAAAGTCACTTTATAAACCATCTGCTTGTACGCATTATATATATACTTTTCTTTAAATGTATTCAAATCGTAATGTTATAAAAATTAATGTCTTAACGGATGACAAGTTGTAACTATCATTATAAATTATACTTCAATGTTTAAGTATTCGATATTTGTATATTGTTTTTTCAACACAATAAAAATTTCGACTCAATGTATGTTAAATGTATTTTTAATTTATCTCGTTCTGTTTTAAAAAAATAATGTCAAGTTTGCAATTTTTTTTTAATGTTTCCTTCTAACAAAAATACTCTTTCAATGATGAGAAACCATGGAAATTCTTTGAAAACGTACTAATTTTTTATTTAATTCCCTTACATTTTGTTTTTAAACAATGAACACATTTAAAATATATACTTTTTCACAAACACTAAAGCTGGCTGCATGTCCTGTTAAAGCTGGCGAATTGTGAAGTGTTGAAAAACCATGGACATGACTAATATAATTAATGCTACCGATATGAGTAAGACTACAAGCTTTACACGTTTTACAAACATTATGACATCACAAAATATTGCGGAGTATACTAAATCTTGAACATTACAATCATCACGAACATCTCATCGCAAATGATCATCGAAAACATCACGATCATCAAAAACATCACAAGCATTTCATACATTAATAACGTAAACAAAGTTTACAAGAGTCATCATTATAATAGACGAGAGCAATGCCCGTGCGATGCTACGGGTAGGCACAATGAAAATAACTTTATCTGGATTTGAGTTTCACATTCCCCTTAATAATGAGTGTAAACGTATCAGGAAATTAGGGTATTGATAAATCAAACCCCTTCTCTATAAAAATCACGATATGTGTGTCTAGAAAATAGAAAGTATGATGAATTTAAATATTTCCCATCAATTTTGATATTTCTGCTTTAAAAACGCACGCTTTTCTCGATATACTTTACCAGAATAACAAAGGTCCTTAACAGTTACAAAAATCTAATGGGCAAGGCTAAATTCCTTTTTCCATAAATCAAAAAATTAAAACAATATCTTTGATTCCTTTGGTTCTAGGGAAAAGCTCTTAAAATCACCCACTCCATTTTATAAGCTAAGTATGAAATTAGTTCAAGACGAATAGGATATTTTTTTAGCATAGTAACAAAGCAATAAATTGGCAGATACTTGTTTCACTTAAATAACGGATTATTGTTCTTTGTATTTATATTCAAGCCTTTTTTCATTGTTGCTTTTTTAGCTTATAAAATGACATATAAGTTAGGGCTTAATATATAACATATATTATGTAGGAATTTGATTTTAAAACAATAGTTTTAAAAAAATCAGTCTGTATACACAATTTTATCATCTTTGTATAATATTGCTCAAATAAAATCAAGTTGTTATGTCACAATATCAGTTGCTGTTAGTGTATTTTTTGCCAGAACAGGGGTAGGCACAATTAAAAAATATTTTTATTTTGATTTAGGTCTCAAATTTCCCTTAAAATTGAATGTAAATGCATCATGAAATTAGGGTACTGATAAATCAAAACACTTCTTATAAAATTCACGATATGTGTGTCGAGAAAATAGAAAGTATGATGAATTTAAATATTAACCATCATTTTTGGTATGTCTGCTTTAATAACGCATGCTTTTCTCTATATAATATACTCCTACAGAATATGAAAGGTACTTAAGAGTTATAAAAATCTAATCGGCAAGGCTCAATTTATTTTCAGATTAATAAAAAAAATTAAATATATATTTCCATATGATTCATTTGGTTCTAGGAAAATGCTCTGAAAAACACCAATTCCATTGTATAGTTTAAGCATGAAATTAGTTTAAGACGAATTAATTACTATTTGAGTCAGATAATATTTATTTGAATATGTATGCTTGGTGGAGGGTGGAAATATGGTTTACGGGTGTATGGTTCTCATTTTCTTTTCACACACGAATATTATCATTAAAAACAATGTTTGTTTTTTTTAACTTCCTAGAGATTGATTTTCTAATAAATTGCGTCATTTTCAAAGTACTTTTCACTCTTTTCTTCTAGTATTAACAAAGCAATAAGTTGGCAGATACTTGTTCCACTAAAATAAAGGATTACTTTTCGTTGTATTTGTATTTAAGCATTTTTTGTTGTAGCATTTTTTAGCTTATAAAATGACATATTTGGTAATGGTCTTAATATATAACATATATTTGTAGGCATTTGATATTAAATCAGAATAATTTAAAAAGAATTTTTTCAAGAAAGTGCATACAGCTTAATAGAAAACTGCCATTTAGTAAACAACATGATCTGCCTTTGAAATCAGTCTTTATACACAAATTTATCCTCGTTGCATAATATTGCTCAAATAAAATCAAGCTGTTATGTATAAATATCAGTTGCTGTTAGTGTATTTTTTCGCTTGAGCACGCACTTTCTGAAGCTAGAACCTATATATGAGTCGTAATACCCGCGATATATCTTTACACTAAATATATTTATACCTTAAAGAACCGTACAGTTTATACCTGAAGTGTGTGCCACGCATCTCATTGTTCTAGAAATGTAACTATTTTTTTAATGAATGTTTTATTTTTGTAAGCTCTTAAATACCTTTCTTAGCAATGATTTTTATGGGAAAAGCATATTATTTATGTGAATTTTGATGCTTAAGTAAGGTGTGCATGGGTTTTATTTGTTTTAAAGAAACATTTTGAATCGCAAGGTCTGGGCTTAAAATTTACCCTGCTGATTTAGTTTAATATATGAAAAAGTATAAAAACATTTGCTAAGCTATAGTGTGTATGTCATCCAGGGTTGGGCGATATTATTGACTCTTACCCACCAATAAATGGTACATTTCAAAAGGTCATAAAGTTGTACTCAATATAAAAATAGCTGTTCCACTTATTACCCACACTCATTGGTCCGTGCATATAACTCCTATATATAATCCATTTTCGTCTATAACAGTACCGATTTTTTTTTCATTCATTCTATTTCCTTGGGGCAGTTTATGGAGCAATCTTTCCAGAAAAAAAATCGTGTAAACTATTTAAGCACCGAAGGAAAATAAATCTCCCACCTAAGAATCATTGGCATTGCTTTCATCACTAATCACTTGCTTTGTGCATTTTTAATTTATAAATATAACTTACCTAGCATGTTTAACTTAATTTATGCAAAAAGAAAATTAACAGTGGATAAGCTATAGAGTTTGGTATCTGGTTTCACTCATGTGCTTTCTTTCTCTAATGCATTGAAGACATTTTTAGTATTTGATTATTTATAACTAACTTTTAAAATGTCAAATACATTAAGTATTTAAATTTAAGCATATATGAGGATATTACGAAAAGTTGTAAAATGATACTGTGTATTTGATAATAAACAAAATAATAGTATATCTATATAAATATTGCTAAAATATTATACTAAAGAAAACAGTGACCGTGGTTTGTAAACAGAACGTTAGGTAAATTAACGTTGAACATAAATGTAGACTGTTGGAGAAAGATTAAAGCAAATAATTTTTTCGAACGGCTGGATGACATACATCTCGAAAATACATAAAGAAAACAGTGTAAAGATGTATTTGCAAATATATATTAATTATTTAAAATTTAAAAAAAAAGATATACGTAATCTTGTTAGAGGCGCAACATTACCACACATAAAAATAAACCGTTTCATCACATTTAGTTCACAACATAGACACACACACACTCACTTTATTCACACACTTATACACACAAACATAAACACACAAACAGATAGTACCATTAAAAAAATCACATTTCATTGAAATAACCGCGGCTCTTTTTACTTTGTTTCCATTTTACAAATTAATATGAGCTCGAACTATTACGTCAAGTCACAATATTTTATAGCGAGAAACGCCGTCTTGTTAATCTCGACACCAAAATGTTTATAATTTAATTTTCAATAATTTATTTTATTTTCGGGAGTTACCCACGCATAGCGAGCACACACGCACACACACGGCTTCGGACGCGCTTAGGCGCAATATATATAGGGACTTGTATATTGAATAATGTCTCTGATTAAATGATTGTGGTTGTTGATGTCCCTGCCTTTAATGCTGCATTGTTGATTGATATGAATAAGAGTATTTAAATGTGGTTTTAGTTTATTGGCTAATGTTTTAGTAAGAATTTTATAATCTGTGTTGAGTAATGATACCGGCCTGTAATTTTTAAGTTGTGTTTTGTCTGTGTCTTTCTTTGGTAGAAGTGTGATGTATGAAGTGTTCATTGAATTTGGTAGTTCCATGTTGTTGTAAGCTTCTTCTAAAGTTGCATGTAATATTAGGCCCAGTGTTGTAAAAAAGAAGTTGTAAAACTCTGTTTAAAACGAATTAGTTATTATTTGAGCAAGATAATATTTATTTTAATATGTATGCTTAGTGGAGGGTGGAAATATGGTTTATGGGTTTAATATACGCATCTTCTTTTCACACGAATATTAACATAAAAGCTATGTTTTTTTTAAAAATTCATAGAGATTGATTTTCTAATAAATTATGTCATTTTGAAAGGACGTCCCACTCTTTTCTTCTAGTATTAACAAAGCAATAAATTGGCAGATTCCACTAAAAAAAATGATTACTTTTCGTTGTATTTGTATTTAAGCCTTTTTTCATTGTAGCTTTTTTTTAGCTTATTAAATGACATATTTGGTAATGGTCTTTTGACATATTTGGTAATGGTCTTAATATATAACATATATTTGAGGGCATTTGATATTAAATCAGAATAATTTAAATAGAATTTTTTCAAGAAAGTTTATACAGCTTAATAGAAAACTGCCATTTAGTAAACCACATGAGCTGCCTTTGAAATCAGTCTTTATACAAAACTTTATCCTCGTTGCATAATATTGCTCAAATAAAATCAAGCTGTTATGTCTAAATATCAGTTGCTGTTAATGTATTTTTTCGCTTGAGCACGCAGAACCGTACAGTTTATACCCGAAGTTTGTGCCACCCAACTCATAAAAAGCATATTATTTTTGTGAATTTTGATGGTTAAGTAAGGTGTGCATGGGTTTTTTTGTTTTTAAAAACATTTTGAATCGCAATGTCTGGGCTTAAAATGTACCCTGCTGATTTAGTTTAATATATGAAAAAGTATAAAAACATTTGCTAAGCTATAGTGTGTATGTCATCCAGGGTTGGGCGATATTATTGACTCTTACCCCACCAATAAATGGTACATTTCAAAAGGTCATAAAGTTGTACTCAATATAAAAATAGCTGTTCCACTTATTAACCACACTCATTGGTCCGTGCATATAACTCCTATATATAATCCATTTTCGTCTATAACAGTACCGACTTTTTTTTCCATTCATTCTATTTCCTTGGGGCAGTTTATGGAGCAATCTTTCCAGAAAAAAAATCGTGTAAACTATTTAAGCACCGAAGGAAAATAAATCTACCACCTAAGAATCATTGGCATTGCTTTCATCATTAATCACTTGCTTTGTGCATTTTTAATTTATAAATATAACTTACCTAGCATGTTTAACTTAATTTATGCAAAAAGAAAATTAACAGTGGATAAGCTATAGAGTTTGGTATCTGGTTTCACTCATGTGCTTTCTTTCTCTAATGCATTGAAGACATTTTTAGTATTTGATTATTTATAACTAACTTTTAAAATGTCAAATACATTAAGTATTTAAATTTAAGCATATATGAGGATATTACGAAAAGTTGTAAAATGATACTGTGTATTTGATAATAAACAAAATAATAGTATATCTATATAAATATTGCTAAAATATTATACTAAAGAAAACAGTGACCGTGGTTTGTAAACAGAACGTTAGGTAAATTAACGTTGAACATAAATGTAGACTGTTGGAGAAAGATTAAAGCAAATAATTTTTTCGAACGGCTGGATGACATACATCTCGAAAATACATAAAGAAAACAGTGTAAAGATGTATTTGCAAATATATATTAATTATTTAAAATTTAAAAAAAAAGATATACGTAATCTTGTTAGAGGCGCAACATTACCACACATAAAAATAAACCGTTTCATCACATTTAGTTCACAACATAGACACACACACACTCACTTTATTCACACACTTATACACACAAACATAAACACACAAACAGATAGTACCATTAAAAAAATCACATTTCATTGAAATAACCGCGGCTCTTTTTACTTTGTTTCCATTTTACAAATTAATATGAGCTCGAACTATTACGTCAAGTCACAATATTTTATAGCGAGAAACGCCGTCTTGTTAATCTCGACACCAAAATGTTTATAATTTAATTTTCAATAATTTATTTTATTTTCGGGAGTTACCACGCATAGCGAGCACACACGCACACACACGGCTTCGGACGCGCTTAGGCGCAATATATATAGGGACTTGTATATTGAATAATGTCTCTGATTAAATGATTGTGGTTGTTGATGTCCCTGCCTTTAATGCTGCATTGTTGATTGATATGAATAAGAGTATTTAAATGTGGTTTTAGTTTATTGGCTAATGTTTTAGTAAGAATTTTATAATCTGTGTTGAGTAATGATACCGGCCTGTAATTTTTAAGTTGTGTTTTGTCTGTGTCTTTCTTTGGTAGAAGTGTGATGTATGAAGTGTTCATTGAATTTGGTAGTTCCATGTTGTTGTAAGCTTCTTCTAAAGTTGCATGTAATATTAGGCCCAGTGTTGTAAAAAAGAAGTTGTAAAACTCTGTTTAAAACGAATTAGTTATTATTTGAGCAAGATAATATTTATTTTAATATGTATGCTTAGTGGAGGGTGGAAATATGGTTTATGGGTTTAATATACGCATCTTCTTTTCACACGAATATTAACATAAAAGCTATGTTTTTTTTAAAAATTCATAGAGATTGATTTTCTAATAAATTATGTCATTTTGAAAGGACGTCCCACTCTTTTCTTCTAGTATTAACAAAGCAATAAATTGGCAGATTCCACTAAAAAAAATGATTACTTTTCGTTGTATTTGTATTTAAGCCTTTTTTCATTGTAGCTTTTTTTTAGCTTATTAAATGACATATTTGGTAATGGTCTTTTGACATATTTGGTAATGGTCTTAATATATAACATATATTTGAGGGCATTTGATATTAAATCAGAATAATTTAAATAGAATTTTTTCAAGAAAGTTTATACAGCTTAATAGAAAACTGCCATTTAGTAAACCACATGAGCTGCCTTTGAAATCAGTCTTTATACAAAACTTTATCCTCGTTGCATAATATTGCTCAAATAAAATCAAGCTGTTATGTCTAAATATCAGTTGCTGTTAATGTATTTTTTCGCTTGAGCACGCAGAACCGTACAGTTTATACCCGAAGTTTGTGCCACCCAACTCATAAAAAGCATATTATTTTTGTGAATTTTGATGGTTAAGTAAGGTGTGCATGGGTTTTTTTGTTTTTAAAAACATTTTGAATCGCAATGTCTGGGCTTAAAATGTACCCTGCTGATTTAGTTTAATATATGAAAAAGTATAAAAACATTTGCTAAGCTATAGTGTGTATGTCATCCAGGGTTGGGCGATATTATTGACTCTTACCCCACCAATAAATGGTACATTTCAAAAGGTCATAAAGTTGTACTCAATATAAAAATAGCTGTTCCACTTATTAACCACACTCATTGGTCCGTGCATATAACTCCTATATATAATCCATTTTCGTCTATAACAGTACCGACTTTTTTTTCCATTCATTCTATTTCCTTGGGGCAGTTTATGGAGCAATCTTTCCAGAAAAAAAATCGTGTAAACTATTTAAGCACCGAAGGAAAATAAATCTACCACCTAAGAATCATTGGCATTGCTTTCATCATTAATCACTTGCTTTGTGCATTTTTAATTTATAAATATAACTTACCTAGCATGTTTAACTTAATTTATGCAAAAAGAAAATTAACAGTGGATAAGCTATAGAGTTTGGTATCTGGTTTCACTCATGTGCTTTCTTTCTCTAATGCATTGAAGACATTTTTAGTATTTGATTATTTATAACTAACTTTTAAAATGTCAAATACATTAAGTATTTAAATTTAAGCATATATGAGGATATTACGAAAAGTTGTAAAATGATACTGTGTATTTGATAATAAACAAAATAATAGTATATCTATATAAATATTGCTAAAATATTATACTAAAGAAAACAGTGACCGTGGTTTGTAAACAGAACGTTAGGTAAATTAACGTTGAACATAAATGTAGACTGTTGGAGAAAGATTAAAGCAAATAATTTTTTCGAACGGCTGGATGACATACATCTCGAAAATACATAAAGAAAACAGTGTAAAGATGTATTTGCAAATATATATTAATTATTTAAAATTTAAAAAAAAAGATATACGTAATCTTGTTAGAGGCGCAACATTACCACACATAAAAATAAACCGTTTCATCACATTTAGTTCACAACATAGACACACACACACTCACTTTATTCACACACTTATACACACAAACATAAACACACAAACAGATAGTACCATTAAAAAAATCACATTTCATTGAAATAACCGCGGCTCTTTTTACTTTGTTTCCATTTTACAAATTAATATGAGCTCGAACTATTACGTCAAGTCACAATATTTTATAGCGAGAAACGCCGTCTTGTTAATCTCGACACCAAAATGTTTATTATTTAATTTTCAATAATTTATTTTATTTTCGGGAGTTACCCACGCATAGCGAGCACACACGCACACACACGGCTTCGGACGCGCTTAGGCGCAATATATATAGGGATATAGAGAGAGAGAGAGAAAGAGAGATTGATGAATGGATAAATAGATAGATAGATATAACGAATTATAAATGTGTTATTATTTTAACTTTATATATTCATAACTTAGCATTATTTAAGGTTTGTAAAGAATTTTTTTTAGTAAAGGATCTTGTGTAATTGTATTGAATGTACTTAAAATTATTTTTATTTTTCCACTAAGTCCCCGCATCACAAAGCACCAATATTGATGTATTTAATGTGAGCTTAATTATATCTCACTTCAGTAAAATAATACGTGAATATTAAAAAAGGTATTTATTAAAAGATATTTATTAAAATATATGTACAATGCAATGAGATTCTATTAACAAATTATGTTGCTGTAATGTTTATTCGATTGAAATTTAGAAGAATGCTTTACGATATAAATTTAGAGAACAAAGTTGAGGTTTAAAAAACGAAATCACATAAATTTAGGAAAACTAGTTTATTATTATATTGATGTTAAAATGTTGTCATTTCTAACAATAATACAGTAACAATAGTTAACATTGTGTTTGTCAATTAAACTGCTTGTCTAGTTTCACCAAGTGCACGCCACTTGAATTCGATTCCTTAATGAGGAATACAATGTCTAGAATTATTAAGATTCCCCAGTAATGCAAATCAAACTTAACTTTTTCGTCCATATGAATACATACTTAACTCTAAGTTTATAATTTTTCAAAAAATGATCAAATTAGACACTTATAAAAAAAAAGCTCGCAATGAAAACTTATACATTTATCTCCCGCTTCTCGGTGCTGTACAAAAATATAAGTTTAAGACAGTAAAACCGGTCCTTAGAAGTGCAGATAAAATAGATAATACACTAATGAATTGTGAAATTGAAACAATAAATTAAATCTATATTTATAAACTAGTACACAAGTGAACATAAAGTAAAGATATATATTTAAATGTAAAAAATGTATTACCTACTACAGTATGTACAAATATAACTAACTACAGATAACTAACAAAAGAAAGACGTAATGAAGTAAGGCGGACGTGCCTATTAGGTAGAATTATAGGATGGAGGAAAAGGCAGAAAGATTTAAATGTTATAGTTAATAAAACTTTCAAAACTATTCTAAATTTCGTAAAGTTGTGTATAAAATTAATTATAACATCAGATTGCTATAATTTCCATGTAACAATGAAAATAATGATAACATCAAATTGTTTGAAGGTCGATGTAATGTTGAAACCAATTATTGTGTCTGATTATTGCAAGATGGATGCAGACTAAACGATTTATTCTCCTCTCGTATAGCTGGACTATGTATATCAATTGTGAAAATAATGTTAATTGCAATGTATGTATAAGGTGTGTGTGTATCATACAAACACCAGCCACTTGGTAATTCACAAACACTCATTGTGGTGTAACATGTGTGTATCATACAAACACCAGCCACTTGGTAATTCACACTCCACTCATTGTGGTGTAATGTGTGTGTATCATACAAACACCAGCCACTTGGTAATTCACACTCTACTCATTGTGGTGTAATGTGTGTGTATCATACAAACACCAGCCACTTGGTAATTCACACTCCACTCATTGTGGTGTCATGGTGTAAGGTGTGTGTGTCCCACTATCACAAGCCATTTGTTTTATTTGTGTTAGTTATTGAATTATTATTAAAGAGAAATTTGGAGCTGTTTCGTGGTCCACTAAATATTGCCATGGAAACTACAAAAATAAAATTTCAGATAGAGTTAAAAGTGGTGTTCTGTAATATGATGCTGATACTGTGGTGTTGTGTAATATGATGCTGATACTGTGGTGTTGTGTAATATGATGCTGATACTGTGGTGTTGTGTAATATGATACTGATACTGTGGTGTTGTGTAATATTGTCCTAATACTGTGGTGTTGTGTAATATGATACTGATACTGTGATGTTGTGTAATATGATGCTGATACTATGTTGTTGTGTAATATGATACTGATACTGTGGTGTTGTGTAATATGATACTGATCCTGTGGTGTTGTGTAATGTGACACTGATACTGTGGTGTTTTTAATATGATACTGATACTGTCGTGTTGTGTAATATGATACTGAAGGTAAATTACGATGCTGTAGAGCCTCAAAAACTCGTTTAATTCCCAATAAATGCTCCATCCTCCTCTAACTGCAGCTCAAACATTGAGCATATTTAGAGGCACATATCAGTAAGAGAAGATGTTTTATGTTTTGACGTTTAACAAAACCTCACACAGGAATCGTCTGAAAGATAAAGACTTGCTATCACTCATGAGAATCTCATATTACTACCTACATAAACGAGCGTGTAGCTCTATCAAACCAACATAAACGAGCGTGTAGCTCTATCAAACCAACATAAACGAGCGTGTAGCTCTATCAAAACAACACATATATGAGCGTGTAGATCTATCAAACCAACATGAGAGTAAATATGTTCCTCTCAGACTTATTGAGTCTGACAGCACTGGTGTAAAGTATAAATATGAGCTATTGAGTCTGACAGCACTGGTGTAAAGTATTAATAAGAGCTATTCAGTCTGACAGCACTGGTGTAAAGTATTAATTAGAGCTATTGAGTTTGTAATGAATGTTAGGGAAACAAGAAAATAGAAAAGAACATCTTTTGTGGACTTGTGCTTTTTATTATCTTATTTAAGGCTGTATGCTCATTGGATGCACTTTAATAGTATAAATATATATATTTTTTACGTTTTTGTTTTGAATAATCTATAAAAGTGAGAATTGTGTAATTTTATTTTTAGTTGTTCATATTTAGTTCACGAGCGTGTAGCTCTATCAAACCACATAAACGAGCGTGTAGCTCTATCAAACCAACATAAGACTGAATATGTTCCTGTCCATACATTAAAATCTTATTTTTTTTTCTATTTTAAATCAATTTAATTATTTTTTAACCTTCATTTTCCGCTTATTGAATGTTAAGTTGTTTTTTTAACATTCTGAACAATTGAGTCTGACGTCACTGGTGTAAAGTATTAATAAGAGCTATTGAGTCTGACGTCACTGGTGTAAAGTATTAATAAGAGCTATTGAGTTTGACAACACTGGTGTAAAGTATTAATAAGAGCTATTGAGTCTGACAGCACTGGTGTAAAGTATTAATAAGAGCTATTGAGTCTGACAGCACTGTGTGTAAAGTATTAATAAGAGCTATTGAGTCTGACAGCACTGGTGTAAAGTATTAATAAGAGCTATTGAGTCTGACGCACTGGTGTAAAGTATTAATAAGAGCTATTGAGTCTGACAGCACAAGTGTAAAGTATTAGTAAGAGCAATTGAGTCTCACAGCACTGGTGTTAAGTATTAATAAGAGCTATTGGGTTCGTCATGAATGTTAGGGAAACAAGAAAATAGAAAAGAGTATCTTCCGTGATAGTTTATTATCTAATTGAAGGCTGTATACTCATCGGAAGCACTTTAATGTTATAAATATATATTTTTTTACGTTTTTGTTTTGAATAATCTATAAAGGTGAGAATTGTGTAATTATATTTCGAGTTGTTCATATTTAGATCACGTTGTTTATGAGACATGGGTATAGATAAAGCTTTCAATGTCATAAAACAAACTGCGACAGCAACGTCAACACGAATATTTTACAGCAACCAAAATAATCAGTTTCCTTAATGGTGTGCCCTTAATAAACAGAATGAGAAGAAGAAAATTATATCGACTAGGATTTAATTAGTTTGTTTTCAAAACAATTTTACACCTTTTTCTAAAAAAAAACAATAAAAAAAATAATAAAAATAGAAAAAATAACTTTATAACTAAACGCTTAATTTTGTTTTCAAATAATTAAATTATTATAAATAAACTAAGGGGAGTGAAGTACATTATTCTCATTCATTGTTAAAACGTCATTGTATTCTACTCCTTATTGCATTTATTATTGTTTAAATGACTTGGCCGATTATTTTCTGTTTAATATATGTTGATATTCTAAATTGCTGGAAATTTTAAGAGTTTCTAAACTTCTAATTTTACTTGATTTCTGGAACGTCTTCTTTTTGACACGATCGTAGATTAGTTTTGTCTTTGTTCAGACTTGCTCGCACCTCTACATACAAGTCATTAGCCATGGGAGCATTGGTCAGACTTGCTCACACCTCTACTCATTAGCCATGGGAGACATTTCTATGTCCTGGGTTTATTGTGGTGTCTTTGTTCAGACTTGCTCGCACCTCTACATACAAGTCATTAGCCATGGGAGAAACATTTCTATAGTGTATAGTGTTAGCTGGAAAAGGGGTGTGTCGCAAGTATTTTGATTTACAGCATATTTTTTCTGGTGGGTGGGGTCAAGATAATGTCATTGTTAACTATTTAATTTTTGGAGTGACTAGGTCAGTAAATATCTTGGAATGTTATTATTCACATTCACGTGTTAGTAAATGATAAGATCGTGGTTACATCAACAAACGTAAGATATTAAAAATATATTGATGACAAAATCAAAGTTAACATTTTATGTATTCCTTATTTTATAAAGTTGGTTTTACGTGACTTACATTGTATTTTTTTTTAAAAAAAAATTATATAATTTCGCTCTAAATAAAAAGTACCCTTTTTAAAATTGAAATAAATCATAATTAAGTACTGTTATACAATAGCCCAAGATCTAGGTGTGGTTAGAGTTGTTCAACTATATAATACGTACACAAACGTCTTGTGTTTAGAGTTGGGTAAACCATACAAATACATACATAAACGTCTTGTGTTTAGAGTTGGGTAAACCATACAAATACATACATAAACGTCTTGTGTTTAGAGTTGGGTAAACCATACAAATACATACATAAACGTCTTGTGTTTAGAGTTGGGTAAACCATACAAATACATACATAAACGTCTTGTGTTTAGAGTTGGGTAAACCATACAAATACATACATAAACGTCTTGTGTTTAGAGTTGGGTAAACCATACAAATACATACATAAACGTCTTGTGTTTAGAGTTGGGTAAACCATACAAATACATACATAAACGTCTTGTGTTTAGAGTTGGGTAAACCATACAAATACATACATAAACGTCTTGTGTTTAGAGTTGGGTAAACCATACAAATACATAACTAAACGTGTTAGGATTTCGGCAGTCGTTTTAATTTTTTGAAGCCTTTTCAAATTTTTCTGAATTTGTGAATCTGTGTCTATTACCACGGTTTTATTAACTCGCTTTCGTTGGGCATTGTTTGTTGGTTTGTCCAAGATTTTTTCAAATCTGCCAACGTAAAATTGAACCACTTCTGATGGTCCTAGAGATCTGAAAATTTTACCACAAATAGATCTTGGATGACAATGCATTGTATCAAAATTTCAGATCGATCGAATGTACCGTTATTAAATTATTGAACTTTTTAGTTTATCTATAGTCTATATATAAGCATCTGTACCGTCGCTTTTGTTGACATCCGTGAGTTCCCCCCGTGACCACATCACAATGTTTTTAAAACGTTGGGCGGGCGCTTGTGAGGTGTTTGGTAAAATAAATAGAGGTAAAAAAATATTGTTAAAAACCAAGTTTTTATTAGTGGACTAAAAAGAATAAAATAAATAAAGGTAAAAAAATGATTTTTAAAAAATCACGTTTTTACAAGCGGACTAAAAAGAAGAAAATAATTTAAAACTGGTAAGTTCAAGTACTTTGATTTAATATGACTAACAACATTTGCAGACTGCAAGTTTATTTTATGGACATACCCTACTTTTCTACAACAGTTTTTTACATACTAACAGTCACATATTCAATGGCAGGTTAGTTTCTCACATAATAATAAATTGTTGACTTTCCTCAATCTCAAATTGTGTGCAATGTTAGACACATTTTCTGCGTTATTTAAGAAATCTTTAACGACTTTGTGTGACAATTTTATACAGCAGCGATAAACCTAACTTTGACACAAGAAATCATTCGACTAATTCTGACTTTTTTTCAAAGGTGCCGTCGGAATAGAAAACAGCAAATATTGAAAATAATTCTTCCATTTTAAAGATCATTTTTTTTCTATTTTAAAATAATTATCTTAGAAATAATCATGTTTAAAATTACACTAAAAGTTAAAGTCAGCTTGCATTCTTTTTGTTTATCATTTCAGACTTCATCTATTATTTTTAAAGACAAACCAGAATATTTTCTTATTTCATCAGCTATTAATAAATCTTTTTTTTACATTATATAATTAGGTATTACATTATGTTATGTTACCATTTAATGGGATAATATATCTAGCTTTAAACATTTAATTATAAAGTGACTTTAGTTACAGATCTATAAAAATGAAAGTAAATTAAAACTTTGTAAAAAAATGGCAAACTAACTAAACCTCACTTATACTCAATTACAAAGTAAGTGGGGAAGTTTTGGTATAATTTGATTTTTTCCGACACAAAAGAGAAGTTTATATACAGACGGACCTCTCTAAGTCGAACTCAAATGGACTGGGAAAAAATTCGACTTACGGAGTTTTCGAGTTAGGGAAAATGGCATAATAGGCGCAGAATTTGGTTGGGACATAACAATTAATTCGATATGTGGGAGTTTTCGACTTACATATAACCACTTTTTAATGATTGATCAGTATATTACTTCAATTATGAATGAGCATAGCGAAATAAAATAATATATCTGCCTGAACTTGTTTTATTTCACCAACCAAGTGACCCTTAGTGGACGCTACATTTTAACAATCAGATTGACATTTTCATGCAGTTGAGAACTATGCAATGTCCCACATAGAGTTGTTTACATTGACTGACATCACTACTGACCTCGGCACTCATTTTTCTGGCCAATATTGGCGCACGCAATTTGGCTTTTGGACTCTACGTTAATAATTATCACAAACATCTGACATTATTATAGCAATAACAAGAGAAATGAGCAAATTGAAATTCCACCAAGGGCTCATCGATGTTAGGAAAATTGCACCCCTATTTATGGAGATCGAAGTCAAGTGGCGTGCATATGGATTTATAGTTTTGCTTTCCCTTCTTGATTGCGTGGTAAAAGGAACCACGGTATCTTAATTATGTCAAAATCTATTTCATAATTTTTATTTTATATTTGTGTATATTCTTCTCAGTTGCTGTCGAATAAATATTTCGGCTAAACTAACTGTTCATTTATTAAGTCTCATAGAATTGTAAATTATATACATGTATTTTAATATACCCAGTGCCGTAGCTTTGCGAGGGTGAGGGGGTCCCAATTCGAAAGTCCCCCGGGCCCCCACTTGATGCAGAAGACTGACTTACGTGGTAGGAGTGCACCGAGTATGATTTGTTTGCCGAGTACCGAGCAGTGGTGGCCAAGTTTTGCCGATGCCGAGTGCCAATACCGAGTACCGTCAAGCCTCTCATAACAAGTTTTTCACATAAAGAGCAAGTTTACCTTGTGGTGGCTTTTTTGTGCTAATACTGAGTACCGATACAGGGTACTTGATGAAAAAAAGTAACTTTAAAAAAATAAATATTCAATGGCATACTTAAATAGAGATTATTGTTAATAAAATTTTAACACAATTTTTTTTTAGGATTAGTAGTTTTAAAGTTATGAATTTTTAAAGTGTGGTTCACCGTGTCACAATCCCCTAGGCTAGCCCTAGGCATCGCCATATCTATCATGACCTACACATGACTCATGACAAAGTGAACTGTTCTATATAAAAATGTACAAACAATAAAATTAAGAACTCCTTTTGAAGTTTCAACTTTGACTCATAATTAATTCTAACCAATTGTTAATTGGCTTTGCACACGGCCATTTCTTATGAATGAAACAATGATAACAAAGCAGTAGTCCTGAGTAGTATTAGAGTCAAATTGAGGTTGAAGGATGAATGGTTGCCAAAGACAACAAGTCTACACACGGTACATTTTGTTATTCCATACGAAACGAAATGTTTTAGACATGCGATTCTGCGTGCATCTTTGCGATTGGAGAAATTACATAATACTCGGCATCGGCATCACTTACGCGGCCGATTGCGGAGTATCTCCGAGTATACGAAAATCGGCCGATGCGAGGTAGCCGAACCGAGTATCGGTTCAGCCCTATTACGTGGCTCACAGTTGTAAAAGCAGGCGTCATAGTAGCCAAGCAACGAAAAATGGATGAGGCTACAGACAAAAGATCTAAGAGAAAGGCCAAAAGCATTGGGGAGCACAGAACTCATGTGCAAAAGCTGTGGTAAAGACTGTCACTTAAGGATAGGACTGCACAGCCACTCGAGGAAATGCAACCCAACCCTAACAGTGATGCACCATCGTCTTGCGAGATGGAAGGATGCCGACACAAGGACAAATCAAAGCTCCTGAAGATTTAAATCTTGATCAAGAATGATATATGTGTCAACTTTCCTCAAGATCGCATAAAATCAAATGAAAAATAAAGTATTATACGTAATTTTTCTTGTAAATTTTCTGTTCCTCTTGCTAAAAAAAACGGACATCTGGGAATCAATATCCTATAATTTTCTAATATGCAACATATAAGTACAAGTCTACGGATCAATCTTGGTGAGTAACCATCCATTTACCCAGCAGCAGTTGATTAACAAAAAATGTTGCTGATAAAAAAGAACATTTAGTGACCCCGCCCCCTTATGAGAGGTAAATAAAAAAAAATGTAGCTAAAGTTGTATATCGATAGAATGAATGGTGCAGGTAGACATTGTTTAAAATAATTTGTATAAAGTCTATATATGAAAATATGAACTAAAGCACTCTCAGATTAACATGATACAATGTTTTATTATAATAACTAGGGGCAAGTACCCGGCTCCCGCCCGGGTTTAACAACAACAGCAACAAAACAAAAACAACAAAAACAACAACAAAACAACAAAAACAAAACAACAACAAAAACAACAAAAACAACAAAACAACAAAAACAAAACAACAACAAAAACAACAAAAACAACAACAAAAACAAAACAACAACAAAAACAACAAAACAAAAACAAAACAACAACAAAACAACAACTACAACAACAAAACAACAACTACAACAACAACAGCAACAACAACAAAGCAACAACAACAAAACAACAAATACAACAGCAACAACAACAAAGCAACAACAACATAAAGGACATTGTCGTCGCAGGGCAAGGGATGTGGACAACAACAACAACAGCAAAAACAACACAAATGCAGCAACAGCAACAACAACAGCAACAACAACAAAAACAACAACAGCAACAACAACAAAAACAAAACAACAACAAAAACATCATAAACAAAACAACAACAAAACAACAACTACAACAACAACAGCAACAAAAACAAAGCAACAACAACAAAACAACAACTACAACAACAAAAGCAACAACAACAAAGCAACAACAACAAAAAAAATTATTTTATGGCGATAATCGCCTTCTTGTTAATCTCGACACCAAAATGTTTATTAATTTGCATCATTATTTTACGTCTTAATTTTCAATAATTTTTATTTTATATAGCTCATATAGGGAAAACTACATTTTGGGCCCCGGGCCCCAGTATCTTATATATATGGAACGAAACCTGTTTAATAACCTTTCCGGTATAATTTTGTGTACGTGTACCAAATTTCACGTTATTTGGTTGTCTGGATCTTGAGTTATTAGGGAACAGACAGACAACAAATGCGGCTTATATATATAGAGATATATATAAAAGCCCAAGTCACCGGATGTGGAACCCTGAGGAACGATGTACAACAGTCTATAGGAGTTAAAAAATCGTGTGGTGATTATTAGCACTGTAAAAATATTAAAATGACGTCATTGTTTGATCTTATATATAGAAAAAGGTGTGCATCAAAAGGTGTGCTAATTAATTACAAATTAAAGACGCGCTGTAAAAAATGTATATTATATGACGTCATTCTTTTAGCTTATATCTTAATTTTGGAAAAGGGAACGATGTAAAAAAAGGACTTCAGGATTTATAATTATAAAATACTTTGTGTACATTTCAGGAAGTTTAATATTTCGTATTTATTTATTATAAGTTACTTGGGGTTTTGACAAAAACAGTGGGCGCCGTAGGCGCCCTAAAGCCGGTGTGGGCGCCTTAGGCGCCCTACAACCCCTAGTAGATAAATATGTGTCAATACTTGTCAAGATCTCATGGGATAGAACTGGAAATAAAGATTTTAAAATATATCGTGGATGTATGCCTGTCTACTTTAGTTTGGGTAGCTTATCAAATAAGAAAATATGTGTGTTTGCGTGCGCGTGTTTTTAGAATAGTTTAAAAAGTACACTGCAAATAGCAGTATTCGACAAATAATACCAATTATATTATTAAATGGAAATTATTATTTTTTTCTGTAAAGAACAATTAAATCTCTTCTAACTAAAGACATTTATATTGCAGAATCGTTCATGTATTAGTTTGCATTTCCTGTCATCCCCGCACCAAAAAGCACCGGAACAGTTTTATTTAATATGACTTTGTAATAGAGAAAACTTAGCTGTCAAGATAAATGATAAGATTATGGGAGTCTTTAAACTTGTTATCAAAATTTAATATACCATTCTATGAGACATGGTGTTATTAACTTGTATTACCTCAATGATTTTTAAAGTACAGCTCCTAAAATTATTATTAGAAATTTAGCATTCAATAAAATGATTTTTAGAAAAACTTGTATTTAAAATGACGGAAACCAAAAATTGAAATAATTTACTGCCATTTATGTCTTGTCTAATTTTTTAAACGATAACGATTTACATACAAATGTTTCTATATATTTGAGTGGCATGCCACTTACCTTCGATCCCTATATTTAGGGATACCATATCTATCAAATGCAAGGATTGTCCTAACGCGAAATATTCTAATTCAAATGTTAACATTGTTAATTCCATATTTTATGATATATCACGATTTCAGATGTTTAATAAAACGAGAAACAAATGAAGATAAATACAATTCGCATAATTTACTTTGTATTTATATTCTTGCTCACATGACTGCTTATATATTTATTATATTTATAATAATGGTAAAACATGAAGCTATTTCGACTCCTTATAAAACTGCACATTATCTAGGATACAAAATGCTCTTAAAATGTCATATCATCACGTTGTCATTTATAGAAGTTAAGTAATATTTTTATTTTTTTTAGAAATGTTTCAATTACAAAAATAATAGAGTGTAGAACCTTTGCAACTACTGTGTTAATAAAAGTAAGAGTGGGGACTGTAGACATCTTATAACATCTTTGTTCCTGACAAGAAACTCAAAATATAAGGACACGAATGCTAATAATTTTATTGGCTAAAAGCCCTGCTAACTTTTGAAAACGACCCGGATGTATTTCATGTGCTGAATAAATCAACGAAAATAATGTTCCAAGAAAAAGAAATAATTGACTATCAAAAATAAGTTCATGTGTTTTGTCATCTCATTTAAAGAGATACATTTCTGAAAATAATAATGACTTGTGTATCGGAGTTGGTGTAAGATATTTATTTCCCATGCAGATATATTTAAAACAGTCAAGAATATTAACAATATTAGAGTGCAGCCGCACAATAAATACATATTTAAATTACAATAAAATGATTTTATACAAGCACATTGTCAAATAGGTAATACGGTTTTTATGGGGGAGGGGGCAAAGTCTATGACGTCATATATTTTATAATATAGTCATCGGCATCACAGTGAAAGTTATCATCACCGTCATTGTCATCATTTTCATTAATAAAAATTCGACATTCTACACTAACAAAAGTAAACAGCATTACTTACAAATATACTAGCGATATACTCGACTTTTTAACGAAACTTTGTAAATACAAATAGTCGGATGCCCTATGGCAGGCTTTTTCTCACTCAAACTATTGTAGTGAGTCTTGATTCATTGGTAAATCTCAAACATTATGCCATTTTTAAGACTGATATTTTTTTTACAGCAGTGGTTAAACTCACGTTGACAGTAGGCTTTAGCCGTTTTAACATACTATTTGTAATACCTTAGTGGAAGGAAATCATAGAAATAACAGCTATTTATACTTCCGTATTTGACAACTGCGTTTATCTTATGTTAGGAAATTATTTTTGGGACCATGACATTTTTCGTTCTTCCCGTCCGGAATTCGGGCGTTGAATGGGTTGACTGAAGAAACCAGGAAAACCAACACTTTATTAACATTTAAAAATCTAATAAGAATGAAGGAGTAGGCAAAAACCATAGATAAGCATAGGAAGCAATAATCTTCTGTATAGAAGTGGCGTCTGTAACAGATTAGATAAATGTACATAAAAATATCGTCCACGTTCCTTCAATTTTTATTATATTTATGACATGTTCCTATTTAGAAATAAAAAACAGATTGATAATTCTTTATATTTCTAAATTCCTGCTATATCTTTCTTTTCAAATAGATCGGATAATGATCTAAAAAATTACTTTTAGTTAATCCCTATATATATTGTGCATAAGCGCGTCTGCCACCGATATGTCCGGTAACTCTTGAATTTTTTTTTAAATTGAAAATATAGACGTAAAATTATAACCATTTTTGGTTTCGAGATTAACAGAGCGTGTTGTGTTTCTCGCTTCAAAATATGATATGACATGACCTCATTGAGTTTTTTGTGAAGAGGAAACGATGTAAACAAGATGAAATTTATGCACTGGGTTAAGACTGAAGTTAATTTTCAGCACTATTATTTTTATGTATAGACCTTTGTGAAATTTTAAAGGTTACTTTTCATTGGTAGTGGAAGTCATTAATATCAATATCATCACTCAAAGTGGGTAATATATATGAAAGTATTGATAATTTAATTATTCCGACCCCGTAGCGTAGCTCGGCTATTGCGCTTGTAACAATATAATTATTATATTATAACTAGGGCTGGTACTGATTTTTAAAAACGATTGTTCGATTAGTCGGGAAACAATTTAATTGATACATTCGATTAATTATACTTTTATATCGCATATATAGATCCCGTTAAGTTGCGATTCATTTATTTCGCGAAATCGGTTTAAGTGGAGGTAATTCCATGCTTCCCAAATTTTGTGACGTAACAACTGCAAATTCATTCTGCTATGCAAGAAATAAGAAAGAACAAACTTTTTTTGTTGACATATTCAGATCTAAATAAATATAATAATACGAGGGAAAAGTAAGTAACAAAAATATACATTATTAATACATTTTAAAGAAATATTTAGAATATTTTCTTAAATTTTTAATCGATATTTAATCGATCAAATTAATTTTAATCGATTAAAAGTTTGTAACTAAAATGATAGTTATCATTAATTAATCGATAATATCCGCAGCCCTGATTATAAAATACATTATTATTGATTTACAAATGAACAATTACCTTTCAAGTTACTTGGTGATAGTAAATTATGATTATTCATTATTGTTTTACCATCATTAAATATATTTTAAAAATGTATTGAACTTGATTAAATGATATACTATGTAAAACAATTTAATGGACACTCTCAAAATGTTTGGTGGAATTTCGTGTTACGGTAAGTGTCAGCTTGGTATAGTTGATGTGATGTCCAGTTCCTGGAATACTTCACAGTTGATGTGATGACCAGTTCCTGAGATACTTCACAGTGATGTGATGACTAGCTTCTGAGATACTTCACAGTTGATGTGATGACCAGTTCCTGAGATACTTCACAGTTGATGTGATGACCAGTTCCTGGGATACTTTACAGTTGATATGATCTCAATTTTCTGAGATACTTGGCAGCGATTCATTACTTCTATCCATCATCTGCCTTCCATGACGTCACTTAACCCTTGTCTGGCGATGTTGTTAAGCGTGTACTTCCCCCTACACAATAAGTGTCCAGTAGACTGACGTATCGAAGAAGGCTCTAAGCGTGTACTTCCCCCTACACAATAAGTGTCCAGTAGACTAACGTATGGAAGAAGATGCCTTATATCTAATATTAATTGTGTTTAACCCGTCCCGCCTCACACTATTTTCTAGTCATTTGTTTTAGATCTTTAATTCAATAATTTTTTACAAGCGCTGAATTCATAAAAAATTTTAACGTCCTCGCTTTTTAAAATATTACTTAAAACGGGCCATCAAAACACAAACGAAAATTAAAGACACGGCTTGTAAATAGCTTTTTAAAAATATGAACATATCAAATTAATATGGACAATTTTATTTTAACTATTTGTTTATTTTGGGTTTTTTCTAGAGTCAATTATAAATATACGAGACATATCAATTTCCTAACAAAATATGTAACAAGCTGTTCATTTATAAATCGATAGTTTATAAAATATGTAATAGTTTTGTAATGTATAAGTGAAGTTATTTGTTTTCTTTCTAAATTCTATATTTAAGCTTACTATATGAAATGTTTGGAAACTACCGTATGTAATTAAAACTAATCAAGGAATATATAACGATATAAATGGTTCAAAGTGGTTCTCTGACATTTCCTTTTTTTATGTCTACAAAAAGAGACACGACCTCAATAAACACTGAATATCAGCAAAGAAAGAAAATCCCTTAATACGTTGGATTTTATTTCGCTAATTATTATTAATGAAAATTATTCGTTTAACATGTTACCTTACACTTGTTCAATGATCCAGTAATTTAGCTTCAATTATGTCTGGGAAATGAAGACGTTTGTTCATGGATTCTAACACGTTGACTATGTCATTATTTATAGTCAGACGGAAGACAACAAACTTTCCTCCTTCATCCTTGAATGGCAAATATAATGTATTTTATTGTGTCCGACTTTCTCTAATCTAATTCAAGTGGAACTTTTTTTGTTTCCAAACACACATGAAAAATACTCTTGCATGGTCTTTGGTTCCACGTGAACATCACTTATACATGATGTAGTATGTCATACACCTCACATTTCAACAATTTCATAATTTACATTTAACTGACTTTTTTCTCACAGTAGCAACTATAATTACACTAGGTATTATATATAGGTCACCTAAAACTTTCACTTAAACTTCAATGACATTATTTTATTACTTCAAATTAAAACTTGGCATAGAGTCTTGGTCTTAAATGATTCTAGTAAATTAAATGAACGATATTTTGATAACATAAAAGTACTAGACTAGGAAATAAAATGAATTGCCAAATATGCCACTTTCTCCATGCTCTTTGCCATTAACACAGTCGTTACAAAAAGTTTACATTTTCTACTCTACATGTCATTGACAGCAGATGTTATAAAAGTGTTCACTGTCTACTCTACACTGTCGCTATTATCGGTATTTACAAAGAGTCTACAGTCTCTAATATCTTTATTGTTAAAATATGCATTAAAAATCTAAAACAAATTTTATATAGTATTATATTTTTGTGTATTAATAACGAACCAATAACAAGGTACTTTAAGAAATATTATCATTAGACCTCGTGCAGACAATGTACCAGGGGTAGGAAAACTCTATTGTGTTTCATTATCATTGTATTCCTACTTATAGGAATCGAAGACAAGTGGCGTGGCACTTGGATAAACAAACGATACAAGAAGATGTAAGGCGGATGAGTCAATTAATTAGAATAACCCATAAACAACAGTTAGTAAATTAATTTTATAGTTTGCAATGTTTATTTTTAAAAAATCAAAATGTAAAAACAGTATTCATTTACCATTGGCAAAAAAATGTTTATTTTTAAGTTGCATACAAAAAACATTTTAAGTAATTAATGTAAATGATACTATGTCTATTAAATCACAAAATACATTTAGATTAAATTTTTTTTAAAAAGAAGTACGATCTTCCTATTAGTCTTGCAGCCATGATCTCTCAAGTACGACGTCATGTTAAATAAATGAGTGCCAGTGCTTTTTGGTGCGTCGACTACTGGAATTTTTATGCACATAAAATATGAAAATACAAATTTCTTTCAAAACAATGGTTTCATTGTTCTTTACTGACCAAACATAATGCACAATCATCAATATGTTTAAATGTATTTGTTTTGTATGTATGTACTATAAAAATAATACTGTCATGATAAAAATAATAAAATTATTCAATTCTCTATTTCTTGGCATTTTCTAACTTGTCTAAAGAAGGACACGCGCACGTACACACACAAACACACACACACACACACAAATTAAAGAAAGCTGCAAACAAAAACTACTTCAAGACTGCATGATAAAGAAATATCTTCAAATTTATGTTAAAACATAATTTAAAAATTATTGATTATGTGTTCCGTAATATCCTTATGTGTTGTCTTTAGGATATTAATGTTTTACATGTATTTCATGGACAATCATATGTGTGTTACTATTTTTATGACATGATGTGAGCCAAGATACATGATGGTGTACTGCGCAATACAAACATATCGAATTATTATTATTATTAATAATTTCAATTCAAATAATATGTATAAATCACACTATACGTTTATAGACTTTGTATACATATTTTTCACCATTAGTAGTTTTATTTGACTAGTATTTGCTGTGTCATAAAGCGTACATGAATGTCATTTTTTCTAAATGTTAAGGCAATTTCAATAAGTGTATACCTGTTTTCAGCTTAGAATTTAGACATGTGTTTAATCGTACTTAAAATGTTTAACATTTTCATCATCTTACAAAGTAGTTATATTTTATAAACATGATTTACTTGCAGAAACGTTTCAAGACAAAATACATATATACTTATAATGTTCATAGTTATAAAATTCACAAGGATATACATCATCATTTTTTGAACAATCAAATGAATCTGACAGAAAGCGTCATCTACATCAAACAATTGTAATTCTTCTAACTAAAACTAGAATGTGATTGTAAATGGCGTTATGTATCAGTAAGTCCCTTCAAGAACATGCAGAGAGAACTCAGTCTTCTTAATGTTGTTTTGCTGTTGGTGTTAGCACCAGTAGCCTGTGGTGAGCTAGTTGGCATTTTGTGTAAACACGACTAGCCTGTGGTCAAATAGTTGGCAGTTTTTGTAATCACGAGTAGCCTGTGGTCAGCTAGTTGACAGTTTGTGTAATCATGAGTAGCCTGTTGTCAGCTAGTTGACAGTTTGTGTAATCACGAGTAGCCTGTGGTCAGCTAGTTGACAGTTTGTGTAATCACGAGTAGCCTGTGGTCATAGAAAACGTGTAGCCTAAAACAGTGCAGGACATGGGCGTAGGGAGGGGGGGCAAGGGGGGGCATTTGCCCCCCCCCTACATTTGAGAAAAAAAGTTTTTAATTTATTAAATGCATTAATAAATGTTGTATTTTAGCTATTACAGCACTAATTTGTAAGTCTTATTAATTTTTAAGGCTTTTTTCAACCCTTATTTTATACTGAACTTGAATTTAATTGAAAATTGTACCTGTATGGCATTGTCAGTTAAATTTTTTTTAAAAAGTGGGATTTTTTTGCCCCCCCCCTGGAAAAACTCCGAGCGACGCCCATGGTGCAGCATATTCTAGATTGTTATAAAATATTGAGAAAATAACAATATTGGGTTAGCAACAGTCACGTGGGTTTAGGATCATAGCTTTGAATCCAAACAGTGACATTAATATGTATCGGCATAGTGTATTAACTAAACTACTTTTAATTATGCTACTTGATATGGACGGATGGCCTGACACTTGTAATAAACATCCTAATAACATGTGCAACATGATCTGGCAGACAGGGAAATGGCCAACCCCCTGGACGCAATCGCTGGTTATCACGCTCCCAAAAAAGGGTAATCTACAGATGTGTCAGAACTACCGTACAATCAGCCTGATTAGTCACCCCAGCAAAGTCATGCTTATGATCATATTGAACAGACTGAAACCACAAGCAGAACAAATCATTTCAGAAGAGCAGGCGGGCTTCAGAACAGGAAGAAGCACAACGGAGCAAATCTTTAACCTGCGAGTTCTCTGTGAAAAACATCTCCAACACCAGAGTGACCTCTATCATGTCTTTATAGACTTTAAAAAAGCGTTCGACAGAGTGTGGCATGCGGCACTGTGGGTAACGATGCACAAATTCAACATAAATGCTAAAACCATCATTGAAGTGATCAAGAACCTTTACAACAGAGCAACCAGCGCAGTACTCTTCAACAGCAAGCTGGGAGATTGGTTCAAGACCACTGTTGGTGTCAGACAAGGATGTTTACTTTCCCCTATCCTCTTCAACCTCTTCCTTGAAAAGATCATTACAGATGTGCTAGAAGACCATTTCGGAACAGTCAACATCGTAGGGAGAAGTATAACCAACCTACGCTTCGCCGATGACATTGACGGCCTAGCTGGTAGCGAGGACGAACTAAAAGAATTCCTCGCAAAGCTAGAGAAAACAACAAAGGCGTACGGCATGGAAATCAACGCAGAAAAGACCAAGGTCATGGCTAACAGTAAATTCACAAGCGAGATTCGGATAAACGGGCAAAAACTCGAAGAAGTCTCCACCTTCAAGTATCTAGGGGCCATAATATCCGACGAAGGCTCAAAGCCAGAAATTCTTGCCAGAGTAGCCCAAACAATGGCAGCATTGAGCAAATTAAAGCACATCTCGCAAAGTAAGAAGCCCTCCCTGAGATCAAAGATCCGGCTAATGCGCGCTCTAGCGATGTCGGTCTTTTTGTATGGTTGTGAGGCTTGGACGCTCACTGCAGACCTCCAAAGAAGAATCAATGCGCTAGAGATGAGATGTTTCAGAAAGATATTGAACATCTCCTACACAGCGCACATCACAAATGAAGCGGTCGGCAACAAAATAAGTACTGTCATTGGCCCCTACGAGGACCTACTCACATCAATTAAGAAGAGGAAATTACGTTGGTGCGGACGCGTGACAAGAACTGGAGGTCTCGCAAAAACCATATTACAAGGCAAAGTCCAGGGAGGAAGGAAAAGAAGCAGACAAAAGAAGAGATGGGATGACAATATCAAAGAGTGGACCGGCCTGTCATTCAGCGACTCTCAAAGGGCAGCACAGGACCGTGACAAATGGCATGTGTTAGTGTGCAGTTCACGATGGTGCCCCAACGACCCAACAACGGGTTAAGGGATAATTCAAGTTCAAGTATCCCAGCAAGGAACCGGGCTCACAGCGCCTTACATGGAGATCATAACATACATATAATAATTAAATAACCTTTCATACTATAATAACAATATAAATGACTGTGCATTACTCATAAGCTACGTTAATCATTAAAAGAAATGTTGTTTCATTTATTTTGTAAATACATTTTGAAAAGATGCGTCTTAAGTGCAGTCTTGAAGGATTAGGTAGTTTGAATACTACGGATGTGTAATGGTAGAGAATTCCATTGTTTGGCTGCACAAAAAGAGAATGCCCTTTCTCCAAAAGTTTTAGTTCGTGTCTTAGGAACACAGAGAATACGCGTGTCTGCAGAAGAGCGTAGCTGACGACTGGGTGAGTAGACCGACTAGATACGACCGACTCATAGTACAAAAAACGGGGGGAGGGGAGAACGGACACAAACAGAAGCACGGCGAAATGATAACAAAGCAAGTGAACGTCAAGATGGGGGACCGCCGACGCATTGTTGGTCTCGCGAATTAAATATAGAGATAGATATATTCATGCCGGTGCATTTTTGTGCGTCAATTAATAAAATTTACACTTTAACTTAATACACGAATCTTTGTTGTGGGTTTGAATGTCCAAGCCCTTAACATATATTTATCCCAGACATACACTGAATCGTCACAGGCCTTCAGCTGTGTTGCTCTGCTTTGACATGTTACACATGTGGTATTAAGTATAGCTGAGGTTCAGAAGCAGCAGTTCTGTCAACTTTAAAAATATTTCACCAGTGCCACAAGAAGTCATATCTATGGCGATGTTACCTTCAAATCAGATTTTCACAGAATAACGTTAATAATGACGTCATGGTTTCAATGCCCTACAGTTTTTAAACATGAGCCATCAACTTCTTATGTACAATGTTTGATAAAAATTCATCCAATGTAAATAGTGATCCTTCTCTCAAAACGTAAACATTTCATCGCGAACGGATGAAATTGCCGGTAATCAAAGTTTAAAATAATATTTGTACAGCTTATATAATAGATACATGACATGAAGGATCCCTTGGCCCAAATGGTGAGAATGTAAATTTTTAAAATGTCATACAATTTTAATCTGGGTCATGATGGAGATATGACGTGTCAATAAATGTTAATTTCAAAATGTCAAACAATTTTAAAATCTGTAAAATCGACTTGGGAATAAAGTCTTTAAATGTTATGAATCAATAGAAATTATGTGTTTAATGCAATATATTATTTTAATAAAGGTAATTAAGATTGTGGACCATGTTTCGTCAAGATCAATCCTTTTACTCAGTAGCCATATTAGGCACAAACTACATTTTGTTTTACTCCGGTCAGAAATGAGTGATAATTTTTAAAAATTTAATTTAAAAATTCACGGTTACTATCATGGAAATGTACTCAACTATTCTCTAAAGCAGGGGTCTGGAAACCATGGCTCGCGAGCCAGATATTGCTCTATTGAGGGCAACATCTGGCTCTCAGACAAATGTTCGTATATTTTAAAAAAAACAACACTTTTATTCAGACTCATTTGATCTTTACATTAATTGAGTAATAAAAAAAACAGCATAACAATGATATTAAAAAGAATTCAGATACATAATTGTTATACTTTTAATGTTGAAATAACAAAAAATGCACACATTTACTTGAATTTTTAGTTTTAAAAATAATGTATGGCTCTCACGGAAATACTTTTCAAAATATTTGGTGTTTATGGCTCTCTCAGACAATAAGTTTCCCGACCACTAATCTAAATTATTTATTTTCAAGATATTGTTAAACAATTTATGGATTATACCTTCACTTGTTCATTTTAAGACATCATCAGCATTACTTGGTTTAGATCCTTTTTATTCCTTACGTGATCCATAACTGAACATGAATATGACAAGTTTTTTTGTGTGGAAATTAGCTTACATTTTTTTAAATTTTAGACAGACATTTGAATAGTTTCAGGAATTTCGACTTAACTAGAAAATTTACCACTATAGATACGACAATTAATTTAGATGATGTTTTGAATGATTCAAATCCTACAAATAGTTAAAGTTATTTACGTAATAAGATTAGCGACTACACTGTAGGAATGTGATCATTTGACTTGTATGCAGCGAATATGGAAATGTAATTGATAATTATAGAAGGGGGTTGGCGGTCAACTTAACTACAATTTGATTAAATTAAAGTATGGTACATGACCAAAGATAAATGACTATTGCTTTATATAGCTCGACTTAGGTCAATAAAAATTAACAGATAATTGTATTTATATCTTGACGACTTGGTATAATTTTATGATTGTATACTTAAAAATTATATTTATTTCTTGGTGTATTTCCTTACAAAATGACATTTTAAAAAAAAGAAATATATTGTAAACGTGGATTAAAAATAAATTGCATGTTTTGTTTCATTAAGGATGTATTATGTCATGTACGTGTCTCAACCTGTTCATAAACCAATTTTATATTATCAACATAAATTTAAAATTAAAAAAAACACCTCCCCATCTATATTTATATAAATTATAACTTTAAGTAGAAATTGACCATGCTATCAGGCATCTTAATATGAAGTATTGTATTTTCAACATTCATAATTCCCGTAATGGACGTAACGCTTCTTGGGTGTAATGATGATTTGTTCAATAGTGCGCACCAAAAATTACTGCACCAAATAAAACTCTTTTCGAACGTTCCGCATAAAATTGTTCAATATGATATTAAATGAATCAAATAAAAATAAATGAAAGTTCTGTATTACGTTATTTTTAAATCTGATGTGTATTTATTTTGAAAACTTCCGTCATTTTTGACGGGTGATACGCTAGTTTTTATTAAAATGTAAACAAAACTATTTCCTAATTGAGAAAAGAGTTGAACTTTCTTAACTTAGGAACTGGTCATCACATCAATCATGACGTACTTCAGGAACTGGTCATTCCATCAACTGTGAAGTATCTCAGGAACTGGTCATCAAATCAACTGTGAAGTATCTCAGGAACTGGTCATTCCATCAACTGTTAAGTATCCCAGGAACTGGTCATCACATCAGTTTATGAAGTATCTCAGGAACTGGTCGTTCCATCAACTGTTAAGTATCCCAGGAACTGGTCATCACATCATTTATGAAGTATCTCAGGAACTGGTCATTCCATCAACTGTGAAGTATCTCAGGAACTGGTCATCACATTAACTGTAATACAACATGGAAAATAGATTTACAAAATGATTTGGTACTTTGTCTCCATATGGAATATATCTTATTCACAATTTTACCTAATTGTAGAATGTTTTTCCCGTAGTGGTTTTAACTGTCACGTTTAAAACCTCATCCTTTTTCTTATATCCGGTGTCATTGTTGGTTTGTTGTTGTCATATCTTTCTTTTTATCTTTAGGTAACTATTTCTTTATATAGTATGTCTTAATAATTTAAACATAATGTTTCGTTCTTATGTCTAGTACAGCATGTTAATTTACCGACGAAGGTAAAATACTGTTGTATTAGTTAAATAATAAAGATTAAGTTTATTCTTTTCATTACACGATTTGTTTGGGAATTTAGTATTTTATTTAAAAGCTTCATCGCAGTCAAATTCTACATGATATAATACAAATGTAATATAATTTTAATATAATAGATTCACAACTAAGCATTATTTCGGGTCTTTAAAGAACTTTTTTATTAAAGGATCTCGTGTAATTATATTGAATATGCAATAAAATTATATTTACATTTTCGGGAAGCCCCGCACCAAAAAGCACCAATATTGATATATTTAATATGAAATTAATTATTGTACTTGAATAAAACTAATTTTGGAATATTAAGAATTGGAACTTATGTATCAAAACATAATTATTAAAATATGAACAATTCTATGAGATACTATTAATAACTAATGTTGCTATTATATTTATTTGTTTGTATTTTAGAAGAATTATTTACGTTATAAAATTAGAAAACACAATTGAGTTTTAAAAAACACATTCACTTAAATTTCAGAAAACTAGTAACTTTTTATATTTATATTAATGTGTATGCATTTATAACAATTATACAATATCACGAGCTATTTACCAAAGCCTGTAATGAAGACAATGCTAATCAAATTTATTCAAGTGCCCGCCACTTGACTTCGATTGCTTAATGAACAATACATGTTAATTACAGTAATGTCGAATCCATTGTCACCAATAAGTCTATAGTCATACTGGTATTTTGTGCTCATTTTATTGGGTTTTAATATAACAATTCAAGAAAATTCTTGAAATTAGTCAAATTCAGATAAAAAGCAAAATTTAAAAAAAAGCCTTGTTGTCCAGATGAATAAATACATACTTAATATTAAGTTATAAATGTTCAAAAAGTGATCAAATTTGACCGTTATAAAAAAGCTCGGGATGAAACCTACATATTTAATTTATCTCCCCACCTGAGTGCTACACATTTATCTCCCCCACATAAGTGCTACACATTTATCTCCCCCACATAAGTGCTACACATTTATCTCCCCACTGAGTGCTACACATTTATCTCCCCACATAAGTGCTACACATTTATCTCCCACACATAAGTGCTACACATTTATCTCCCCACATAAGTGCTACACATTTACTCCCCCACATAAGTGCTACACATTATCTCCCACACATAAGTGCTACACAAAAAATTAAGTTTAAGACATCAATACCGGTCCTTGAAGTAAAGAGGAAAAACAAAATACACCAACAAATTGTGTAATTAAAACAATATATTAAAACCTTATTAATAGAACAGTACAATAATGAACTTTTTTGCTAATACTCTTATCAGCATACCTAAATAAACATAAGTATTTACATTAAATTTTCAAAATATATTAACTACTATAGCATAAAAAATATACAATTCAGCAAAGATAAAAAAATACATTATATAGATATATGGGCACACGAACTTAACAAAGTACAGAATTGAAGAAGAGGCAGAAAACATTAATTGTTACAAATAAAAGATCAATGCTTGAAACAAAAATCTACATTTTAAGTAAAATTGTAAACTCTATTAAATTCAAATGAAGCTGACGCACGAAATTATTTTCTAAATCTTTTTTTTTCCAGCTGATAGTTGCACAAAAATACAGACGATACCTATTTTATGCAATGCATTGATGTTACTTGCAATATGAATATTGTCGAATGTTGTATTTGTGTGTTACATTTTAGTTTATTTATACTACATTAATTTAACTGTTTTACTTAGGAAAATCTTAAAGTAAACTTGATTGTACTGATGTTACAACGTCCTTTACATGCTGATTTTTGACAGGTATCGTAACATTTCAACTGTATCTAAAAAGTAAAAAGATAGTTTAAGAGTTCCCGATAATGAACTATGCCATTTAACTCAAATGAATAGCACATATAATGACATATTTATACTGGGTAGTAAACTATGACATTTAAATTAACCGATAAGCACATATAATGAAATTTTAATACGGGGTAGTGAACTATGCCATTTTACAAAACAAATTACTACATAGAATGACATCTTAATACCATGGCAGGTAGTGAATTAAGTCATTTATCTCAAACATTTAGCACATAGAATGACATCATAATATTATGACCCCCTTTCCAGTCCATGACGGACTAAAGGGCAAGTGATGTAGCGCTCACAAGTTTTTAGCCACACTAAAAAAACAGTCATGTAATGATTAGAGTGTAGGACAGTCGAGTGTTTATTGCGTGTAGGACAGTCATGTAATGATTAGAGTGTAGTACAGTCGAGTGTTAATTAGAGTGTTGGACAGTCAAGTCAAGTTTAATTTTCCTTTTATCTTGAATTTACTAGTTGTGAGTAACGTCTGGAATAATTATTATAAAACCCAGTAAATTGAACAAAACAAGTAATAAAAACTCGAATGAGTACTTAAATGCAATTTCCAACAAAGAATTTCGGATTATTTTATTCAAGGGAAATCATTCTAGATTACATTAAAATTCGATTCAAATAAGTAATTCTGAAACTTATCACGAAATGACGTCATATCCATCACGCGCACCGCGCAATAATCTAACATAAGCATTCACCAAGAAAATACCCCATTTACTATCATTCTAGATTACATAAAAATCATTTCAGATAAGTAATTTTGAAACTAAACAAAAAAATTACTATCTACAAATTGCTGCTAAAATAAAACAAACCCGTAAAAACAAAGTTTTTCACTATAAATCCCTTAAATATGAGACATAACTAAAAGTATTGATTATGTTCAAATGCGACAAACATTTACAGACTGAAACCGAAATTATCTCCCCTGGCTTTAAAACTGGGGGAAGGGGAGAGGGCGTGTGGACATGGACGGGTGGCGTCAACGCGTTTACTCAACTCCTGGTGTAAACCACCTGGTTAAAACACGAGATGTGTTCACCGATGGCTGGCATGAAGTCAAGTCACCCGTAATTTTAAACAATAGAGAGCGCTACATATAGTTTATATAGATAAACTAAAAATGCATTAATTTAATAACTGTACGTTCGATAGATCTGAATTTTCGATACGATGCATTGTTAGGTGACACAGAGCCTATGTGTCAAATTTCAGCTCGATTGCATCACGGGAAGTGGGTCATTTTTTACTTTTGTTTTTCCGCCCGCCCGACGACGAACGACAGACAGAGAGAGAGACAGAGAGACGGCGGTGATGTGAATATAAGGGATTTAATAAAGGGAGTCGTACGATTCGATATTATTCAACAGTTTCTTCTCCAGCATTGTCCTAAATATTATTAGCTGTCGCTTTGGCGTTTGTTTGAGCCCGATAGATTTTATGGTTGGCGAGAAATGACAAAATACTGATATTTTTAAATCCCTTATATTAACTTCACCGGCGTCTCTCTCTCTCTCTCTCTCTCTCTCTCTCTCTCTCTCTCTCTCTCTGTCTGTCTTGGGCTCGGCGGGCGGGCGGAAAAACAGAAGTCAAAAATGACCCACTTCCCATGATCCGATCAAACTGAAATTTGGCACACGGACCCGTCGAACCTAACAATGCATCGTATCAAAATTTCAGATCGATCGAACGTACCATAATTAAATTAATGCATTTTTAGTTTATCCTTATATGAGGTATGTAATTCAAAATTCACTGTTTGTTATTTTTTTTTAAATTCCAGTTCCACGTGAGTTTGAGTTGACGCCGACCGTCGTGTTGACGACGACCGTCGTGCCGACACCCCCTCACATCCCACCCCCATTTATTAAAGACAAGGGACATCACTCAGTGTCAGTCTGTAAATGTTTAAAAATAATCACTACTGTTAGTTATGTCTCATATATAAGGGATTTATAGTCAAAAACTTTGTTTTTACGGGTTTGTTTTTATTAAATCCCTTATATTAACTTCGCGGCCGTCTCTCTCTCTCTCTGTCTTGGGCTCGGCGGGCGGGCGGAAAAACAGAAGTCAAAAATGACCCACTTCCCATGATCCGATCGAAACTGAAATTTGGCACACGGACCCGTCTGAACCTAACAATGCATCGTATCAAAATTTCAGATCGATCGAACGTACCGTAATTAAATTAATGCATTTTTAGTTTATCCTTATATGAGGTATGTAATTCAAAATTCACTGTTTGTTATTGTTTTTTTTAAATTCCAGTTCCACGTGAGTTTGAGTTGACGCCGACCGTCGTGTTGACGACGACCGTCGTGCCGACACCCCCTCACATCCCACCCCCATTTATTAAAGACAAGGGACATCACTCAGTGTCAGTCTGTAAATGTTTAAAAATAATCACTACTGTTAGTTATGTCTCATATATAAGGGATTTATAGTCAAAAACTTTGTTTTTACGGGTTTGTTTTTTAAATCCCTTATATTAACTTCGCGGCCGTCTCTCTCTCTGTCTTGGGCTCGGCGGGCGGGCGGAAAAACAGAAGTCAAAAATGACCCACTTCCCATGATCCGATCGAACTGAAATTTGGCACACGGACCCGTCTAACCTAACAATGCATCGTATCAAAATTTCAGATCGATCGAACGTACCGTAATTAAATTAATGCATTTTTAGTTTATCCTTATATGAGGTATGTAATTTAAATTCACGTTTTTTTTGTTGTTTTTTTCTTCCAATTCCACGTGAGTTTGAGTTGACGCCGACCGTCGAGCCGACACCCCCTCACGTCCCACCCCGCATTTTTTAAAGACAGGGACATCACTCGGTGTCAGTCGTCAATGTTTTTTCCCCTCTCCCCCTGCCCACCCACCCCTCCCACCCACCCACCTCCCCCCCTAGGGTTATGAAGCAAACTTGAGTTAAGACAGATTCAGTCTGTAAATGTTTGAAAATAATCAATACTGTTAGTTATGTCTCATATATAAGGGATTTATAGTCAAAAACTTTGTTTTTACGGGTTTTTTTTTAAATCCCTTATATTAACTTCGCGGCCGTCTCTCTCTCTCTCTGTCTTGGGCTCGGCGGGCTGGGCGGAAAAACAGAAGTCAAAAATGACCCACTTCCCATGATCCGATCGAACTGAAATTTGGCACACGGACCCGTCTGACCTAACAATGCATCGTATCAAAATTTCAGATCGATCGAACGTACCGTAATTAAATTAATGCATTTTTAGTTTATCCTTATATGAGGTATGTAATTCAAAATTCACTGTTTGTTATTGTTTTTTTTCTTCCAGTTTCACGTGAGTTTGAGTTGACGCCGACCGTCGTGTTGACGCCGACCGTCGTGCCGACACCCCCTCACATCCCACCCCCATTTATTAAAGACAAGGGACATCACTCGGTGTCAGTCTGTAAATGTTTGAAAATAATCAATACTGTTAGTTATGTCTCATATATAAGGGATTTATAGTCAAAAACTTTGTTTTTACGGGTTTTTTTTATTTCGTTCAAGAAATTCAGTTAATCTTTTCGGAAATTCTTTTGGCCCGTGCACATCCTTGAGACCTCCTTAAACATATTTGCAAAAGACCCGAACCCTCTTTCTGGTAGGGTTCCAGAAGAGATGCTGTTCAAAGCTTGAGAAGACTGGCCAGACATTTCGAATTTATAAACGCTATTCCCAAGGGAAATTGCGTTAAAAATGCTATTAAATTCGTATCGGTGATAAGAGAACTATAATAATTCATTCAAATTTTATTCCTCATTGAGGAATCGAAGCCAAGTGGCATGCACTTGAATAAACTAGATTAACTTTGTCTGCATTAACAGACGAACAAAGGCAGATAGTTGATGTCAATTTGTTAGAAATGCATGCGTATTAAAGTAAATTTAACAATTTACTTGTTTTCTTAATATTAATTTTGTACCTTTTATAAAAAATCTATTTTATTTTCTAATTTTATATCGTAAATTATTCTTTTAAATTCCAATCAAATAAAACGTATAGCAACGTGAGTTATTAATGGAATGTTATAGAATTGTAAATTATATTTTAATAATTTATTTTAATAAATAAGTTCATATTCTTCATATTCTAACATTAGTTTTCGCAACAAAAATAATTAATTAGATATTAAATACGTCAATATTGGTGCTTTATAGTGCGGTGCTTAGTGGAAATATAAATATAATTTTAATGCGCATTCAATGTAACTACACGAGATCCTTTAGATAAGAGAGTTCTTTACAGACCCGAAATAATGCTTAGTTATGAATCTATAAAGTTAAAATTATATTATTACATTACATTTGTATTTCACGTTGTCTCACTAGTTTCACTTGTTCTTGCTCAACCTCATCATCAGCAAAGATGTCCAAAACTCAAATAACTCTTCTCTTTATTTATCATAAATTCTGGCTGCTTCACTTATTCTACAATCTTCTACCCACTGCTGCCCTCCGGTCTCCATCTACTGCGACTGTCGTTCTCCTCTCCTAATGTCAAGTCCTATAATTCTCCCCTCCTAATGTACAGTCCCATAGTTCTCCCCTCCTAATGTTTTGTCCCATAATTCTTCCCTCCTAATGTCCAGTCCCATAATTCTCCCATCCTAATGTCCTGTCCCATAATTTTCCCCACCAAATGTCCTGTCCCATAATTCTCCACTCCTAATGTCCAGTCCCATAATTCTCCCCTTCTAATGTCCACTCCCATAATTCTCCCCTCCTAATGCCCAGTTCCATAATTCTCCCATCCTAATGTCCAGCCCCATAATTCTCCCCTTCTAATGTCCACTCCCATTATTCTCCCCTCCTAATGTCCAGTCCCATAATTCTCCCATCCTAATGTCCAGTCCCATAATTCTCCCCTCCTAATGTCCTGTCCCATAATTCTCCCCTCCTAATGTCCAGTCCCATAATTCACCCATTCAAATGTCCAGTCTCATAATTCACCCATTCTAATGTCCAGTCCCATAATTCTCCCCTCCTAATGTCCAGTCCCATAATTCTCCCCTCCTAATGTCCAGACCCATAATTCTACCCTCCTAATGTCCAGTCCTATTTTTCTCCCCTCCTAGTGTCCAGTCCCATAATTCTCCCCTCCTAATGTCCAGTCCCATAATTCTCCCCTCCTAATGTCCTGTCCCATAATTCTCCCCTCCTAATGTCCAGTCCCATAATTCTCCCCTTCTAATGTCTACTCCCATTATTCTCCCTTTCTAATGTCATGTCCCATAATTATCCCCTCCTAATGTCCTGTCACATAATTCTACCCTCCTAATGACCTGTCCCATAATTCTCCCCTTCTAATGGCCTGTCCCATAGTTCTCCCCTCCTAATGTCCTCTCTCATAATTCTTCCCTCCTAATGTCCTGTCCCATAATTCTCACCCTTTTGATTGTGCGACATAAATTGTTAAGCTGATGTTGATTCTTCCATCTATAAAACTGGCGTGGAGTCGGACCTGACCTTGAGAATGTTCCCTTTAATGTTCCTGGCGTCTTTCATATACAAAATATCATCTGGTTTCTCTACACGCGCACACTGGGCCACTCACAATAATCCCTCCTGAACTACTACACAACATATCTACTGTCATATGAAGTTATTTTGTTTTTAAGTTGTACAAAAATAATAGTTTTATACAATAATTTTAAATTCGTCTATTATCTGTTACACTTTATCATGCCCTTCCAATCTTAGTGAACGTTTCTCATTCTTCTTACCCACGCGTCTGCTACACTCTTCTGCAGACACACGTATTCTCTCTGTTCCTTAGACACGCACAGAGCATATCTCGTTTTGTGCCGCAAAATAATGGACTTCATTCACTTTATGAGCATTTATTGTGTAATTCTCAGCTGAAAATAAGTATTTGACAGATGCCAAATTTCATGAAGAATTCTCGGAACTTTTGGATCATTCCAACACCGTGGCTTGCACTTACATTATAGTAGATGATATGAACGTTCATTATAGTAGGTGATATGAACGTTAATTATAGTAGGTGATATGAACATTCATTATGATCAACCTCAAAATCCTTCGACAGAAAAAAATGGTGGAACTTTTGGATGTTATCAAATAATTGATAAACCTACAAACAATCTGGGACACATTATTGAAGGTTACATCATAGGCCTGACGATTGCCTTGTAAAATCCACAACCTCAACAGGAGAGCTGTCCTCGGATAAAATTAGTGTTATTTACCTCTGCCCAACTTTGGATAAGCTGAATAGTGCTGGACAGACATGCCCCAGTCACCCGCCACAATGTCAGATCAACACGGTTAGCTCCCTCGCATCCATAAATAAGGGCGTGAACTTGGAGGAGCTAGGAAGATCGGTGTTTAGCACAAAAGACGGGATTGAAGTCGAGACTGGTATTTCACAAGGAAACTTATTTCACCGCCAAGCGACGTGTTGCTAAAATTGTACATCGAGCAAAGACCTTGTACAATAAAAATAAAATAATTACAAATAGTAAGATGAGTAAGCTATTTAATGTATGTAATAACCTAAGAGTGAGTATCAAAGATATGGTTCTCCCCTCTGTATATCCCTTGCATCAGCAACCATATATACTTTGACATTTTTACCAAAATAAATTTGCTCAAATTCTTGCTCAGATTGACAAAACGGTGTTACTACCAATTAATTTATCTCCTTCTTTTGCTTTTAGTTCAAGCTTTGACCGCCTGTTACAGAAAATGAGGTCAAAATGGTCATTCCCAAATATAAATCAACGTCCTGTTCTCTGTGTCCGTCCCCACTCCACTTTTGATTGAGTCATTAGATCATTTTCCCCCAACAATAATATGCATGTTTATATTTGTATGTAAAGGGCCCTGTGCACAGTTCCTTACTGGGATACAGGGATACCTTAATTATCAATTTATTATTATTATTATTATTATTATTATTATGTTAAGCGCTATCAGCTCAGTTTCTTACTGGTGTATCTTCTTCTTATGCCTTTCTACCCCGTCTGGGGCATAGGCCGTCTACAAGAACTTTCCACTCATCCCGGTCCTGTGCTTTCCTCTCCAATTGCTTCCAGGTGTATCCCATATTTTGCATGTCAGCCTCTAGCTCGCGTCTCCATGTATTTTTTGGCCTTCCTCTCTTTCTCTTTCGCTGTGGGTTCCATGTTAGGCATTGTCTGGTGGTGCTACCTGGGGGTTTTCGGAGCGTATGTCCTATCCATCTCCACCTCTTTTTTATGATGTCTTCATCAATAGGCACCTGGTGTGTCCTTTCTAGTAACTCTTTGTTATTTATAGTATTTGGCCATTTGATTTTCAGGATCTTTCGAAGGCATGTGTTTATGAACGTCTGCACTTTCTGCGTAAGGCTCGCTGTTGTTTTCTAAGTTTCTGCACCATATAGGAGGACTGTTTTGACATTTGTATTAAAGATTTTGACTTTGGTCTGCAGTTTCAGCTCCTTCGACTCCCATATTTTCTTTAATAATACAAATGCTGATCTAGCTTTTCCAATTCTAGCCCTTACGTCTGCATCGGATCCGCCATTTGTGTCTATGGTGCTGCCTAGGTATGTGAAGGACTCCACTTCTTCTAGTGCCTTTCCTGCCAGATGGACATGCTCATGGTGTATAGCGCTATATAAATAATCAATTATTTATTAATTTATGTGTAGCAAAATTGTCCTCTTACATTTACTATTCTAAAGACTTGTGTAGAAAAAAATACCTGAATAAATACTGAATTTTGAGATAGAGAAGGAAATTATTTAATACGGTAACTATATTTAGTGAAAATTATTTTTTTAACATGTTACTTTACACTTTTCAATGATCCAGTAATTTAGATTAAATTATTTATGGAAAAGAAAAACTTTGTACATGGATTCTAACCCGTTAACTATGTCATTATTTATAGTCAGACGGAAGACAACAAACTATTCTCAGAAGTTTACATATGTCTACATTCTCTACTGTCCATCTTATTAAAACAGATATTATCAAATTAAAATGTCTAAAGTCTCCACGTTATTTTTAAGTACACAAATGTTATGAAATGTTCACTGTCTATACTTTCACTGTTATTAACTCCGTAGTTTAAAAGATTATACAGTCTATTATATATTTATTGTTAAAAAAGGTATTGGAAACTAACAATGTTATATATAATATTAATTCTGTATTAATCACCACACAATAAAAAGGTATTTCGGGAAATGTTATCATTAGACCTCATGCAGATTATGGGAAACATGTTATACCAGGGGTAGGAAAATGTTTGACATTCATTAGCATTGTATCCCTACTTATAGGGATCGAAGACAAGTGGCTTGGCACTTACATAAACATGAACAATGAGAAAGTTACAATCGTTTGTAATCAATAAATGACACAAAAACATATGTAACAGTTAGTAAATTAAATTTATGGTTGTCTTTGTTTGTAATAAACACAAAATGTAAATTATTTTTCAATAAAAAGTGATTATTATTGTATTGTTTATATTCAAAAAAAAACAACAACAGGAAAATTGGTGTAATAAAAGTAACTGATACGCGTCTATTAGAATCACAATTTACATATTACTACAATTTTTAAAAAAATATTCAATCTTTTGATTAGTCTTGCCTGCCATATAATCTCAAGTACAACTTAATATTAAATAAATCAACACCAGTGCTTTTTGATGCGGAGGTTACTGGAATTTTAATGGACATAAAATATAACGATACAAATTTCTTTAGTAACAATGGTTGCATTGTTCTTTACTGACCAAACATAATACACAATTCATCATATATATTAAAAATGTATTTATTTTGTAAATGTGTACTATATCAATAATAATACCGTTAAGATGGAAGTAATAAATTTATCGAATTCTGCTTATTTTTAAATCATTTTCTAAAAATTCTAAAACACACACGCCCGCACACACACATACACACACACATAAACACACACAAAGTAAATAAAGCTGCAAGCAAAAAATACTAATGCCTTCAAGGCTGCATTAAAAAGAAATTTCTTCAAAATTTATGTTTCAAAATAATTAAACAACAATTAAATATTTCTTGAAACGATCGACGTAACTTATGTTCAGAGTAATGTTTTTAGGATAAAATTTTTAATGTTGTCGTTAGGATATGAATGTCTTACATTGAATGCTTTGATGAGTATATTATGTTTGTTACTATTTTTATGAGCCGATGTGAGCCCAGGAGTTTGACGAAGTACTGCGCTATAGAAATTATCAAATTGGTAGTATTATTATTATTATCATTAGTATATACTTTTTTATATTTTGCATAATATCTTTATATTCTTTGAATATAAAATTTTATGCGTAAAATTTGTATGTTACTAGTTTGTGGTGTGGAATATATGATGAATAACGTTTTTTTTTCTAGATTTTATATCCATATACAATAAGTTTTTACTTGTTTTAAAATTAGACACATGTGTTTAATCGTACTTACATTTGTTTTTTTCACTTTTTCATTATCTTACAAAATACTAGAATTTCTTAAACATTCTTCTCTTGCAGAAACATTTCAAGGCAAAATGAAGATTGAACAAATGTATGATAATCCTTGCAACCTTCACTATAATGTGTTGGATCTTTCCAACTATTTAATGCATCTCTTGAAAATCCTCATCTATATCAAACGACTTAAATGTGTGTTACTAAAACTATGTTATGGTAGGAAATGACGTTACGATTCAATCAGTCCCTATAATAAAAATCAATGATAAGTCAGCTAGATGGCAGTTTGTGTAAGCACGAGTATCCTCTGGTCAGCTAGTTGATTTATTGTGTTAGCACGAGTATCCGCTGGTCAGCTAGTTGACATTTTGTGTTAGCACGAGTAGCCTGTGGTCGTAGAAAACGTGCCGTGTAAAACACTTCAGCTGGTCCTAGATATTATTGAAATAGTGAAAAACAGATCCGGAAAAAACAAGAACAATATTATTTTGCGAGTTCACGATACACATGTTAATTTAAAACGTTTTTACAAAGTATGTGCAATAAAATTGTGTGCAAGAAATTTAACAATATTGTTGCAAATAATATGGGGGGATTACTCAAAGTATGGATTATATTCAAACGCGCCAAACATTTACAAACTTAAACTGACTGATGTCCCCACTTTAAAACTTGGGGAAGGGCGGAGGAGGTGTGGACATCGATGGGAGGCGTGAACTCAAGTGGCACGTGGACAACGAACAATAAGAAACTGTGACATTAAATTACCTATAGTTATATAGAGATAAAATAAAAGTGCGTTAATGTAATTACGGTACATTCGATCGATCTGAAATTTTTATACGAAGCATTGCTAGGTGACATGAGTCTATGTGCAAAATTTCAGAACGATCGCATCATGGAAAGTGTGTCATCTTTTACTTTTGTTTTTTCCACCCGACTGGCCGTGAACCAAGACAGAGAGAGAGAGAGAGAGAGAGAGAGAGAGAGAGAGAGAGAGAGAGAGAGAAAGAGAGAGAGAGAGAGGGGAGACAGAGAGAGAGAGAGAGAGAGAGAGAGAGAGAGAGAGAGAAAGAGAGAGAGAGAGGGGAGACAGAGAGAGAGAGAGAGAGAGAGAGAAAGAGAGAGAGAGAGAGGGGAGACAGAGAGAGAGAGAGAGAGAGAGAGAGAGAGACAGAGAGAGAGGGGAAGACAGAGAGAGACGGCTGTGAAGTTAATATAAGAGATTTAAAAATTAAGTCTCTTAAAGTAAGCGGTAATCATGAATTCATGTGAACATAAAAAAAGACGTGCCACTAATACGAAAACATATTTATTTTATCCTCAAGCACTATCTAACCGTCTCACATATTGTGAGTTGCCATGATAGAAGAAAAAGAAAATTCACAGAAACAAATGAGTAGATATTAAACATAATATTCCAGAAACCTTCACGTAAGTGTACTCTACAACTTTACAAAGTTTCATGGCATTTGGATAAATAAATAATATTTATAAATCGTACATAAAATACATTCAATGTATATTTTCCACATTGAGTCATAATGTTTTCAACACATATTGACATTTTACTTAACAACCTATCAAATATCAGGCGATAGGGTGAATTAAATCATATTTATAATGATTATATCAGAAAAATAATAATCTTAAGGGTCCTGTGTTGGATCGGTGAAAGATGTAAATTCCAATACCAATATAGATTTTAAATTGGGTCATGATTGATATGTGTGTTATTTTTTGTTCAAGATCGTGTAAAATTCATTGAGGAATAAAGAAATAAACCTTAAAAAATAATTGTAAGTAACATTATTCTGTATACAAAACCATATAATTATACCAAATCTTCAAAAAATAATTAATAATTTTACCATCAGTCGATCTACTTACGGTTTTTTTTCTTTTACTAATAATAAGATCAGAAATAGGTATTGTATTTATCAAAGCATCATAGACATTGTAAATTAAGGGAATATTTTTTCTAGTCCCAAGTTGTTTTTTTTAATGAACTAGATCTCTATATAACATCTTAAAATAACATGAACTAAGGATATGACATTGTTTTAATTGGAATTGGAATTAATAGGGGTAAGAGATCACTTGCAATTTATAGATATTGTATCTCTCAATATAGGAATCGAAGTCAAGTGGCGTGGCACTTAGATATTATATTACCGAGAGCGGCGATGACGGATCTTCTTTTTAGTGCACTTTCTATATGCAAATAAAAGCGTGTCGTTATTAAAATAAGATTTTTTTAATATTTTATTTTCTACTTTTTGTTTTCAAAATTTTTAAAATCAATTTTTCAACATAATCAATTCAATTTAATTAGTTAAACTTCATTGTCAATAACTTAAATGTAATAGTAGTAAAAAGATAGATTATTAAAAAGATACATTACAAATTAATGTATTGAAAGAAAAACAGTTTCCACAACCGAAATTTTGAACCACGTGCCTCCAGCTCGGCAAACGATCAAGCCAATACTACAGCTAGCAGGCCTATGTCCCTTATCTTTCCGGATCCAGTGAGTGACTTTGGCTTTTATAATGTTTATTTTCGCAAATAAAGCTAGCTTTATATTTAATATTCTATTTTTGTGCTTTGTTGTGCTGTGCTAAGTAAAAGACATTTTAAATGCAGGTCCGATATACTAATAATAATTAATTCATAAAATGCGCTCTCTCTATTTTTTTTACTGATCTAATAAATTACATTTTAGTTTATTGATGTTATTTTTAATTATCCAGTATTCAGTATTTTAGTTAAAGTACATGTGTGCTTCATCTCCATTTTCTTAAAATTATTTTGAAACGAAGTCGGGAGATCTATCATTTTCTTTACAAATTACATCTTTTCAAAAATTCATAAATATATAATATTAAGAATTTAAAAAAAAACATAGAACATCCAGTGATCCCTCGTTTACCGTGCTTAATTGGGACCGGCGAACCTTGCCATAGGTACAAATCTGCGAAGTAAGGACACCAACTGTTAAGCAATACAAAATATGTGGATAAGTTTACAATTATTATATAGCGAGCAATGTTCCCTCTAAGGTTTGCTTTTTTGTTGTGCAAAATAAAATAAAAAACTAGTGAGAAAAGTTTCACAGTGTACCATTTTTTGTGTTCAAAATTGTTGACATCCTACCAAAATACATGCATCAATTGGACATATATACTTCATGTGACAAAATTTTTTATAAAAAATATATAGTAGATTATAATTAAATAAAAAAGAATTAGAAATGTATAAAGCAACCAAATGCCAAAATATCCATATGCCGTTAATCTATTCTTGGGGCACTCTGACCTCTTTCTTTCAACTAGATCCATCTTTTATAGACTTTGTCAAGGTTGATCTGATTTCAGTCATTCTGACAAGATTTAAATCTCACAAGCAAGTCTAAATGTAACTCATCCAATCTATTTCTAGACTTTAATTTTATAGATTTCATTATGATGAATCCACGTTCGCAATCAGCGCTCGATGCAAGAAAGTAGCACAAATATCCAATAGGATGGCAATGTCGCTGAATTGTTCCTCAGTCATGACAAACTGAATCACCTCATCGAAAGTCTGCATCAACCCAAATTTTATTTTTTCTGCATGCACAAATCATAAATTACGATACTGATCCGTCAGTGCACCAAGTTCTGCTTGTCCAAAATTAAAATTTGGCTTGTTGGCTGACTCTGACAACTCAAATATTCGCCATTGCATCAAGTCGCTTTCAAGGAAACGAAAGTCAACGTGCTAACACAGACATTCAACGAATTTGAGGATGGGGATTATGTTTTCACCCTCACAGCCTGAAAGCATTTTAGCAACATCTGCTGATCAACGAACATTATAACTAAGGTACTGTCCTCTTAGGTAATTGACTCTTCCTTTTACAAACTGGTATGCCTCGACGGTCGTTAGATTTTTCCATTGTAACAGCTTGCTGAATTCGGCAAGTTCTCCAACTACTTCATCAATGACACTAAGAGCAATTCGAAACTGTGGGTCTCTGAGATTCTTTAAACAATATTTATTGACTGGGTCATAATACAAGCGTACCTGCTCTTCGCAGTATTCAGTCAGTTCTTGTATGTTTCTCAACAATGCTGGTAAAGCAAAGAGCCGTTAAAGCCATCTAACTTCATTCAAGTCGTCTAAATATATCCTGCTCCAGGTGTCCAAGGCAAAATGAGTTGTTATTTCAAAACACCTCTTTCACCACACTGTCACCCCCAACACTACTCCATTTTTTTAAATACAAAAATAATTAACCTTAAAAACACTTTTTAAAAACTAGTCTTATATTTAAAAATGCACTAATTTTCTACTTTTTAGTCTACGCATTTTGCAGTAAGTGCAAAGCCAGCTTACCTTTTGACTATAAATCCCTTATATATGAGACATAACTAAAAGTAGTGATTATGTTCAAACGCGACATTTACAGACTGAAACAGAATTATCTCCCCTGGTTTTTAATCTCCCCTGGGCGTTGACGGTCGGGGGTGTGAACAGTGACGGTCGGCGTCAACGCGTGAACTGGGCACGTGAAAAAATTATAAACAAATAGTTGGACGGACGGTTCCGATTAAACTTACAAAGCAAGCTAATATAAGACTAGTAATAAGGGATTTAAAAACAAAGTTTTTGACTATAAATCCCTTATATATGAGACATAACTAACAGTATTGATTATTTTCAAACATTTACAGACTGACACCGAGTGATGTCCCTTGTCTTTAATAAATGGGGGTGGGATGTGAGGGGGTGTCGGCACGACGGTCGGCGTCAACACGACGGTCGGCGTCAACTCAAACTCACGTGAAACTGGAAGAAAAAAAACAATAACAAACAGTGAATTTTGAATTACATACCTCATATAAGGATAAACTAAAAATGCATTAATTTAATTACGGTACGTTCGATCGATCTGAAATTTTGATACGATGCATTGTTAGGTCAGACGGGTCCGTGTGCCAAATTTCAGTTCGATCGGATCATGGGAAGTGGGTCATTTTTGACTTCTGTTTTTCCGCCCAGCCCGCCGAGCCCAAGACAGAGAGAGAGAGAGACGGCCGCGAAGTTAATATAAGGGATTTAAAAAACAAACCGTAAAAACAAAGTTTTTGACTATAAATCCCTTATATATGAGACATAACTAACAGTATTGATTATTTTCAAACATTTACAGACTGAATCTGTCTTAACTCAAGTTTGCTTCATAACCCTGGGGGGGGGAGGTGTGGGTGGGAGGGGGGGAGGGGTGGGTGGGAGGGGGAGAGGGGAAAAAACATTGACAGACTGACACCGAGTGATGTCCCTTGTCTTTAATAAATGGGGGTGGGACGTGAGGGGGTGTCGGCTCGACGGTCGGCGTCAACTCAAACTCACGTGGAATTGGAAGAAAAAAAACAACAAAAAAAACGTGAATTTAAATTACATACCTCATATAAGGATAAACTAAAAATGCATTAATTTAATTACGGTACGTTCGATCGATCTGAAATTTTGATACGATGCATTGTTAGGTCAGACGGGTCCGTGTGCCAAATTTCAGTTCGATCGGATCATGGGAAGTGGGTCATTTTCGACTTCTGTTTTTCCGCCCGCCCGCCGAGCCCAAGACAGAGAGAGACGGCCGCGAAGTTAATATAAGGGATTTAATAAAACAAACACGTAAAAACAAAGTTTTTGACTATAAATCCCTTATATATGAGACATAACTAACAGTATTGATTAGTTTCAAACATTTACAGACTGAATCTGTCTTAACTCAACTTTGCATCATAACCCTAGTGGGGGGGAGGGGTGGGTGGGGGGAGAGGGGAAAAGTCTGGTCACCGATTCGCTTGACCGAGCTCAGAGTGACACGTAAAATGTAAACAAAAGCGCACCGTCGTTTCGTTGGGTCGCCTAAATGCTCAAACTTTCACGTGGCAAAAAAACAATAACAAATCGTGAATTTAAATTACATACCTCATATTAGGATAAACTAAAAATGCATTAATTTAATTACGGTACGTTCGATCGATCTGAAATTTTGATACGATGCATTGTTAGGTCAGACGGGTCCGTGTGCCAAATTTCAGTTCGATCGGATCATGGAAAGTGGGTCATTGTTTACTTCTGTTTTTCCGCCCGCCCGCCGAGCCCAAGACAGAGAGAGAGACAGAGACGGCGGTGAAGTTAATATAAGGGATTTAAAAATAAAACAAACCCGTAAAAACAAAGTTTTTGACTATAAATCCCTTATATATGAGACATAACTAACAGTATTGATTATTTTCAAACGCTACAAACATTGACAGACTGACACCGAGTGATGTCCCTTGTCTTTAATAAATGGGGGTGGGACGTGAGGGGGTGTCGGCACGACGGTCGGCGTCAACTCAAACTCACGTGGAAGTGGAAGAAAAAAAACAATAACAAACCGTGAATTTGAATTACATACCTCATATAAGGATAAACTAAAAATGCATTAATTTAATTACGGTACGTTCGATCGATCTGAAATTTTGATACGATGCATTGTTAGTTTAATTGGGTCCGTGTGCCAAATTTCAGCTCGATCCGATCACAGGAAGTGGGTCATTTTTTACTTTTGTTTTTCCGCCCGCCCGCCCGCCCGCCCAGCCCATGAGATGACGACAGAGACATCCGCGAAGTTAATATAAGGGATTTAACAACTCTGTTGGAAGCGTTACTTGAATGTTAGTTTAGTCAAGTAAATATAATAGTAGACTGTGACGCTTCTACCCTATACCGTACTATACTATTTACCAATGTTACTATACTGCACTATAGGTTATCCTAATAGCATGGATCGGTTTTGTTTAATCTTAACTGGTAAACCGTAACTTCAATTCCGACAAATAAGCATATTAGCCAAAAAAAGTGTATATGTTACAGGAAATATGTGAAATTCAGGCGATGAATAAAATTTCTGGTGGTTTTAGTCAAAGTATGAAATGATTGCTACTTCATACATTCCCTTGGAGTTCTATAGAATGTTGAGTTGTCGTGCGGCTAAGTATCTAACTGGCCTACTGATGTTCTATAGTATGCCTAGGAAAAGTATTCAAACATTTTACAAATTTCATACTTTGCCTGAAACCATCAGGTATTCTATACATTGCCTGGCATTCTATAGAGTGCCGGATTGCACACATGCCTGGAACACATACACGTCTTATGTGCGAAAATTATTTTTTTAAAATTAATTTTAATTGAAATATAATCCCGACTTGTTCGTGAAATCAAAGTCTCTGTTGTAAGTAGTCGGCGAGCGATATCAAAGTCTCTGTTGTAAGTAGTCGGCGAGCGATATCAAAGTCTCTGTTGTAAGTAGTGGGCGAGTGATATTAAAGTCTCTGTTGTAAGTAGTCGGCGAGTGATATCAAAGTCTCTGTTGTAAGTAGTCGGTGAGTGATATCAAAGTCTCTGTTGTAAGTATTCGGCGAATGATATCAAAGTCTATGTTGTCAGTAGTGGGCGAGTGATATCAAAGTCTCTGTTGTACGTATTCGGCGAGTGATATCAAAGTCTCTGTTGTAAGTAGTCGGCGAGTGATATCAAAGTCTCTGTTGTAAGTAGTCGGCGAGTGATATCACAGTCTCTGTTTTAAGTATTCGGCGAGTGATATCAAAGTATCTGTTGTAAGTAGTCGGTGAGTGATATCAAAGTCTCTGTTGTAAGTAGTCGGTGAGTGATATCAAAGTCTCTGTTGTAAGTATTCGGCGAGTGATATCAAAGTCTTTGTTGTAATTAGTCGGAGAGTGATATCAAAGTCTCTGTTGTAAGTAGTCGGCGAGTGATATCAAAGTCTCTGTTGTAAGTATTCGGTGAGTGATACCAAAGTCTCTGTTGTAAGTAGTCGGCTAGTGATATCAAAGCCTCTGTTGTAAGTAGTCGGCGAGTGATATCTAAGTCTCTGTTGTAAATAGACGGCGAGTGATATCACAGTCGCTGTTGTAAGTAGTCGGCGAGTGATATCAAAGTCTCTGTTGTAAGTAGTCGGCGAGTGATATCAAAGTCTCTGTTGTAAGTAGTCGGCTAGTGATATCAAAGTCTCTGTTGTAAGTAGTGGGCGAGTGATATCAAAGTATCTGTTGTAAGTAGTCGGCGAGTGATATCACAGTCTCTGTTGTAAGTAGTCGGCGAGGGATATCACAGTCTCTGTTGTAAGTAGTCGGCGAGTGATATCACAGTCTCTGTTGTAGGTAGTGGGCGAGTGATATCAAAGTCTCTGTTGTAAGTAGTCGGCGAGTGATATCACAGTCTCTGTTGTAAGTAGTCGGCGAGTGATATCAAAGTCTCTGTTGTAAGTAGTCGGTAAGTGATATCAAAGTATCTGTTGTAAGTAGTCGGCGAGTGATATCACAGTCTCTGTTGTAGGTAGTGGGCGAGTGATATCAAAGTCTCTGTTGTAAGTAGTCGGCGAGTGATATCAAAGTCTCTGTTGTAAGTAGTCGGCGAGTGATATCACAGTCTCTGTTGTAAGTAGTCGGCGAGTGATATCACAGTCTCTGTTGTAGGTAGTGGGCGAGTGATATCACAGTCTCTGTTGTAAGTAGTCGGCGAGTGATATCACAGTCTCTGTTGTAGGTAATGGGCGAGTGATATCAAAGTCTCTGTTGTAAGTAGTCGGCGAGTGATATCAAAGTCTCTGTTGTAAGTAGTCGGCGAGTGATATCACAGTCTCTGTTGTAAGTAGTCGGCGAGTGATATCACAGTCTCTGTTGTAAGTAGTCGGCGAGTGATATCAAAGTCTCTGTTGTAAGTAGTCGGTGAGTGATATCAAAGTCTCTGTTGTAAGTAGTCGGCGAGTGATATCAAAGTATCTGTTGTAAGTAGTCGGCGAGTGATATCAAAGTCTCTGTTGTAAGTAGTCGGCGAGTGATATCAAAGTCTCTGTTGTAAGTAGTCGGCGAGTGATATCAAAGTATCTGTTGTAAGTAGTCGGCGAGTGATATCAAAGTCTCTGTTGTAAGTAGTCGGCGAGTGATATCACAGTCTCTGTTGCAGGTAGTGGGCGAGTGATATTAAAGTCTCTGTTGTACGTATTCGGCGAGTGATATCAAAGTCTCTGTTGTAAGTAGTCGGAGAGTGATATCAAAGTCTCTGTTGTGAGTAGTCGGCGAGTGATATCAAAGTATCTGTTGTAAGTAGTCGGCGATTAATATCAAAGTATCTGTTGTAAGTAGTCGGCGAGTGATATCAAAGTATCTGTTGTAAGTAGTCGGCGAGTGATATCAAAGTATCTGTTGTAAGTAGTCGGCGAGTGATATCAAAGTATCTGTTGTAAGTAGTCGGCGAGTGATATCAAAGTATCTGTTGTAAGTAGTCGGCGAGTGATATCAAAGTCTCTGTTGTAAGTAGCCGGCGAGTGATATCAAAGTCTCTGTTGTAAGTAGTCGGCGAGTGATATCACAGTCTCTGTTGTAAGTAGTCGGCGAGTGATATCACAGTCTCTGTTGTAGGTAGTGGGCGAGTGATATCACAGTCTCTGTTGTAAGTAGTCGGCGAGTGATATCACAGTCTCTGTTGTAGGTAATGGGCGAGTGATATCAAAGTCTCTGTTGTAAGTAGTCGGCGAGTGATATCAAAGTCTCTGTTGTAAGTAGTCGGCGAGTGATATCACAGTCTCTGTTGTAAGTAGTCGGCGAGTGATATCACAGTCTCTGTTGTAAGTAGTCGGCGAGTGATATCAAAGTCTCTGTTGTAAGTAGTCGGTGAGTGATATCAAAGTCTCTGTTGTAAGTAGTCGGCGAGTGATATCAAAGTATCTGTTGTAAGTAGTCGGCGAGTGATATCAAAGTCTCTGTTGTAAGTAGTCGGCGAGTGATATCACAGTCTCTGTTGTAGGTAGTGGGCGAGTGATATCAAAGTCTCTGTTGTACGTATTCGGCGAGTGATATCAAAGTCTCTGTTGTAAGTAGTCGGAGAGTGATATCAAAGTCTCTGTTGTCAGTAGTCGGCGAGTGATATCAAAGTATCTGTTGTAAGTAGTCGGCGATTAATATCAAAGTATCTGTTGTAAGTAGTCAGCGAGTGATATCAAAGTATCTGTTGTAAGTAGTCGGCGAGTGATATCAAAGTATCTGTTGTAAGTAGTCGGCGAGTGATATCAAAGTATCTGTTGTAAGTAGTTGACGAGTGATATCACAGTCTCTGTTGTAGGTAGTTGACGAGTGATATCACAGTCTCTGTTGTAAGTAGTCGGCGAGTGATATCACAGTTTCTGTTGTAGGTAGTTGACGAGTGATATCACAGTCTCTGTTGTAAGTAGTCGGCGAGTGATATCACAGTCTCTGTCGTAGGTAGTTGACGAGTGATATCACAGTCTCTGTTGTAGGTAGTTGACGAGTGATATCACAGTCTCTGTTGTAAGTAGTCGGCGAGTGGTATCACAGTCTCTGTTGTAGGTAGTTGACGAGTGATATCACAGTCTCTGTTGTAAGTAGTCGGCGAGTGATATCAAAGTCTCCGTTTTATGTAGTCGGCGAGTGATATCAAAGTTTTTATTCTGCTTCAAGGCTAGTCACCAATGTCAATTATTTTTATTTATTTATTTTATGGGAGTGTTTAATATTTTTCCTGTATTAGCGTTAGACGAATGAGTTGACTGATGTTCTTAAAGTCTGCTTACTGTGTGTTAGACGAATGAGTTGACTGATGTTCTTAAAGTCTGTTTACTGTGTGTTAGACGAATGAGTTGACTGATGTTCTAAAAGTCTGTTTACTGTGTGTTAGACGAATGAGTTGACTGATGTTCTTAAAGTCTGTTTACTGTGTGTTAGACGAATGAGTTGACTGATGTTCTTAAAGTCTGTTTACTGTGTGTTAGACGAATGAGTTGACTGATGTTCTTAAAGTCTGTTTACTGTGTGTTAGACGAATGAGTTGACTGATGTTCTTAAAGTCTGTTTACTGTGTGTTAGATGAATGAGTTGAATGATGTTGTTAAAGTCTGTTTACTGTGTGTTAGACGAATGAGTTGACTGATGTTCTTAAAGTCTGTTTACTGTGTGTTAGACGAATGAGTTGACCGATGTTCTTAAAGTCTGTTTACTGTGTGTTAGACGAATGAGTTGACCGATGTTCTTATAGTCTGTTTATTGTGTGTTAGACGAATGAGTTGACTGATGTTCTTAAAGTCTGTTTACTGTGTGTTAGACGAATGAGTTGACCGATGTTCTTATAGTCTGTTTACTGTGTGTTAGACGAATGAGTTGACCGATGTTCTTAAAGTCTGTTTACTGTGTGTTAGACGAATGAGTTGACTGATGTTCTTAAAGTCTGTTTGCTGTGTGTGATAGATGGGACATACATTCTTGACATTTAAACTTATTTTCTTAATTGAATTTTAACAAAAGCTGCGACCGAGTCCCAGATAGAATAAGATATAAAGTCGCTACTACATTTTTTGGCAAAGGCGCAGACATTCTAATTTTTTCCCTATTGAAATTTGATGTGCGGTAACTCAAAACTACTGCTCGGCATCTGCCAGATAGCCACGCGGCTGCGCTGCCACGCATCTTAAAGAGAACATTGATATCAAGGTATGCGTAGCTATATATAGCTAGATTATGAATATTCTGTTCATTACAAATAATGACCATGAAGGTGATGTTGTTTACTGCGCGGTTTATGAGTGTTTGTTACCTTCTTCAGACAGCGGTGCCATTTCCTGGGGAACCTCTTCTAATACTACACATATATTGAAAACCCACGATGCAGTGAATCAGCGAAAAGTGAACCGCGAAGTTGTATGTATTAATTTTAATATCACGCATCAAACACCATGATAAAATGTTCATTACCACAAGGGAATCCTTAAATTAGCAGAAACTACCTAGTTATGTGAACAAAGTAAAAAGTTCGAGTTGTGCATTTTGTTATCAATCTGAGTAAATAAAATTTAAGAACAATGTTTATCTTGAACTAGGTTCACGAGCTCTAATATGCTCAATGTAAACAAGATTGTGCGAATGCTAGCAAATTATTTAATGGTATCCCTAAATGTAGAGTTCCAAGTCAAGTGGCATGCCACTTTCATAAAATCTTTCACCATGTATGTAAATGGTTGCGGCATTGTTTGCAATTAGACATACATATATTTTACACTAAAAAAAAACTTTCTATAGTTTCGATATGCAAATTATTACATATTTTTTTAAAAAGTGTCTGTTTAATTTAATATATTTAAACAGTTGTTTAACCTACAAGAAATGCAACATTTACAAAACACAATTTATTAATACTAAGCCTCATATCATTTATATTACATTTTTAAAAAAAAATTCTGATCATTTTTATTATCTTCATTATATTTACAACATAAATAAGAATCGCTGCTTTGTGGTGCGTCATTGGTGCGATATCAATTTACTGAACTTCATATCTAATACATAATCGCCCTACCTGTGCGTGTGTCTCCCCCCATCGAAAGGCGCGCAAAAAAGCGCTCGAGAGGCGCGCAAAATTATTATAAATAAATTTAAAAATTTCGCCATTAAAAATAGTATATAACGTCACTCCTTTTGCACAGAACGTCAATTACCGAAACGACGCACGAATTATGCGTGTGTGTTAGCCTTAGCCTTAGCAGGCTTTTCCACTAGTATGACATAAATTATATATTGAATTTGATGTGTTCTATAAAATATGTGCAATATTCTTTATTTTCATAGTTAGAAATTATAATAATTATAATAACATACATTATGTACACATGTAATAAAACAAAATTTATTTATTACGTGCATATATTTGTGTTTCCACAATTTTTTGACCCAGGATGGCTCAGCCTTTCCGATTTGACCAAAGGACGTTTCGACCCTGGTCGTTTAGAGAACGGATTTTCGATTACGGACAATGCGACCCTTGCGATTCCACCCCGCACAGTTCGACAACACAACGTCTTGACCACACGACATTTCAATCCCGGATGGTTCGACCCTTTTGTGTCTACATCATAAAATTACTTAATTTTTATTTATTAATTTTCCCCCTTATTTATTATTTTAAAAGTTTATTTTTGTTATAATAATAATAATAAAGACGTGTCTGAGCTATACGGACGCTCCTTCTTCTATACATAAGATTAATACGTCCACAGACCATGCCGGTCTGTTGGCTAGGGATGCTGCGTTCACAGGCCATGGCTATAAGGGTTCCAAGAATTACCCAGATGCCTTCAAGTCTTAATTATTCTTTTATCTATTTAAAATGTGAAATAGCATGAAAGTTATTTTTATCGTTTAATTTATGATAGGACGATTTTTAAAAAGTATATACACTGACAACCGGGGATCGGACACTTCAACCCCAGACGATTCGACCATGGACCTTTCGACTCCGGTAAGTTCGACCACAGGAAGTTTCGACCACAGGACATTTCGACCCCGGTAGGTTCGGTCCCTGTGGCTGATCCCCTTGCCGACCTTGCTGGATGTTCAGCGACAAAGGCGTTGCCGGAGCCCACAACAGTTCTGGAAGAGGCCATCAGTGCCATACATGTGTCGACGTAAAGGGAAGACGGCTGGCAGATAAAAAGAAATAAAAAGAATAATAAGAGAAAAAAACCCGAATCAACAGTGATTCAGTCAAACGGGAGTTCATTAACGAAACTGTCATATGTCGACGCTGTTTCAAGGGAAAGCCCTCCACTTTGAACCACAACAGAAGACGTGGAATGTCCATAAAAGACACTATGATGACGACTCTGAGGAGGATGAGGCAAACTATTTTGAATATGACTGGTTTCCCCAGGACGAGTCAACGGACGAAAGTCAATCAACATGTAGACATTTTAAACTATTTTTAACATGGCAACTACGTTCCTTATACTGTTTATACAAGATAAAATGAGAAGAAAATAAGATCAAGTGCACCTCGCTAAAACCAAATAAAATCAATTGAACTCAACACATGGTCCAGAAACACCGTCACATTCGACACATAGACCACACAGCTTATACTTGTTTCCCTCAACGTTAAGACTTGTAACAATAAGGAGCATCACATAATGAACATAGTGAAAAACCACAAAAATTAATAATAGTATCTTGTTATTAATACAAATTATGTAATGTGTATTGCTATTCTACATTCATATTTTGATAAAAACAGATAGTAGAGACTGTAGACGACTTGTCATTATATAATTAATTGTTATTAATATTGACTGTGGAAAAAGTAGACACAGTTGTAAAAATAACAAGTGAGGGTAGAGACAATAGACAACTGTCTCAGTGCTATTCCGTGTCATGATTAAAGTTTCAGGTTGTTTGTTTGTGATAGTTAATTTTGTATCATTTTTTTGAAATTGTATTTCTATATCTTGTATGACTTGTATAGAAAACATTATTAAGATGTTTTTAACACTACATCTCGTAAACTTTATCAAGGATCCTGGTGGACCTCTTTAGCTATCTGAAGGCGTGTTAAACAAAGTTAAAATAAATAACAAAATTCATAACTTATGTATTAGTATTAAATTTAAATGATAAACTCCGGGATACAGTTAAAACTATATCTTCGGTTGTTATCATAGATGTCTCATTTCCGGATATATTTTTGAAAAATAATCTGTTTAAGGAAGGTGTTTAAATGATTGATATTTGGACATTTCTATAACTAATGTGTGACATTGTGAATCAAATGATTCATTTATAACTAATGTGTGACATTGTGAATCAAATGATTTATTTATAAGTAATGTGTGTCATTGTGAATCAAATGATTCATTTATAACTAATGTGTGACATTGTGGATCAAATGATTTATTTATAACTAATGTGTGTCATTGTGAATCAAATGATTCATTTATAACTAATGTGTGACATTGTGAATCAAATGATTTATTTATAACTAATGTGTGGCATTGTGAATCAAATGATTTATTTATAACTAATGTGTGTCATTGTGAATCAAATGATTTATTTATAACTAATGTGTGACATTGTGAATCAAATGATTTATTTATAACTAATGTGTAACATTGTGAATCAAATGATTTATTTATAACTAATGTGTGACATTGTGAATAAAATGAATCATTTATAACTAATGTGTGACATTTTGAATCACATGATTTAATTATAACTAGTGTGTGACATTGTGAATCAAATGATTTATTTCTAACTAATGTTTGACATTGTGAATCAAATGATTCATTTATAACTAGTGTGTGACATTGTGAATCAAATGATTCATTTATAACTAGTGTGTGACATTGTGAATCAAATTATTTATTTATAACTAATGTGTAACATTGTGAATCAAATGATTTATTTATAACTAACGTGTGACATTGTGAATCAAATCATTTATTTATAACTAATGTGTGACATTGTGAATCAAATGATTTATTTATAACTAATGTGTGACATTGTGAATCAAATGATTTATTTCCAGGCAAAGTAAGAAACCGAGAAAGTCACATAACTCCAAATAGACTTGTTGACATTTTTAGATGTTGTTTAATTCATGTCTTGATTCAGTTACTTCTACTATAATAGGATTGTGTGTAATTTAAGTTGTTTAATTCACATCTTTACATAATCAGAAATACAATTCTATGATTTTTTAATAAATAAATTGTGTTGCTATACTGTTTATTTTGATAATAATTTAGAAGAATAACTTACATTATAAAATTAGACAACAAAACAGATTTTAAAAAAATATTCACTTAAGATAAAGAAAGAAGTAATATAATTCTATATATATATATTAATATATACGCCTACGTAACAAATGAAGTACACCATTTATATCACACGGTATGTTGCGGAAGACAAAGCCAGTCCAAGTGCACACCTTTAATTGTTTTCTTTAAATTAAAATAACATTCAACCCTATCATACTGATAATCCCTTGACAACATTTACAATTTTGTGCTGTCTCTCGTCTTAGATTACTTTAAAAAATATTTGAACAAAAGAGCCCAAATATATTACTGGGTCCATTAAGAAAATAGTATATGTTCTTCCAAATTATGTAAAGAAATTGAGGGGAAAAAACGACACACAATTTTTTTATATCATTGAATCACTGTTATTGATATTGTTCAACTTTCCCAAATGTAATTAAATGTGTCACTCGATAAGATGGCAAGGACTGAGGGAGGGGATATATGACATATGTATAGTCTGTGATCAATAAAAAGATCAGGAAAGATATGATAAAAGCAAAGAATGAATGGATAGAACACAATGCTCTGACATCGATGAAAATCTACTAAGGAACAATTCAAGGAAGGCTTACAAAATTGTTAAAGACATGACATCCACCAAACAAGGTCGTATCTCAACCATACAAGATAAATCCGCAAAATGTATCACAGAAGAACAAGAAATTCTCAGAAGATGGACCGAATACTGTTCTGAGCTGTACAATGAAGACTCCAAAGGCGATGCGTCAGTGCTCAACGGCCCAAAGTCAACTAACACAGACATGCATTCTATTCTCCGCGATGAGGTGGAGCTGGCTGTACAAAAACTGAAGAAGGGGAAATCAGCTGGAGCGGACAACATTCCGGGCGAACGGATTCAAGCAGGAGGAGACCCCGTAATAAACATCCTAACTAACATGTGCAACAAGATCTGGCAGACAGGGAAATGGCCAACCCCCTGGACGCAATCGCTGGTTATCACAGTCCCAAAAAAGGGTAATCTATAGGTGTATCAGAACTACCGCACAATCAGCCTGATTAGTCACCCCAGCAAAGTCATGCTATGATCATATTGAAAATACTGAAACCACAAGCAGAGCAAATCATTTCAGAAGATCAGGCGGGCTTCGGAACAGGAAGAATCACAACGGAGCAAATCTTTAACCTGCGAGTTCTCTGTGAAAAACATCTCCAACACCAGAGGGACCTCTATCATGTCATTGTAGACTTTAAAAAAGCGTTCGACAGAGTGTGGCATGCAGCACTGTGGGCAACGATGCACAAATTCAACATAAATGCAAACATCATTGAAGTGATCAAGAACCATTACAACAGAGCAACCAGCACAGTACTCTTCAACAGCAAGCTGGGAGATTGGTTCAAGACCACTGTTGGTGTCAGACAAGGATGTTTACTTTCCCCCATCTTCTTCAACTTCCTTCTTGAAAGGATCATGGCAGATGTGCTAGAATACCATGTTGGAAAAGTCAGCATCGGAGGGAGAAGTATAACCAACCTACGCTTCGCCGATGACATTGACGGCCTAGCTGGTAGCAAGGACGAACTAAAAGAATTCCTCGCAAAGCTAGAGAAAACAGCAAAGGCTTACGGCATGAAAATCAACGCAGAAAAGACCAAGGTCATGGCTAATAGAAAATTCACAAGCGAGATTAGGATAAAAGGGCAAAAACTCGAATAAGTCTCCAATTTCAAGTATCTAGGGGCCATAATATCCGACGAAGGCTCAAAGTCAGAAATTCTTGCCAGAGTAGCCCAAACAATGGCAGCATTGAGCAAATTTTAAACACATCTGGCAAAGTAAGAAGCTCTCCATGAGATCAAAGATCCGGCTAATGCGCTGTCTAGTGATGTCGGTATTTTTGTATGGTTGTGAGGCTTGGACGCTCACTGCAGACCTCCAAAGACGAATCAATGCGCTGGAGATGAGATGTTTCAGAAAGATATTGAACATCTCCAAAACAGCGCACATCACAAACGAAGCGGTCCGCAACACAATAAGTACTGTCATTGGCCCCTTCGAGGACCTACTCACACCAATTAAGAAGAGGAAATGACGATGGTACGGACACGTGACAAGAACTGGAGGTCTCGCAAAAACCATATTACAAGGCACAATCCAGGGAGAAAGGAAAAGATGCAGACAAAAAAGAGATGGGAGGACGATATCAAAGAGTGGACTGGCCTGTCTTCAGCGACTCTCAAAGGGCAGCACAGGACCGTGACAAATGGCGTGTGTTAGTGAGCAGTTCATGATGGTGCCCCAACGACCCAACAACGGGTTAAGGGATAATTCAAGTTCAATAGTCTGTGTGTGGGGGCGAGTTATTCGGTAGAGAGAGAAGAGAAAGAATAGAGAGAAATAGGAAAGTTAAGACATGTTTGTATTACGGAGATAGTGACTCAAATGAGAACATAGCACTGCCCAACAAATCGTACTTTCACAGGCTAGACCACAACAGGGACTCGAACTGCCGTCATTGCAGCCAAGCCTCTGAGACAATCTTACACCTGCTGACGTCTTGTCCCGCGCTAGGCATAGCCGGGGAGGTAAGGGAGGCAAAAGAGTCCCACGTGAAGACAATGTTGTATGGCACTGCTCAGCAGATGGAGCAGGTTACCCAGGTATTAGCCAAGGCCTTAAGAGACTAGTCTCAGGCCTACAGAATATGTGATTAGTTTAGTACTGAGATACTAGAAGTTGAGATAGTGCTAGAATAGAGAAGGTCACTGAGGTATTGTGGTAGGATTATTAGACAAGTATTCGTTGTATCGGTGTTTGCATTGGACATTCATGATTGCTACATTGCTATTACGTTACAAAGATTGTGTATTCATATTATTAAAATACTAAATCAATAGTATGACAAGCTGGTTGTCAGAATTATTTATTTCCTCATTATGAACGGCAGAAGAGAGTTTGACTTAAACATAACACAGGCAACTGGGACATAAAACATTGAATGATTAAAAACATGATAAAATGATGTTAAACGTATGAGAAACCTGAAACATTAAATGATCAAAAACATGATAATAGATGAAGTTAAACAGGTTACACAAAATTCCTTTCTTTATAACTTTTAAGTCATCTTTGATAGTTGAGCTTATTTTTTAAAAAAAGAAAATACAAAATTGTAATAAAAAAAAATGAAACAAAACAATTTTATCAATTTTGAATCTTAAAGAAACTAAGTTTTACTTTCTAAACAATCTTTATTAAAAAAAAACAATGATACAAAATATTTGTTGAGAGCACGCATTTGTCTTACTTGAATAAGTAAAAGGCCGAGCAGTAAATGCCGAGAAGAGATTTTTATTGTCTGACAAATGCCCGAATAAGACAATGTGCAAGCAGTGAAATTAAGCATATGCATATTAGCAAGTCTTGATGCAAATAACAAGTGTAACTAGTGTGTCTTGAAGAATCTAGAAAGAAAATGTATTATTAATTGTCAAATATTTCCCAACTGCTGCTAACTAAACCATATTTATCTGTGTACAGTGAAAAGCATATAGATGTAGATGCTCATTAGTTGGTAGACAGAGTTATATTCGTTATAGTTGGTGTGAAATCATCTGATAGACATAGAAAAAGTTAAAGATACCAGCAAATAGTATCCACACTAACAGATATTAACTGATATCTTCACCCAAAACAGATAAGAGATGAAACGTTTCATGTTAATATTTCAATAAGTATCGTGTCTACTACAGCAAATATTTTTATGTAAACTCAGTCCGTCTCACAAGTCAAATGATGCGATCATTCATATCAAGTCACAACTCACTAATCAAGAAATATTGTGAGAAGTAATAATAAGAAACAACTAGTCCCATTTTAGATGTAAAGTCTTTCTCAACTTTTCAAAATATTTTATTTAGATACATGACTTTAGGTAAAAAAATATAAAAAACTCTCATGTCATGGCTGAAAAAGAGCGCAGAAACAATATAGATACAATTAAATAAACTCAAGCTTCTGGTCAAGATATTTATATGGTCGTGTTATGATTTTGTGTGTATTTATATATATTTATTATTTATAGCCTTACAATTGAAGAATTGTGCAAATTTTGAAGAGAACACAATAAATTGAATAATTATGTATCGCACCAATGGCGCACCACACGGCACTATTTCTGATTTAATTTATTAGACATTGTATTTTGAAAATAAGTGAAGTAAATATCAAGTTTTAAATTTAAAAAAAAACATTTTAAAAATTATGAAACTTATTAAATTTTGTAATAAAAATGTCGCATTTTATGTACTTTAAGATACGTAGAGAAATATAAAATTGTAATAAAAATTAAAATTAAAAAATATAGCTATTTAAAATATGGAAACTATCAGATATTTTATGAAGTATAAAATAAATACATGTCTAAATTAAAATCACATGACGGCTGAACCATTTCTTAGGTATTATATTAAAGTGGTACGCCACTTGACTTCGATTCCCTACATCTAGGGATACAAATTCAATAATTACGCTAGCATTCTTCTACTGAGCCTAATACAAACTTGTGACCCTGGTTCACACTATTTATAGATGAATAAAGTTCTTAAAAAGTTTCACATAATAATAATAAATTGATAATTTTTATAGCGCTGTATCCAAGCAAGGAGCCGGGCTCACAGCGATTTACATGGAGATAATAACATACATATAATAATAAAATAAACATTCTTATCATAATAACCACATAAATAATAGTACACATAATCTACGTTAATCATTAAAAATAAATGTTTTTCTTTAATTTTGAAATTAATTTTAATTAGTATCATAACAAAATGAGCATATGAACCATTTACTTTAATTCATACAACTACCGAGTTTCTTCTAATCTTAGGATTATCTAGTCTTACTGAAATGTTTATCACGTTTTTGGTGCATAACCACAGTAGTAATACATAAATCACTGGCTGCTACACATTTATACATAACCGCAGTAATAATAGAGAAATCACTGGCTGCTACACATTTATACATAACCACAGTAATAATAGAGAAATCACTGGCTGCTACACATTTCAATTTTCGCGGATTCAGTGCTCGCGGGTTTTTAAATATTCCAGAAGTATTATAAAAGATGGCCAGGAAATGGCTCCACCGTCTTAAAAAAACATTAAAAAACAGTCAACGGCCACACGGTAAAAGTAATCATCACCTTAATCGTAATCATTTTTACAACACAGAATAATCATCACCATCACCGAAGTCATACATAGCTACATGTACTTCACTATAAAATAACTGTAAAATTATATACCGATTTCGTATTGCTAAACAATTGGTGTCCCTACTTCGCTATAAAATAACTGTAAACTTATATTCCGATTTCGTATTGCTTAACAATTGGTGTCCCTACATCACTCTGCTTTTTTAAATTTTGTGTTGTAAGCAATGCTGACTGACTGAAATAGTTATTTTTTGTTGCAGTAATTTGGTGCGCTGCTTTCTAAAATGAGTTAAAAAATCGTGTGGTGATTAGCACTGTAAAAAATATTATTATATACATATTTTATTTACTTTTCAGGAATATTTCGTATTCATCATACAAGGATAAGTTACTTGGGCTTTCGAACAAAAAAAAAGTTGGCGCCGTGGGCGCCCTTCAACTCTTAATATAAAATACTTTGTGTAAATTTAAGGAAGTTTAATATTACGTATCTATCATACAAGGACAAGTTTGTTGGGCTTTTGAAAAAAGTTGGCGCCGCAGCACAACCTAGTCTGTTGTATATTTGTAATTTATGCTCTCTACTTTTGATAGTGTAGATTATGGAATTATCATTTTTAGCAACTGCAATCATGAAATATTAGAATAAAAATATGATTGACCAAAATGATCATTATAGAAACAATTATATACAAATATATACATTTAATAAAAATAAAGTATAATCGTATTAAATATATATATATATAAATTCAGTTCTTAATATAAAGTAAACTTTTAAAAAATGAAATTAAGCTTAATTAAGTACTATTCTTTAATTGTCAAAGTCATCGGTGTTGTTAAAGTTGGTAAACTATATAAATACATACACAAAAGTCTTGTGGTTAGAGTTTGTAAACTATCGTATATACTCGTTCCTTGGCCCGTTCGTTCATAAGCCGACCCCCCACTATTGGAACAGAAAATTATTAATAGTGTATAACCCGCTCACAAGCCGACCCCCCACTATTGGAAGAGAAAAGTATTAATAGTGTATAACCCGCTCACAAGCCGACCCCCCACTATTGGAAGAGAAAAGTATTAATAGTGTATAACCCGCTCACAAGCCGAGCCCCCCACTATTAGAAGAGAAAAGTATTAATAGTGTGGGGCCCGCTCACAAGCCGACCCCCCACTATTGGAAGAGAAAAGTATTAATAGTGTATAACCCGCTCACAAGCCGACCCCCCACTATTGGAAGAGAAAAGTATTAATAGTGTATAACCCGCTCACAAGCCGACCCCCCACTTTTGGAAGAGAAAAGTATTAATAATGTATAACCCGCTCACAAGCTGACCCCACTATTGGAAGAGAAAAGTATTAATAGTGTATAACCCTCTCACAAGCCGACCCCCCACTATTAGAAGAGAAAAGTATTAATAATGTATAACCCGCTCACAAGCCGACCTCCCACTATTGGAAGACAAAAGTATTAATAGTGTATAACCCGCTCACAAGCCGACCCCCCACTATTGGAAGAGAAAAGTATTAATAGTGTATAACCCGCTCACAAGCCGACCCCCCACTATTGGAAAAGAAAAGTATTAATAGTGTATAACCCGCTCACAAGCCGACCCCCCACTATTGGAAGAGAAAAGTATTAATAGTGTATAACCCGCTCACAAGCCGAGCTCCCCACTATTAGAAGAGAAAAGTATTAATAGTGTATAAACCGCTCACAAGCCGACCCCCCCACTATTGGAAGAGAAAAGTATTAATAGTGTATAACCCGCTCACAAGCCGACCCCCCACTATTGGAAGAGAAAAGTATTAATAGTGTATAACCCGCTCACAAGCCGACCCTCCACTATTGGAAGAGAAAACGTATTAATAGTGTATAACCCGCTCACAAGCCGACCCCCCACTATTGGAAGAGAAAAGTTTTAATAGTGTATAACCCGCTCACAAGCCGACCCCCCACTATTGGAAGAGAAAAGTATTAATAGTGTATAACCCGCTCACAAGCCGACCCCCCACTATTGGAAGAGAAAAGTATTAATACTGTATAACCCGCTCACAAGCCGACCCCCCACTTTTGGAAGAGAAAAGTATTAATAGTGTATAACCCGCTAACAAGCCGACCCCCCACTATTGGAAGAGAAACATCGAACCAAGGCAGATCCCGAGTCGCGGGTTCGAGCCCAGGTTCTGGCAAGGCCTCTGGGGCATTGTGCTGGCCACACATTCCCCTGCTCGTTAGTGGTGGCCAAAAAAACTTGTGAACGCTACATCACTTGCCCCAAAGTCCGTCATGGACTGGAAAGGGGGTCATAACCCGCTCACAAGCCGACCCCCCGACCCCCCACTTTTGGAAGAGAAAGTATTAATAGTGTATAATCCGCTCACAAGCCAACCCCCCCCCCTATTGGAGGAGAAAAGTATTAATAGTGTATAACCCGCTCACAAGCCGACCCCCCCCCCACTTTTGGAAGAGAAAAGTATGAATAGTGTATAACCCGCTCACAAGCCGACCCCCCACTTTTGGAAGAGAAAAGTATTAATAGTGTATAACCCGCTCGCAAGCCGAACCCCCAAAAATAATTAGACAGCTTAAACAAAATGGTACAATTTTTATAAAAACTAAAATCTAAATCGGTCATTATGATTATTTACTTTGTACTGCCTATTTTTGTCCTTGTCCTCTTTGTTAGGCAAGATTTACCGGTATTTAAAATTAAATTCTTTGGTAAACAGTGACGAAAGCGCGTACATTAAAATTCGTTGTTGAAAACAAAATGTGTAAAACAATTTAATAAAACGTTCACAAAATATAATACCTTATTTAATAACCTTAAGCACAGATATTTATACTGTATTATAGTTTCTGGTAGAGCAGTCGAATCTTGTAGAATGTAGAACAGGACCTTGATGATCAACAATAAAACCACCGATATTCAATATCAATGCAGAATACGTTAATGACCCGCTTGTAAGCCGACACTTTTCCCCCTAGATTTTGTCCAAACAAGTTCGGCTTGCGAACGAGTATATACGGTATACAAATACATACACTAACGTATTTTAATTTATTATAATTTGTGTATGTGTGTCTATTATAATCTTTAGAGGTTAACTATGAAGTAAGCAGAACTCGATAAATGACAGCTTTGCGTTATTGCACTATTATTATCCAAACATATAGAAACAATACAAATAATCTATTAAATATTTGGAGGAAGAAATAAAACTCCATGTATGGCATATATTATATGCATTAAAAATTATATATATCCCATCAACGCTGCACCACATAGCACCATTACTTATTTAGTATAGCGTTTTTCTTGACACATTTTGTGTGCCTTGATGATTTGTTAAATTATTTTATTTAACTTCTTTTAAAATTTTAATTTACAATTATGTGAGACAAATAATTATATATTAGTGTTTTTCAAGCTTTATTTATAGTACAATAAACGAATGTTTATAAATATTTTGTTGATAGGAAACATAAATTTTAAAATTGCATATATTTGAAATTGAGAAAACTTTTAACTACATACGATAGGTGTTGTTCATACATATCTCTAATTTTTTCAAAGTAGTATAATCCTATTATGAGTTAGGAAAACTTAATATATCCAAGTGGCACGCCACTTGACCTCGATCCCTATATTTAGGGACACAATGTCAATAATTGCAATAATTCCCCTACCAAGTGGTTAACACTGAATCCAATGACCACAAAATCATGTCTTTATTTCATGATATATTTCTGAATTTTTATAATATTTACTACAAATATACCCGCGCTTTTGCAGCGGATGTTAACTGCCCTTAAAAGTTTTATTACGTAGTTGAAAATATGCCAATAATTATTTGTTAAGTATGTATGTATATTATTGTATATGCATCGATTTTAGTTCGGCATTAAAGTTATAATGTAACTAAATTTTGTTCTTAGCTTACTCTTGATAATGTCATTATTCTGTCGGTCAGAAGTACACATATGAGAAATGTAATGCTCTAATACTGAGACAATTCTACGTATTTTAAACAGCATTATGATGCTTAATATACAAGTCGAAAAGGGTATTAATTTAATTTAAAAACCTGCATGCTATATAGCTATAGATCCAACGTGCAAGGGATTACATTCGAAATAAAACACATGTATTATGTAATACGCTAATATAACACATATATTATGTAATACGCTAATAAAACATATGTATTCTTTAATACACTAATAAAACACATATATTATGTAATATGCTAATAAAACATATGTATTCTTTAATACGCTAATATAACACATATATTATGTAATACGCTAATAAAACACATGTATTCATTAATACACTAATAAAAAACATATATTATGTAATACGCTAATAAAACACATGTATTCTTTAATACGCTAATATAAAACAAATATTATTTAATACGCTAATAAAACACATGTATTCCTTAATACACTAATAAAACACATATATTCTTTAATACGCTAATAAAACACATGTATTCTTTAATACTCTGATACAACTTGATTGAAGAAATAAAACACATGTATTCTTTACTGCACTAATACAACTTGAGGGAAGAAACAAAACACATTTATTCTTTACGACATTAATAAAACTTGAGGAAATAAATAAAACACATGTATTCTTTAATACGCTAATACAACTTGAGGGAAGAAATAAAACACATGTATTCTTTAATATGCAAATACAACTTTAGGGAAGAAATAAAACACATGTATTCTTTAATACGCAAATACAACTTGAGGGAAGAAATTAAACACATGCATTCTTTAATACGCAAATACAACTTGAGGGAAGAAATAAAACACATAAATTCTTTAATACGCTAATACAACTAGAGGGAAGAAATAAAACACATGTATTCTTTAATACGCAAATAGAACTTGAGGGAAGAAATAAAATACATTTATTCTTTAATACGCTAATACAACTTGAGGGAAGAAATAAAACACATGTATTCTTTAATACGCTAATACAACTTGAGGGAAGAAATAAAACACATGTATTCTTTAATACGCTAATACAACTTGAAGAAAGAAAGTCAAGGGAATGGTACCACAACCTGATGTCTAATTTTACGTTACAGGCGATACATATGACTGTGAAATATTTCAGGAATTAGTCATCACATCAACTCTACATTATCTCAGGAACTGGTCATCACATTAAATATGAAATATCTCAGAAACTGGTAACCACATTAACTGTGAAATATCTCAGAAACTGATCATCACATTAAATATGAACATCAACTGTGCCAAATAAATAAAACCGTTTCCCAGAATATCCGTGTAACAGTTTGAGGGAGTCAAATAGTACAACAATTAGGATAATATCCTTAAGTAACGAACTGTCATAAACTATATAGACAAGAAAAGTATTTAATATGATAATTATACCAATGGTTATAAGAATGTTATTTTATAGTTTAGTATTCACTGTTATCAAAAAGAAAAAAAATTGTAGTTTAATTGAGAAATTTAGATCTATTCTGATGATTTGTCTTTTAAAAAAAGTTCAAGTCGACGTAACTGAATAACAGAACGATTGCAAGCTGACATGACTTTTTCATGGACACCTAAACAGTTTTATGTCTCAGATAATAATCATATAAGACAATCATATTAGTTTAATAAGAAAGTATAAAATGCAGTATTTTTATGATTTCTTACCACAGCACCGCTTAACAAAATGTATTTAAACTAATATGGCCCAAAGTCAATGTCAACCGCTTCTCTAATCTCTAAATAAATATCATGAACCTTCGTTTAAAGTGGCCAAAATAATGTAACACATGTCTTCATTGTCTGAAACCTCGTATAATATTTGAGATTGATAAAGATTTGGGATTAAATATTATGATTTGTGTGAGAAAGAAACATGCAATTGTACATGCCGCCGATTGCATTTTTAAAAACTATCGTTAATAGTTCGGGTATTACACAGGTATATATTAATTTATCAATTCTACGCATGCTGTAAATTTGTTTACTGTTGGTTGTCGAAATGGTATTTGTAATAGTCCTTTGAGAATAGAACAATTAAATATTAGAAGCATATGATGGATGCACTATCGCCATTAACAATAAAAACAAAATTACATTGTGTAAAATGATATTTGGCGTTCATTAAAGTTATATTTCCCATCTATGACGCACCGCAAAGCACCGAGTCTGATGTATTTAATATGACATTGTGTTTAGAAAAATGAGCAAGTTAAATAAAAAAATTGTATTGTAAAACAAAAGCAAGTGAAATGGTATTTAAATTCAATAAACATAATATTAATAACGTTTGTATTATAAATGTTTCATTGTTGGTAAATAAAAAGTATTGCATAGAAAAGGAAAATAAAAATAATTTTTAGATTGTTAACATCATAATTAGTTCAAAAATATGAAAACTCTGAAATTTATTCAATTAGTTTGGTTAATATGAATGTCTACTTGTTGAACAGGAGCAACAATTTTAATAAGTTGACTTTTAAAAAATGAACGACTTCTATTTTATTTAAGTGGCAAGCCACTTGACTTCGATCCCTACAATTAGGGATACAATGTCAATAAATTGCTAGCATTCTTTTACCCGTGTATACACTGTGCCTAATTAGAACATTCCCTTGTCTGTAGTTCAGACTATAAATAGTTTTTTTGGTAAATCATAAACTCGTCCATTAATAATAAAATCACAAAATGCATATTGACTTTGTCTTTGATCAAATAACTACATAATTTCTGCTAATTTTAGGATTCTCTAGTGTTTTGGAACTATTCTCAATATTATATACTTCAAAGATCGAAATACACGATGTTTTCATTGTAGTAGTTGAAAAGATTTACTAGAGGAAAGTTTATATTCTTCACGTTTTTTTTTCTTTTGTTGTAGGGTTCAATATCGAATGGAATATTATAAATACGTATTAACAGAGGTAAGTAAAATCCATGATAAAATATAAAACGTTGGTAGTTTTAATTACATCTTCAACTACCATGTTAAATAATATTTAAATGTTAATAACTTTTAATATATACTTTTAATGAGTTTAAAAAAGCAATAATAAAACATAGAAACGCTATCGGGTTTAAGAATAACGTTATAAAAACACACAGGGAAAACAAATATAACTTGAAAATACAACACAAAGATGATCAAATACAACCCTCAGACAGACATACGTATAAAAACACTTTTCTTGTTTCGTATGCAAGTACAAAAGATAAAGTTATTGTTCTTACTGTCTGAAATTCAGACAAAAATTGGTTGCCAAGACCTAACCAGACACACCCTAAAATAATAAACATTTAAAACGCGAATAAAAATACAGAAAATAAATGTAAACCATGGACAAGCGTATGACGCAATAATCTGCTGCATTGAGGGAGTGTCTGTAGTATATATATTATTAGAGTATCACCCGTAAAAAATGACGGAAGTTTTCAGCTGAATTCTAGTTATTTTATAAAAAATGCACTTTTTTAGGGCGCCGACCATTTTCAAAAGCCCAACTAACTTGACATTGTTTGATAAATACGAAATCTTAAACTTTCTCAAATGTGCACAAAGTATTTTATAATAGGAGTTGTAGGGCGCCTAATGCGCCCTCTTTGTTTTTTTGATTTTATAATTAAACATCATCAGATCCTCATTTTACGTTGTTCCCTTTTCCAAAATTAAAATATTAGCGAAAACAATGACGTCATTTAATATTTATTTTTCCCTGCTTTCTAAAATTATTACCTTCACGGAAAGACATTGCTAGTTATATTGTTTAATAATAAGATCTGTTATTTTACACAATATCTAGTCCCCATTCTCATTGTAAATAATACAGGTGTTCTATAATGTCTCCAGTGTCACTCTCCTTGTCATCAACAGAATGTACGGAATTTCTGATGTCTCCATTTTCATTTTAAAGACAGTAATTGCAAAACATATACAGTCTTTATTAAATTTGATTTTATATTATGCATAAAGAAATAACAAGATTACTAACTGTTTGATTGCAAAATGATGGATTGAGATTTTTTTAAAGAAAATGATTTAGTTAAATAACGTGCTTGAACATGATGTAAACTTTCTGTGAAAATTTTTTTTTAAATTGTACATAGAATTAGCATCAGGGCTGGGCGTCTGCAAACATGACCAGATATGTTTGACAGTACATGCCGAGCCAGAGCAGAGGCGATCAGATGCTCATCACCAAGATAAGGACTGAGCGCTGTACAATACAGAGTTACTTGCTTGTTTGACACAAGAATGTATATTGGCGAGGAGATGGTCGAGTAACTGTTGGCCGATGGCTGGTCGTTTATTTAGACGGGTCGGTACTAACAACTGTAGAGAGTTAAATGTATGGCGATGTCACGGGTCGGTACTAACAACTGTAGAGAGTTAAATGTATGGCGATGTCACGGGTCGGTACTAACAACTGTAGAGAGTTAAATGTATGGCGATGTCACGGGTCGGTACTAACAACTGTAGAGAGTTAAATGTATGGCGATGTCACGGGTCGGTACTAACAACTGTAGAGAGTTAAATGTATGGCGATGTCACGGGTCGGTACTAACAACTGTAGAGAGTTAAATGTATGGCGATGTCACGGGTCGGTACTAACAACTGTAGAGAGTTAAATGTATGGCGATGTCACGGGTCGGTACTAACAACTGTAGAGAGTTAAATGTATGGCGATGTCACGGGTCGGTACTAACAACTGTAGAGAGTTAAATGTATGGCGATGTCACGGGTCGGTACTAACAACTGTAGAGATTTAAATGTATGGCGATGTCACGGGTCGGTACTAACAACTGTAGAGAGTTAAATGTATGGCGATGTCACGGGTCGGTACTAACAACTGTAGAGAGTTAAATGTATGGCGATGTCACGGGTCGGTACTAACAACTGTAGAGAGTTAAATGTATGGCGATGTCACGGGTCGGTACTAACACCTGTAGAGAGTTAAATGTATGGTGATGTCACGGGTCGGTACTAACAACTGTAGAGAGTTAAATGTATGGCGATGTCACGGTTCGGTACTAACAACTGTAGAGAGTTAAATGTATGGCGATGTCACGGGTCGGTACTAACAACTGTAGAGAGTTAAATGTATGGCGATGTCACGGGTCGGTACTAACAACTGTAGAGAGTTAAATGTATGGCGATGTCACGGGTCGGTACTAACAACTGTAGAGAGTTAAATGTATGGCGATGTCACGGGTCGGTACTAACAACTGTAGAGAGTTAAATGTATGGCGATGTCACGGGTCGGTACTAACAACTGTAGAGAGTTAAATGTATGGCGATGTCACGGGTCGGTACTAACAACTGTAGAGAGTTAAATGTATGGCGATGTCACGGGTCGGTACTAACAACTGTAGAGAGTTAAATGTATGGTGATGTCACGGGTCGGTACTAACAACTGTAGAGAGTTAAATGTATGGCGATGTCACGGGTCGGTACTAACAACTGTAGAGAGTTAAATGTATGGCGATGTCACGGGTCGTACAACAATGAGAGAGTCATATACGAAACTAGTCCTCTTGGTGATGTTTGCCAGTAAAACTATGAGCGGGTCATAACAACGAATACGGTTATTTATGTTAGCTAGTAAAACAATTAACCGGTTTTAACAACTTGAGCTCGACTACACAGAGTGTCACAAAGACATGGATTCTCATATACAACGGGGTTATACTGGTATATGTACCACATCACAGTATACAAATGGGGTTATACTGGTATATGTATCACATCACAGTATACAACGGGGTTATACTGGTATATGTATACCATCACAGTATACAATGGGGTTATACTGGTATATGTATCCATCACAGTATACAATGGGGTTATACTGGTATATGTATCCCATCACAGTATACAACGGGGTTATACTGGTATATGTATCACATCACAGTATACAACGGGGTTATTCTGGTATATGTATCCCGTCACAGTATACAACGGGGTTATACTGGTATATGTATACCATCACAGTATACAATGGGGTTATACTGGTATATGTATCCATCACAGTATACAACGGGGTTATACTGGTATATGTATCCCATCACAGTATACAACGGGTTATACTGGTATATGTATCCCATCACAGTATACAACGGGGTTATACTGGTATATGTATCCATCACAGTATACAATGGGGTTATACTGGTATATGTATCCCATCACAGTATACAACGGGGTTATACTGGTATATGTATCCCGTCACAGTATACAATGGGGTTATACTGGTATATGTATCCCGTCACAGTATACAACGGGGTTATACTGGTATATGTATCCATCACAGTATACAACGGGGTTATACTGGTATATGTATACCATCACAGTATACAACGGGGTTATACTGGTATATGTATCCATCACAGTATACAATGGGGTTATACTGGTATATGTATCACATCACAGTATACAACGGGGTTATACTGGTATATGTATCCATCACAGTATACAATGGGGTTATACTGGTATATGTATACCATCACAGTATACAACGGGTTATACTGGTATATGTATACCATCACAGTATACAACGGGGTTATACTGGTATATGTATACCATCACAGTATACAACGGGGTTATACTGGTATATGTATACCATCACAGTATACAACGGGGTTATACTGGTATATGTATACCATCACAGTATACAACGGGTTATACTGGTATATATATACCATCACAGTATACAATGGGGTTATACTGGTATATGTATACCATCACAGTATACAATGGGGTTATACTGGTATATGTATACCATCACAGTATACAATGGGGTTATACTGGTATATGTATACCATCACAGTATACAACGGGGTTATACTGGTATATGTATACCATCACAGTATACAACGGGGTTATACTGGTATATGTATACCATCACAGTATACAACGGGGTTATACTGGTATATGTATACCATCACAGTATACAACGGGGTTATACTGGTATATGTATACCATCACAGTATACAACGGGTTATACTGGTATATATATACCATCACAGTATACAATGGGGTTATACTGGTATATGTATCACATCACAGTATACAACTGGGGTTATACTGGTATATAGTATACCATCACAGTATACAACGGGTTATACTGGTATATGTATACCATCACAGTATACAACGGGTTATACTGGCATATGTATACCATCACAGTATACAACGGGGTTATACTGGCATATGTATCCCATCACAGTATACAACGGGGTTATACTGGTATATGTATACCATCACAGTATACAATGGGGTTATACTGGTATATGTATCCATCACAGTATACAACGGGTTATACTGGTATATGTATCACCATCACAGTATACAACAGGGGTTATACTGGTATATGTACCACATCACCATATACAATGGGGTTATACTTGTATATGTTTCCGGTCTCAGTATTGGATCACATTGGTAAATGTTATTTGACCACAAACAGAATCCCATATCCAATGAGAAAGAGAAAAAAAATTAGACTAAGAACAGGATCCCATTTTATAACGGGATCATACTGGGTGGGGGTACAAAAACAAAATGGGATTCATAATGCAAGTGGGTTTGGGTCACGGGTATGTTTGCTTGTATGTACTTTTATTAATATGGATTAGGTCTTCTACTTAAGGGTTGTACCTAATTCAAAATTAAAGATTTTTTAAATATATTTATATAGAATTGTTCTAAACATGAAATAAGCAGTATCTGATGATAAAGAGCGTGCTTTATTTTTAAATAGTATCGAAAAATACCCAAACAAGACAAATCTTCAGCTATTTTGGAAGTAAAAATAAGAGTTCTTTTGTCATTATCTAAACACAAAGGAATTATTTATATTAATTTTTTTTTATTATCGTGTCTGATGTGCATTAAATGTGTATTGCCCGTCAGCACAGCACCACAAAACACCGGCACTACCATATTTAATTTTGAGTTGTTTTTGAGAAAACCAATGTGGAAAAATGATACTATTTCTTTTGCTTTTTTAAAACTCTTAACGAAATTTACAATTCTGTGATGCATGGTATTATAAACTTGTGTTTCTTATTTGTTTTATTTATAGTAACATAAACGTATGCTTAAAATGAGTAAATTCCAATGAATAATGAATGGTTTGTATCGTTTAATGAAATTAATGAAACTATGAAATTAAAATATTATATTTAAGATATATGTAACTCTTTTTGTTACACAATGAACTGGTCTCAAATTTACATAAATGTGAATTTAATATTATATAAGTGGCACGCCACTTGACTTCGATCCCTAAATTTAGGGAAATAATGCCAATTAATTGTTTTGATTTTGATACACTTGGGCTTACAGTGAAACTTATAAAACAAGTTCATGTGTCAGTTTCCTGCTATTTTTTATTTAAATTTCATTTTCAAAAAAAAAGGTTTGTATCAAAATCAACTTAGCCTTGTTGTTTGCCCACATAACTAACTACACACTTATTGCTAATTTTAATATTTATAACACACTTCTCTTTTACTGAAAATATTACATCATCATTGTGTCGTAAAACAGAATAAGAGATTATGTTTTTTTTGTGTTTTTTTTTCAGAATTGTTAAATAACAAGGAGAATGGAGACTGTATACATATCTTAACTACATCCACTATTATTTTACACAAACTAAAAAATATTTATTTTTTTAAAACATTATATTTTACTGTAGATGGTTAGAATGCACATGTCATATCGGTCTGTTTGAAAGTGACGCGGCGTTCACGGCTACAGCTGTGAGGGGATTGTGTGGCACAAAGCCAAACCACCCTCGTATCCCTAACGTATATCAGGTACAACTTGGGAGTGTACTTAGTTAAACCCTTAGTCTCGTTGACACAGGCCAGATGAAACCACTAGTGGATTTAGAGACACCCTTAGCTTCGTTGTGACAGGCCAGATTAAACCACTAGTGGACTTAACGACACCCTTAGCTTCGTTGTGACAGGCCAGATTAAACTAATAATGGACTTAGAGACACACGTAGCCTCTTTGTGACAGGCCAGATGAAACAACTAGTGGACTTAGGGACAGCCTTAGCCTCGTTGTGACAGGCCAGATTAAACAAATAGTGGACTTAGGGACACACGTAGCCTCGTTGTGACAAGCCCGATTAAACTCCTAGGCCTAGACAAGAATACACCTTTCTTGTTTACCTGGCCTAGGCGAATATACCTCACACTAGACCTGCCAGCCGAATTTTTTTTTAATTTCGGCTGACTGACATAGTTTTTGGCTTATATCTGGATTAGTCGATTTTAACATTTCGGCTGGCTGACTAATTTTTCGGCTGCATCCGGATTAGCCGGATTTCTCCGTAAATTGACATTTTCAGCTGATTTCGGTTGATTACGAAATATTCGTAAACATCATCCAGGGATGTTCCAGCAAGTGTTACAGGTGCCTGTATGTTGAGAGATGAGCAATTAATTTTGAAGAAGTCAACAAAACCATCTTTAGCCACATTTTCAAAGGCGAGCAAGTCTCTACAGAACCAGATAACGATATCTCTTGTCAGTTCATGACATGACTTCATGTCAGCGGCGTAGCGTGGGTATGTGCCGCCCTGGGAAGAAACCAAATTTGCCGCCCCCCCCTGAAAATATGTTAACGCTTTAAAGTAAAAATAATAAATTAGACAGTAATCATATATTACTGGTGTGAGACAAGGTTGCTTGCTGTCACCATTCCTCTTCCTGTTAGCCATTGACTGGGTGATGAAAACATCTACACAGCAGAAAAGGAATGGCATCCAATGGACCTTGTGGGATCAACTGGATGATCTTGACTTTGCTGATGATCTTGCCCTTCTTGCACATACCCAACAACAGATGCAGGAGAAAACAAACATTGTCGCAGCCACTTCTGCTAGCATGGGTCTCAACATTCACAAAGGGAAGAGTAAAATCCTCAAGGTTAATGCCACCAGTATATCACCCATTATGCTTGAAGGAGAAGCCCTTGAGGAGGTGGACAGTTTTGTTTACCTTTGCAGCGTGGTAGATAAGCAAGGTGGTACAGATGCGGACGTCAAAATAAGGATCGGAAAAGCAAGAGCAGCCTTCCAGCAACTCAAAAATGTTTGGGTCTCTAACAACTTAGGCAGCAAGTTAAAAGTAAGGATTTTTAACGCTATGGTAAAACCTGTGCTGCTATATGGAGCCGAGACATGGAGAACAACGGCCGTAAACTTGACCAGAATACAGTCCTTCATCAACAACTGTTTAAGAAGGATTCTCATAATTCACTGGCCAGACAAAATCAGCAACCAGGAACTGTGGCAGCGGACAAAACAGAAGCCCATTGAGGAAGAGATTCTCCAGAAGCGGTGGAGGTGGATTGGTCATACACTAAGGAAACCTGCTCCTAACACAACAAAGCAAGCCCTGAAATGGAACCCACAGGGTAAGCGGAAAAGAGGCCGTCCAAGAAACACTTGGCGCCGAGAATTGGAGGCAGACATCAAGAGAATTGGCCATGAATGGAAGATCCTGGAGAAGCTGGCCCAGGATAGAGATGCCTGGAGGTCTCTCGTAGGTGACCTATGCCCTTGGAGGAATCGCAGACGCCGACGATGATCGGTAGATGCCCCTCATGGACGAGAAGGCTCAACAAACAATCATATATTAAACTAATACTATATATTTTTATGTTAAAAAGAAAGGCTTCATTTCCTTAAATGACATTAGGATTTTATGCTTTTCCTCAATGCTCAATCTTTCATGCATCAATGTTTTCAGCCATGCCATGCTCAATAGCCGAAAGAGCAATAGATTAGACAATTTTGGTGTATTCGTAATTGATCGTCATTAATTTGTTCATTAAAATAATTTTACGAAAGCCATTTTAACACCTTGCATTACTTAAGACAGTAAGTAAAACACTTGTAAGTAAAGTTCGAATTAATTATATTATTTTAGGCAGGGTAACTTTGAGCCTAAATATCTTTATAAACTTAAATAAACCACCTAGTCTTGAATTCATAATTTTTTTTTATTCCTGGGGTAAAAATATTCCTTGCCTGACCATGTCATGTTGGATATTTTAATACTTTAATTTGAAGACAAAATTTCAACGTCCAGTAGATTAGCTGGTGTACGAAAATCATGTCTGTTTTCTAAATAACTGCCAAAGCCTCACATGAATGTATACACCAATATCATCTTATGAAGAAACCAAATTTCTTCTTCACTGTTATTCTACATAGCATGGATACATAGTACATAAATACTTGCTTCGATCATCAAGAATTTGCTCGCTTGTTCTTTGATTAGAAGGTTCGATTGAAATGATGAGGTCTCCACATAAATGTTATCAAATGTCAAAGCATCTCTTAAGTATTACATTCCATTATTTTCTTTGTGAGTAGCCACAGCTAAGAAATATTTTTGTTGAGCGCTATACATTTGTAAAGAATTTCGGGCATTTTTAAAAATATAACTTTGAAAATAAAAAGATTTCATTGTGACTAGCAAAGTTCTTGCGTCTGTTTGCATGGGCGTAGGGAAGGGGGGGCAAGGTGGGGCATTTGCCCCCCCCTACATTTGAGAATTTTTTTTTAATTTATTAAATGCAATAATAAATGTTGTATTTTAACTATTACAGCACTAATTTGTAAGTCTTATTAATTTCTAAGGCTTTTTTCAACCCTTATTTTATACTGAACTTGAATTTAATTGAAAATTGTACCTGTATGGCATTGCCAGTTAAAATTAAAAAAAAGTGGGATTTCCCCCCCCCCTGGAAAAATGTCTAGCGACGCCCATGTTGTTTGTGTGTTGAGCTTTTTGTCTGCATCTTTCAGCTCTATAGCTTACAAGGTAACCTCAAAGTGGCTCCATGGTATATTCACTATTTTGTATCCTGAAGTCTGAATGCCTTGCTTGTAGAAACAATTAGGTATTTCCATTAATGTATTGACTTTGAAAAGAATGCGTAATAACGCTCAAGTGTAATAAAATAGTTGGAGAATTCGTTTCAGTTGGAGTATCATGTTAACAAATTAGGTTTTACTGTTTGAATGAGTTTGACATGAGATTTTATGTTTTTGCGCCTTTGTTGAACTCTTGTATACTTTCCAGCCCTTAAGAAGTATAAACACACGTTGGGCCTATTCAATCCATTATTTTAAGTTCATCATTTATTCAAAATCATTTCAGAAATGTCGTAAGCAAATTCACTTTTGCTTGAATGAAATCTTTGAAAGATTCTACAGTGTCTACTTTTTGATTTTTTCAATCTTTACATATCACACAACTGGACTTGTTTGATCCTTATGTCAAATATATAAAGAGCTATCAAATACAATGGAACAATATTTGGTATCTTGTTATCGAAGAAATATATTTTTTCCGTGAACTCTATCTCCTAAAATTGCTGAGCTCAGTTTGCATTTTAGATGGCAAGTTTTTTACCCCTTTTCCCACTATGTTCTCGGAGTGCTCGAACGTACTTTGCAAGCTAATGCATTAGTTCCAGAATATTCCTTTACTCGCAACAGTATTGCCCTCTCTGTGACCTCAAAAAGTCACATTCAATTTCGCCAGGATTTAATAATATTCTAACAAGAACTTCTTGCCACTTTGTTTTCTCTTTTACAACAACTAATTGTCTTTATTAATAGTCTATTCTTTTTATTCCTTCCATTTGCAAAAAAACTTTGGTAATGTTGAGTACTTTTTGAGTACTTATCTTGGCTTTTCTTAACTTTTATTAAAATTTATTTTCACGCTTTATCAAATTAGCTAATTAATAACGAGTAATTTGCCGCCACACACAATTTTACAACAAGGGCGGCTGTCAAGTTTTAAGAATCAATGAATTTATCAACATATCAGTGTCACTTTGTCATACAAATTTAGCCTCTGTTATTTTATTACAATAGTATTAGTATCAGAAGAATGCATATCCAATAAGGAGTTTGAAGTTTTGTCAGTTAAAACTTTCACATGCATATGGATAGTTCCTTTAATTCTTTTAATTATTTCTTATTTGCTTTTCTTTAATTTCGATTTAAAAAAATTCATTTATCTTTTACAATTTTCATTTATGAAACTAATTAACGACTAGGAATTTGCCGCCCCTGGCAAAGTGCCACCTGGGGCATTTCCCCCCCTTGCCCCCCCCCCTCGCTACGCCACTGCTTGATGTTTCCTGACATTGACTGTTGCATTCTCCATACTTACGGAAATATCCCAAAATTTTATTTAACTTTTCTTGACTTTGTACTGACACATTGTGCTTGACACTTAAGTGAATATTCATATTGCCACGTTTGAAATGTGACCCTTGTCACCCAATGACTGCTGAGCAGTGAGACACAGCTGACAATAAACTCGATCTTCGTCTACATTTCTCCCATCAGCAGAGAACAGGCCACCAAAATATTTCCAGCATTTTGCTTTAGAATTTCCATGTAGGCTAGGCGGTTTAGGTTTTACTTGTATTTTTTCAATGAACTGCCTCTCTTCCCGGTTTAGGTGTTATTTGCTGACATTTGAGTTCACCTAAAATCATCATATAGTCATAAAGAATTGTTACATTAGAAATGGTGTAACGTAAAAAGGTAATCCTGCAGTCTTAGCACGTATATTATTTCACTGCGAATTTTAATTTTATCGTGAGAACTTTCGTTTTTAATTTATTAAATGCATTTATATATGTTATATGTTAGCTGTTATATCGCTAATTTGTAAGGCTTTTTAATGTATAAAATTTTTCCGCCCTTGACGCTACATAATCAGAGTAGAGTATGATACATCCATTTTGTTGATCTAGCACCCTACTTGCTGGGTTGTCACAGCAAGAGGCCAAATGAAATTTGCTCACTGACAAACAAACAAAAAAGAATCAAACAATCTAGTAAGGAAATAAGAACGAAATTTTCATTAAAATATGTATTGATCTTCTAAGAATCTTAAAATAGATGAATGAAACTTTTTTTTTAAAACATCTTCAGTCAGTAAATTTATTTTAGCATGGGTCGATCTAAGTAAAAAGAAAATCTGGCTAGCAGGGTGCTAGATAAACAAAAACGATGTATCCTACTCCGATTATGTAGCGTCACGGGCTGAAAAAGCCTTATTCATTAAATTGCCTTACAAATTAGCGCTATAATAACTAAAACAAAACGTAGATCTATATAAATGCATTTAATAAATTAAAAATGAAAGTTCTCACGAGAAAATTAAAATTCGCAGCGAAAACATTTACGTGCTAAAACTTCAGGATCACCCTTAAAAATCACCAGTTATTGACTAAACTAGTATCTAGTTAATTGAAACAATTAATTTAGGCTTACCTTTCTGCTAGTAGAAGATCGTTAAGTAATAATAAATCGCCTATTTACAACAAAGCTTAACGATAACTTAAATTAATTAATTAATTTATTTGTATTTTAATTAGTATTTTATAAATTAAGATTGTAAGAAAAAGATAACTTGCAAGAACTGTATCAATGCTAATTTAGGTTTTAAAAAAAAACTGTACAAATAACTCATTTTTGTCACACTACCGACGACGGTTGTTCTAATAATAAATCGATTTTAAAACGGAACGCAATGAAACTTAAGAAAACGAAAACATTACGTTACGCGGCTCGTTCATTTTTCGACGGATTTACGGCTGACAAAATACGGCGGCTTAAGCGGCGCGCCGCATATTTTGCGGACTATTGGCGGACGAACATTTTGCGGCGTATTCGGCGCGCGGCGTCGGCTGAGTGGTCTACCTCACACCCAGGTTAAAATATACCCATTTGATATCATGAGCACATAATAATAAATTTTTCAATGATGTACGTCAAGTAATAAAAACATTAATACACTGAAGGGAATCAAACATAAATACATGTGAGGAAACCTAAATATGTATAGATGGCAGAACTTCCCCAATTGATAATAGACTTATTAATGACAAATTTTTTTTACATAATTTAGTTTTTTTTAGCTTTGTCTGATAATTTAAAACATTTTCTCTATCAATATGCTTAGATATGACTATTTTATTTTATAACACCGAGGGCAATACCGGTGCTTAACTACGGGGTAGACATAGTAAAATTGTAACAGTATTTTGTTTTTTGGGCTCATATTCCCCTTAAAACTTAGAGCTGAGCCCATGTGCGCCCTAACCACCAGTGTCGCAGAGCCGGCTCTACATTCCAGATACTTATGAATATTACTAGAAATTTTTTTTTATTGTTTTCATTTTCACTTGGATACAAACTGGTAATCTAAGGCAAAAGGGACAATATTTAATAAAGCATGAACCATACCACATTTTAATGATCCACATCACTTACCATTGTCAGCACACCCACAACAATGTCGGCCACCTCCTACCATCAGTGTGTGTCCTTACTACTTAATTTACCCATTTCAGGTACTTATTACCTGTTGAATATCAAATACATATTTTTCGCTAACTCCTACCAAATGTTAATGACTATAAAAGTCAACACAGTTATCTGCCCCATGTGATGCTCCCGTACCAGATTTAACACCTACCTCTATTTTTTGTTAATAAAACATAGTCAAATACAATTATTTAATTTATTTTTTTAAAAATTAATATCAGTGACTATTTTATATAACTTTGTATAAACTATTGTTTCTTGTCTTTGATAGAGCCACTTTTAACGCCCCAATGTTAATTTTTGGCAACCCCTATTTCAACAATTCCATTCTAATGTATTAATAAAACTATATCTTTTGTTCTTATTTATTACAGTAGTTCTTATTGAAACTGTGACTGTATAAATAATTATGTTTGAAAGTTGTATTAGTACTCTAATACATCAATTATCACCACCAACAACAAGCTCATGTACACTCTCACCTTCCATATCGGCCCACACACACCCCCACCACACGCCTCATGTACACTCTAACCTCATATCGGCTGCACACCACCAACAACACGCCTCATGTACACTCTAACCTTCCATATCGGCACCACACACCACAACAACACGCCTCATGTACACTCTCACCTTCCATATCGGCACACACACCACCAACAACACGCCTCATGTACACTCTCACCTTCCATATCGGCACCACACCACCAACAACACGCCTCATGTACACTCTACCTTCCATATCGGCACACACACCACCAACAACACGCCTCATGTACACTCTCACCTTCCATATCGGCACCCACACCACCAACAACACGCCTCATGTACACTCTACCTTCCATATGGCACACACACCTCAACAAAATCTGTAACTTCTTGTAAAAGTATTTGATTTCTTGTTATATTTTAATACATTTCCTTTCTTATACATTTGGACATTGTTGTATTTTAAGTAAATTTAATATTTAATTCTATAAAGTATCAACTAGGTTAGTATTTTAAACAGTTTATTTTATTGAATACCATTTTATTGTGATTAATTTCATAAGATGGTTCCTAACCTTTTTGGGTCCATGCACCCCTTCAGATGCCCCAAAAAAGTTCATGCACCCCCTCGTGAAACTTGCAGAAAATGCATATTAAACTATGTGTATTTTAGGAACACAACAGTTTTGACCATAGGCAACAGGGAATTTAGTGAGATATCTGCTGCTTCTTATGATCAATCAGCGATTTATATCTGGGGACTGCTTTGGACAAAGCAGTTCTCATGTCATCCTCTGCATTCCTTTCCTTGGTTTTAATCGTCAAAGGTGTGGAGAACCCTGCTTCGCAGAGATAGGTTGTGGCAAATGGAAGGAGAGTCAGTACTACCCTCTTGGCTAGTTTTGTGTAGGAATCTAGCTGGGCGCACCAAAATTCAATCAAGGTATTGCAACTGAAGGCACTCCTCAGTACTTCTCTAGTTCTCAAATCAATCAGGTCATCTTTAGCAAGGTCACTGTCATCAATGTTGTCCGAGTCACAGAGAAAAGTATTGCGAATCCAAATGTCTTTCCTAGCAATTTCTTGACAGAAATGCCCATCAAAGGACATTTGCAATGTTGAAAGGTGCTCTGAAATTTCCCCTTTGATGTTGTCAGGCAGTGATCCTCAGTGCTTCCTCCTGCACCAGATATTACAACTTCATCCAAGAGTGGACAGTTGGCCAAGTTGGAATTTTCTAGTCGTCGTTGGAATAGTGGCACTTTGTTAAGGAAAGCTTGCACTCTCTCAGTAGCATCCAGTACAGTCACAGCAGGTCCTTGGAGAGATGTGTTAACTCATTCAAGATGGTGAAGATGTCAGCCAGGTATGCCAAGTAATGAATGAAATTTGGACAGTCAAACTTGTCAGCAGGGTCACTCTCTTTTTCTCACAAGAAAATGGCAAGCTCCACTCTCAGTTCTACTAACCGAGTAAGTATCCGTCCCCTGGACAACCAGCGCACCTCAGTGTGGTAGAGTAGAACTTCAGGCTCAGAGCCCAACTCCTGACAGAACAACTTGAAGAGGCATTGGTTCAAGGCATGTGAGCAGATAAAATTTACAACTTGGACTGCAGTAGAAAGAACTGACTTCAAGGTTGGAGGTAGAGTTTTGAATGCCAGTGCCTGGCGATGAAGGATACAGTGTGTAGTGACAATATCTGGAACTTCTTTCTTTACCAGTGCTGAAAATCCTGACTTATTACAGAGCATGGAGGGAGCACCACCTGTGCTAATTGAAGAAATTCTTGAAGTCCAGTCAAACTGGTTTTCAGCGAAGAATGCCCTGACTAGCTGCAGCTTTGGTAGTAGCTAAGAGTGGCTTACAAAAGAGAAATTTCTCCTTCAGCAATCCACTGAGAACATATCTCAGAAATACAAGAATCTGACTGCATTGTGCTACATCAGTGGATTCATCCAGCTGCATGCTAAATGGAAAAGGACTGCTTCTCATCTCGCACAAGACTTGATCCAGAATGTCTGCAGCGATGTCACTAATACTGGAATGAATAGTGTCATTGGACAAAAGAACTTTCTCAACCTGCTTCCTCTGCTGGTGACCACACATCAGTTCCACCATCTCCAGAGCACAAGGCTTTACCAAAATTCTCCAATGGTATGGGGCTTCTGATTATTTGCAATAAGATATGCAACTTTAAATGATGCCTCCAGTGCAGGTTTCTGTGACAAAGAAAATCCAAGCTTGGGCAAGGTACCTGAGGTCAAGAAGCGAGCTCACTTCTGCTTGAAGACCTCAACACTGTCCTTGGAATTGGATGGATGGACATTCTCCAAGTGCTCTCGGAGTCTAACAGGCTTCATGTTGTCATTGCGCAGGATTTTTCCACGGAGGAAGCACTGAGGCTTTTGTGTTCCATCTCTCTCTCTTTTTTTTAAATTATTTATTAACGATTTTGAGGGTGTGATGACAGTCGAACCAGTCACAGTCAAATTTTTAACTGACGGGTTGATGTTTTTAATGACCGGAATTGGATGCTCAACTCAAGATTTTAGGTTTCATTGACGAATATTGGCTAACAATTAACGTTTTTAATGCAGCGTACCGAGCAATAAAAGTGAAGGACAAAAAACCAACGGTTACATCCTCTCAAAACAGTTAGAAGGTACCGGAAGACATATATTTGACATATTTGATGACAGAATTAAATTATTTTTTAGAAAACTGTGACGTAAAACACGAAACTCCGAGGAACACGTAGAGCGAACCGTTCATTTTGCGAAAAAGTTTTTCCGTCAATTTTCGATATGCGCAGAACGATGCGCGAACGAGTATCGGGGGGGGGGAAGGTTGTATATGGGCGCCCTTTAACGCGGCATGTCTTGCTTATGGTTTACATTTTCAGATTATCAGTTTTTCTTTCTTTTTTTCCCTATTTTTTTTTCTTCCTCTATTAATTTTTTTCCGCTCCGAATGGTTCATGCACCCCCTGGAACCTGCTCATGCACCCCTTGGGGGTGCATGCACCACTGGTTGGGAACCCCT